>CM056049.1:268966111-269351165 GCA_029574335.1 Rana kukunoris | reverse complement strand
GTACTTTGTGTTGATATAATGCTCTGGTGCTTTGTTTTTATGCATCTCACACATCATTGTAAAGTGGACTGGAAAGGAAACACGCGTATTGAATTCATCCATATGATAATCTCCAGGACTACAAAAGACTTTTAATTTGCATGTAAAAACTGCCAGTACTGCCCCAGTGTAACCATTAAGACCAAAACTTGTGCTACAGTTGTTTTTCACTATAAATGGATACATTGAAACAAAGGGTGTTTAACCTTGGGGCTGTCCCGGATGGTTACATCTTACTGTACACAAATAGGAGTACGTGAAAAGCAGCATTCACAAGATACAATAAATAAAAATATGTTCTTTCAAATACTAAACAAAATGCCAAAATTACCAGATTGTAAACTCTTTACAAAGCCCTCCTGTTTTGGTAGTACTGATTGGTCATGCTTGACATGTTGTGGAATTTTCAGTTTTTCGCGAACAGCTGGTATCCTCAAAAAACCCACTTGGGCTATAGAGAAGAGGTTTGAAGTCACCCAATATGTGAACACGGCCTGAAATAATAATAAAAAAAAAAAATAACCATGCCATATCAATAAAACTAATGAAAGCCTAAAGTGACTGTTGCATAAAAAAAAAAATCCTAAAAAGCTTTCCCTGAAAAACATACTTACCTTTTCTGCTGCCCACGCTGCTTTACACAGCTTCATAGAAAGATGACACCAAATTATATTGTGAAACCAACACTTCTGGAGTAATCAACTCTACCCTCTCTAGTGTGTCAACACTACCCTCAATGGTCTCTTCCACCAACCTACATGTCAATTCTCTGTCTTGCAATGATGCAGGGTTCAATGATTAACCACTTCAATACAGGGCATTTTCACTCCCTACATGCCCAGGCCCAGTTTCAGCAATGTCACAATGTAAATGACAATTGTGCGGTCATGCAACGTTGTACCCAAATACAATTTTAATAATTTTCCTCACAATCAGTTTTCTTTTGGTGGCATTTTATCACCTCTGCATAAAAAAAAATAAAAAAAATAAAAAAATAATCACTTTTTGCTATAATAAAGGGTCTACAAAATATGGGATAGATTTGTAATTTTTATTATACATTTTTTCTTACTACCAATTGTAGCGATCTGCGATTTTTATCGTGACTTACATTGTGGTGGACATATTGGACACTTGACACTATTTTGAGACCACATTTATACAGCGATCAGTGCTATAAATGCAGGTGACTGTATAAATGTCACTGCCAGGGAAGGGGTTAAAACTAGGGGGCGATCAAGGGGTTAAATGTGGGTCCTAGGGAGGGTTTCTAAATGTGGGGGGCAGGGGACTGATGAGGGGGAGGAGGCTGATCGATTTTCCTATATACAAAGGAACATACAATCAGTTCTTCTCTCCCCTGACAGGAGGTGGATCTGTGCGTTTACACACAGATCCACATTCCTGATCCATGATGAGCAATTGCGGGTGCCCAGCAGACATCGTGGCATGGTTAAGCAAAAAAAATAAAAATTATGTTGAAGAAAACAACCAGCAATAAGGTGTATAGATACATTCTCAGAAATTATAAACTTGCTGTTGCAACAACTTAAAACCCCCCCCCCAAAAAAAAAACACACACACAGGTCACTGTGGCTGTCCAGGAGTCAACACCAACTTAAAGACAAACAAAATAATAATTGAATTAGAATGACAAAGTTCAGGAAATACTTACTGTAGGGAAATTAATGGTCAGGGGCAAAATGATCAGTGGCATTATACGGAAAACAGTCTTCATGACCCTGAGGTTGGGATTATTTACACCAGACTCTGCTCCCAGCTAGGTAAAAAAAAAAAAAAAAACTTTCATTAGTCCTGAAAAGAAACATGCATGCAAAATATGCAAAGCTGAAGATAACGGCAGAGAATACTGGAGACTAAAGAGGAATGGGGGCAAAAAACAAGCTAGAAAACGTACCTCTAAAACAGCCCACATGCTGCATGTCACGACCAGTGGCAGTACATAGTAAGGGTCACCCAAGGACAAGTCTGCAAACCACCAAAGGCCACCAGTCTGAAAGCTGGGCACTGGAAGGTAAGCCATCTGTCTCAGTGCCACAAAGAATGAGATAAATACTGGAGCCTAGGAAAGACGACAAAAAAATAAATATGACTTTTACATTTGTCTATGAAAAAGAATGATGCTGGAATGAAGACATGAACAGAGAACTTTATACTGTAGGTTTTTACTGTGAAAGTGCCCAATAGGATTTCCAAACATTCCCAAATACTGTCTATAGAAAAATTGCCTTAAAGTGTAAAGAAATCCACTTTTAAATAGAGCATCTGTATTTTTTGCTGTCTGTCTGTCCTGATGTAGAGATTTTCCCCTCACTTGAAAGAAGAGAAAGACTCCACACAAAAAAAGCACATTGTGTTGTGACTGCTGGAGAGAGATGGGGCTCAGGTAAGTAATTAAGGGGTGCTGGGGAGGCTGCTACATACAGAAGTTTTTTTTATATCTTAATGCATCACGATAAAAAAACCTTCTGCCTTTACAACTCCTTTAACATGAAAGTGGTTTTTAAAAGCCAGAAAGACAGCCCAGTCATGTCCAATGAAGGAGCTCTCTGCTGCAGTAAGCAGTGTGTGAAACCTGGTAAAGTAGAACGAAGAGCAGATCACCCCTTTGTTTTGTAGGAGTACAATGACAGAAGGTGTGACCACTAGAAAGGGTGTAAGAAACAGGGTAGGATTTGCCATTTCTCTTATAGAAGGCAAAAAATGACAGTTCATACAAGACCCTCCACCACAATCCTCTTCCCTTTCTCTGACCAGGTGCAGTTTCCCCCTTTCCTCCACTATTCCATGATCAGTTTTCACTCTGTCTCCTTTATGGAAACCCCATCTGCCCACAACCATTTGACACACCGTTTCCTCTATTCTACTCCCCCACCCTGTAATACATGTTCCTCATGGTCCATGACCAGCTTCTTCCTGTATTCTATAACCAGCTCTCTTCACACTCTTCCTGCCCCACCAATTATCAGTTTCTAGTGAGATGGTGCACTTTTCCATCCAAATACACCATTTTCCTAAACGTATTGGTACGCCTGTCTTTACACACACACACACACACACACACACACACACACACACACACACACACACACACACACACACACACACACACACACACTTTAAGGGCATCCCAGTCTTAGCCAGTAGGGTTCAATACTAAGTTGGCCCACAAGGTTTAGGAGTGTGTCTATGGGAATGTTTGGCCATTATTCCAGAAGCGCATTTGTGAGGTTAGGCACTGATGTGGACAAGAAGGCCTGGCTCTACACTGCCAAAGGTGTTCTATTGGATTAAGGTGCAGGCCAATCAAGTTCCTCCACCCAAACTCATTCATCCATGTCTTTATGGACCCTGCTATGTGGACAGTTTGGAATGAATTAGAGCGTAGACTGTGAGCCAGGCATTTTCATCCACATTAATGCTTGACCTCACCAATGCACTTCTGGAAAAATGGTCAAACATTCCCATAGACACTCCTAAACCTTGTGTACAGCCTTCATAGAATAGTTAAAGCTGTTATAGCTGCAAACGGTGGGCCAACTCAATATTGGACCTTACGGACTAACACTGGGATGCCATTAAAAGTTCACGTGTGTAAACGCAGGCGTCCTAATACTTTTGGTAATATAGTGGTATGTGCTGAGGTAAAACACTGTCTTAATGTACATAAATGTATACCACTGTGATATGGATTACTCAGGGGTCAAAAACATTAATCTTACATTAATCTAATTCGTAAAGGATGGACAAGAATGGGCATTAGCTTTCATAGGTCTATTTTGATATACATTTTTTAAATATCATAAAATTGTTCACTCAAATTGTATTAGTCACTCTACAGTGTGCGTTTCAATCCCTCTGGAGGCCCTGTGTAAAAATTCTGATGTGCGTCACCAGAAATCAGATTTTCACGTAAATTTCACTTTCCAGTGATAGCACAGAAAGAATAAGAAGAGATGACCAGATGAACACACCTTATGCCCTTGGGACCGATAACAGGCGTAGCAATAGGTTAAAGGCTGGTCTAAACTGGATGGAAAAACTAAGAAGAAATGGGGTCAGGGAGATGCATGTCATAAAAGAGGGTTAAATGTATATCTTGTATGTATACTAATTTTAACATTAAAGCCTTGCTGATGTTGGGGCTATATAGTGGTCAGCATATCATCTTTCCAAAGAGTTGAGTAAGAGAAGTGCCCCATATCCCACAACTGATATGCATTGAAATATTTGCTCTCCTTTCCTCTAGGGCAGTGGCCTCCAAACTGCGACCCGCGGGCCAGACGTGGCCCTTTGCTTGCCTTTACCCGGCCCTTGGGGCACTATTCCTCCCACTGATACAAGACACTATTATGCCATCTGACACCAAAAATGGAGCACCATTTCTCCCACCGACACAAATAATGAGGGCTCTATTCATCACTAGGATACCAACAATGGGGCACTATCCCCCGCCCCCCCCCCCCCCCCAACACCAAATGTGGGGATGTTTACTCCCACTGATGCTAGGACAATTTCTACTTCTGCTGGCCACAATCCGGCCCTCCTAAAGTCTTAAGGACAATAAACCGCCCCTTTGTTTAAAATGTTTGGAGACCCCTGCTCTAGGGGAAAAAAATAAAACTAAAAAATAAATTGTGCTCTTCCGGTACGCTTTAATGTAAAGCTGACAAATACACCAAAAAGCTGAAAAACGACATTACAGTTTGCAAATGGTTATCATACAGTCATCGCACCTGCACAAGGGGCACCAGAAAGCCACGGAGTGGATTGACGTTATGTTTCTTCTGATATAGTGTAAGGTCCGAATATGCCTTGGAAACTAAGAGGCAGAAGAAGAAAGTGACATTAGGTCCCAAAGTAGATAATTTTGTTTTCTAAGGGTCCTTTCACACGTGCAGACCATTTTTGCGATCCGTTATTTTTTATCTTCAGTTGATCCGTTTTTTCATCTGTTTTTTGTCCGTTGTCATCCGGTTTTTTTTGGTTAGAACTTTATTTAATCAGCTTTTTGATGAAAAACGGATGTTAACGGATCGGATGTTAAACAGATCGTCCGCTAACATCCGTTTTTCGTCCGTTCCGTTTTTTTGACGGAAGAAAAAAAGGGATTTTTAAATACAGCTTACCTGTAAAATCCTTTTCTTGGAGTACATCACGGGACACAGAGCGGCATATTCATTACTATGTGGGTTATATGGAGTACCTTCAGGTGTGGACACTGGCAATCTCAAACAGGAAGTCCCCTCCCTATATAACCCCCTCCCCTAGAGGGAGTCCCTCAGTTTTGTAGCAAGCAGTATGCCTCCCAAAATGGTCACCCAAAAGAGGGGTGGGAGCTCTGTGTCCCGTGATGTACTCCAAGAAAAGGATTTTACAGGTAAGCTGTATTTAAAAATCCCTTTTTCTTTCTCGTACATCACGGGACACAGAGCGGCATATTCATTACTATGTGGGATGTCCGAAAGCAATGCTTTAATGAGGGGAGGGAGACATCTTCCAAAGAAGGATTCAATTTAGAGATAAACTCAAATCATAATAATAATTCCAACTTAGTCAAGAAAAAAACTTTTTTTTTTTTTTTTTTTTTATAACCAAGGGTGTTTCTGATCCCGAGGATTTCAAACTGCAGCCTGTAGTACTGCCTGACCAAAGGCAGCATCCGCATTTCTTCTCACGTCTAGTTGATAAAACCTTGTAAACGTGTGGACTGATGACCACGTTGCCGCCTTGCATATCTGAGCCATAGAGATCTGATGGTGTGCTGCCCAAGAGGCGCCCATGGCCCTGGTAGAATGGGCCTTTACCGACAACGGAGGAGGCAACCTCTTCAACCCGTAGGCTTGAATGATTAATTGTCTAATCCATCTCGAGATGGTGGATTTTGCAGCTGCCTGCCCCTTCTTGGGGCCATCTGGTAGAACGAATAACACATCTGTTTTCCGAAACTTTTCTGTAGCTTTAAGATAGGCCTTCATGGCCCGGACAATATCCAAGGTATGCAGCAACCCCTCCTTTCTAGATGTAGGTTTTGGAAAGAAGGATGGAAGTACCAAATCCTGGTTCAAGTGAAATTTGGATATAACCTTTGGTAGAAAGGAAGGATGGGGCCGGAGAACTGCCCTGTCCTTATGCAGAACGAGATATGGTTCCTTACACGATAAGGCTGCTAATTCTGACACTCTCCTGGCCGAAACTATGGCGACCAAGAAAACCAACTTTCTTGTCAGTAAGAGTAAAGGAATCTCAGCCAACGGCTCAAAAGGCTGTTTCTGTAGAGTGGACAGGACAAGATTTAAGTCCCATGGACAAATTGGTGACTTGACAGGAGGATTAATACGCAAGACCCCCTGTAAGAAGGTCTTTACCAGCGAGTGGGTGGCCAGCGGCCTCTGAAACCACACTGACAGAGCTGAGATCTGTCCCTTGATTGTGCTTAGTGCCAGGCCTTTATCCACTCCTAGCTGGAGAAAACTTAACACCCTATCAATAGTATATTTGCGGGAATTCCATCTTTTGGATTCACACCAGCCTACGTAGTTCCTCCACACCCTGTAATAAATCACCCTGGAGACCGGCTTTCTAGCCCTAATCAGGGTAGGAATTACCTGCCTAGACAGGCCTCTATCCCTGAGAATCAGGGATTCAGCCTCCAGGCCGTCAAATTTAGACGCTGTAATGTAGGGTGGAGGATCGGGCCTTGTGAGAGTAGGTCTGGTTGTAGAGGAAGAGTCCAAGGGTCTCCCACTGCCATCTTCAGGACTAGTGAGTACCAAGTCCTCCGGGGCCAAGCCGGAGCTACTAGAATGACTGGCTTGTTCTCCACTCTGATCTTGCGCAACAGGCGCGGGAGTAACTGTAGTGGAGGGAATGCATATAGAAGTTTGAATTGATGCCAAGGGCAAACCAACGCATCGGTTCCGCAGGCCATAGGATCCCTCGCTCGCGACACGAACCTGTCTAGTTTCTTGTTGAACCTGGATGCCATTATATCTACGTCCGGCATTCCCCACCTCTGGCAGATTGTCTGAAAGACCTGGGGATGCAGAGACCACTCCCCTGGCAACAGACTCTGGCGACTTAAGAAGTCTGCCTGCAGGTTGTCCACTCCGGGAATGAATATCGCTGAAATGCAGGGTACATGAACCTCTGCCCATTGAAAAATCAAGTTCACCTCCCTCTGAGCGGCCTGGCTCCTGGTTCCCCCTTGGTGGTTTATGTATGCCACCGCCGTGGCATTGTCTGACTGGATTCTCACCGGGAACCCCTTTAATCTGGAGGTCCAAGCCAGAAGGGCTAGGCGGGCAGCTCTGATTTCCAAGATATTGATGGGGAGCTGCCTCTCTGCTTTCACCCAAGTTCCCTGGCGGGAGAACCCCTCGAAGACCGCCCCCCAGCCTGCCAGGCTGGCGTCTGTGGTAACTACCTTCCAGACAACAGGGCTGAAGGATTTTCCCTTTAGAAGATTCTGAGGGTTCAACCACCAGGCCAGGCTTTGTCGGACCCTTGATGATAGCGTCAAAGGGGACTCTAAGGCATGTGCCCTCTTGCCCCAGGCTGCTAGAATGGCTGCCTGTAGGACGCGAGTGTGGATCTGAGCGTATGGTACTGCCTCGAATGTGGCCACTAGCTTGCCTAGTAATCGCATACACAGGCGAATAGTTGGTTTTTTTCTTGTTTAGAACCAACTGAACCAACCCCTTGATAGCTTCGATCTTTACAAGGGGCAGGAACACCTTTTGATGTTCTGTGTCTAACCTCATGCCGAGGTATTCCAACTGCTTTGTAGGCTGGAACGCTGACTTTCCCCGGTTCAGGACCCAGCCGAATCCTTCGAGGTACTGAACCGTGAGGTTTACTGCCTTTTGCAGACCCGGCCGTGAGTGATCTATGATTAAAAGGTCGTCCAAGTATGCTAGGACTGTGACCCCTTGGATCCTTAAATTGGCCAGAATTGGGGCTAGGATCTTCGTGAATACACGGGGGACCGTGGCCAGCTCGAAGGGGAGCGCCCTGAATTGGAAGTGTCGCTGCCCCACCGCGAAGCGTAAAAACCTTTGATGCGACTGAAAGATTGGTACATGAAGGTAAGCATCCTTTATGTCTATGGAGGCCAGAAAATCGTCCTTCTGAAGCGCGGCGGCTGCTGACCGGATGGATTCCATCCGGAAGGAACGAACCCTTAGGTAACCGTTTAACCTCTTTAGGTCCAAGATTGGCCTGACATCGCCGTTGGGCTTTGGTATGACAAAGAGGTTGGAATAGAAACCTAGGCCTTGCTCTTGGGCTGGCACTTCTATAATTACGTCCTGGCCAAGTAGGTGATCCAAAGCTGCCAGCATTGAGGCCTTCCTCGCTGGATCCCTTGGTAGCCTTGATTCTTGAAAATGAGGCGGAGGATACCTTAGAAACTCCAGTCTGTAACCTGTGGTTACAGATGCCCGGACCCATTTGTCGGGGATCTTGGCTTCCCAAACTTCTGCGAAGAAACGAAGCCTTCCCCCCACCCGCAAGAGTGGGGGCGCCCCTTCATAAGGCAGACTTAGGGGCTGTCTTTGACGGCTTGCGATACCACGGCCTCTTACCCCCAGGGGTCTGTCCCTGCGATCTACTGTTAACGTTGGATCGTGCAGGCGGCCGTCGATACTGCCTGGAATTTGAGGGCCCCGAGACAGGAAAGAGCTGCCTTTTAAATGTAGGAGCCCGGAATGTCTTTTTGACCGGTAAAAGGGTACTTTTGCCATTTGAAATAGTCTGAATATATTTATCCAGATCCTCTCCGAAGAGTCGTCCTCCATGGAAGGGAAACCCTGCCAGAAGCTTTTTGCATGGGGGCTCCGCCGCCCAGTTCTTCAACCATAAGAGCCTTCTCATGTGCACCAAACATAGTGATAAACGAGAGGCCTGCTGGATGGAATCTTTTATAGCATCTACCGCAAAACACAGAGCTCTGGGAATGTCAGAAAACTCTTCTGCTTGTTGGGTAGGCATGTCCCTTAACATTTCCTTTGTCTGGTCTTTTAATGCCTGACAAACTCCAATTGCAGCCACCGCTGGCTGCACCACTGCTCCTGCCGTAGCAAAGGATGCTTTTAAAAGTGTCTCTAATCTTTTATCAACCGGATCTTTAAACATGTGTATGTTTTCCACCGGGCAAGTTAGTGATTTATTCACACATGAGATGGCTGCATCCACTACTGGGAGCCTCCACCTCTTGGAGAACTTTTCCTCCATGGGGTAAATGACCGCAAACCTTTTCGGTGGCAGAAAAATCCTGTCCGGCCGTACCCAATCCCGAAAGATCAATTCCTCCAAGAGAGGATGGACCGGAAAAACTGTGTTGTTTAACGGAGCTTTCAAAGAGCCCAGAGAGGATACCGGAGGAACCTGAGGCTCTGGCAATGGTAAACTAAATGCCGAGCGGACCATGTCCGTCAAAGACTGTACCCACAGTCTTTCTGTCTGGGAGTCTGAAAATGGTTCCTCAGAGGCAGATCCCTCAATCCCTGAACCCTCTTGGTTCAGGTCTAGTTGATCCTCCTGTGATTCCAATTCCTCTGGAGAGAGAATCTCAGCATCTGAGGATACACCTCCTGGTGATGGGGATCTAACCCGTTTCTTACCAGGAATAGCTCTAGCGATCAATGTTGCTATTCTCTCTTCTAGCCCCCCTAGGGATACGGCTAGCATCTCCTCTGTGATGAACACAGGGCTGGGCTGATCTGGGCCAGCCTCCGCACCAGATCCCCCTAATGGCTCATCCAAGGCGCTTCTTAAATTAATAAGTTGCGGGGAAAGTATCGGCATATCAGAATCAGAAAGGGAACCCTTTTGTTTTTTGGTCTTTTTTGTACCCTTTGACCCCGAACCCTTGGAAGCCATAATACAAAATCGAGGGACTCCGCCCACACAACAGACTGTAGTGGGCAGGAGTACAAAAATCAGAGTTTAGGGGACAATAGACCACTAATGCCCAAAAACTGATGGGATCCCGTATGTTCTTTTTTTTTTTTTTTTTAAATATATTATATATTTTCTTTTGACAACATACAGTGACCCCAAACTAAGTTTGCCAGCCTCCAAACCTGCTGCAAAAAAGGGGGATTTCTTGGCTTAACAAAAAGGTATTGGAACAAAGTCCACATGTACTACCCCTCTTCCGCCACCGGGAGTCACTGTTCTGCCGCTCTGCGTCCTCTCCTCTGAAAATCAGCCTCAGACTGAGCACTGACAATGCCTGCTGTCTATAACAGCACAAAGGCGCGCCCCTGTATGACGCCGCAGGCACGCCCCCCCCCCGCCCTCCTGTGTGAACGGCGCGAAAAACGTCCATAAGACGTGCGCGCGCGTATGCCGGAAACAGGAGGAACATGGAGGAGCCGCGCTGCTGGAGATCCAGGAACGCAGAAACAGGCGGCAGATTCAAACCCCCGGCCAGGTAGGACTCTCCAAAGGCCCCTAGGGATCCTTACTAGCCCTAGGAAGAAACAGCAGGTTTAGCTAGCACACATATTTAGACAGGGGGACCTAGTGATGGGGGGGAAAAGGTGTCATCCTGTCTCTCTTTAGACATAGTGAACAAGGTTGCCCATGCAGAGCATACTTAGGCTATCCCCCCTTTTAGGTTACCCCGGAGAGCCTGCTGTCGAACCAAGTCCCGCAGGCTCCCCCTTACCTGCTCCATGCTGCAGGATGTTTGTCCAGCAAACTGATCCAATCTTCTCCCATCTCCGTGGGTAGCGTAGTAGACCTTCAGGCCCTGGGGTCCTATGAAGGTACCCACTGTCCTGGACCTATATAGCACCCTGGCAAACAGGAACTTATGGTTTTTACAAACTCCAGGGTCCAGCCCTCCAAAGAGGAGCATTATAGGCAAAACCCCACGGCTTGGGGCCCGGGTACTGTCCACTTTGGCACTGAGGCTCCTTGGACAGATCCGGTTAGCCCGCCCTTAATCCCAAGGATGTGGAGCAAAGCTATTCCGTGACCAACACCTAAGACACTGGCGAAAAAACTGAGGGACTCCCTCTAGGGGAGGGGGTTATATAGGGAGGGGACTTCCTGTTTGAGATTGCCAGTGTCCACACCTGAAGGTACTCCATATAACCCACATAGTAATGAATATGCCGCTCTGTGTCCCGTGATGTACGAGAAAGAAATAGGGTTTTCTTCCGTTCAAAAAAATGGAGCTTAACAAAGACGGATGTAAACGGACGTTAGCGGATGCTCATCCTCTAACGACCGCTGTCCCATAGGGAAGCATTGCGGTCCGTTTTTCATCCTTAAAAAACGGACGAACGGTCCGCATGTGTGAAAGGGCCCTAAAGCACTGTGTATCAAACTGTTGCTTTTTTTTTTAAATATATTGTTTTCATGTTTTTTGCATCGCAATGCTGCTGACCTCCTTCCATCACTTCATATTTACATGCACTCAATCACATGACTGCATGCCACCGTTCTGGACTGGCTTCCCGATGGCGACGATAGACCATGTCTACACAAGGTTTCAAAAATAAAAATAAATGGGTTATATAACCCCTTTGGCCCACACACCCTGGACCAAAATAAATACAGTAAAACCTTGGATTGTGAGCATAATTTGTTCCGGAAGCATGCTTGTAATCCAAAGCACTTGTATACAGTTACAGTATATCAAATCAAAATTTTCCCATAAGAAATAACAGAAACTCAGATGATTAGTTCCACAACCATTCATAAGTCCTTCAGTTTATAGTCCATATAAAAAGATTATAGCAATGTGACCAAGTTGTGCAACCATAAAACGGAAACCTCCCCAAGGGGATTAGAAGCAAAATCCAGCAGGACCTACAGAGTATGTTATATGGTTACATTTAATGATGGTACAACATTTAGCAACTCACATGGTTGATAATTAAAAGAGGCACATCTAAGTATGCAGGCATCCGGGGTAAAGCGTTCCCCATAGACCTTCCTCCTCACCGCTGTCTGCAATTGTGACCAGGAAGACTACCCTGCAGTAGAGTGATCTGAAAGCAAGGCTTGAACAGCTCGTGGAAGGGACGACGTCAATGGTGGTGCAGAGGACGGTCTATGTGGACAGCTTTACCCCAGATCCCGGCATACTTAGATGTGCCTGTTTTAATCATCAACCAAGTGAGTTTCTAAATGTTGTACCTTCATTAAATGTAACCATATTGCTACACTTAGAGGCGCCTCTCTTCTATTTGATACCGAGTTGTGACACGACGCTACTCTTATATCAAGACATCGCTTGTAAATCAAGTCAAAATTTATAAAAAAAATAAAAAAAAAATGTTGCTTGTCTTTCCAAACGCTTTCAAACCAAGTAACTCTCAAACCAAGGTTTTACTGTGTGTATATATATATATATATATATATATCACACCAAATATAGTGCAAAGAGCAGCTCGTAGTTAGACTAAAGGTCTGATATATGAAAAAACAAACAAAAACAAGTATTAATACATTTCCATACCGGGCTCCTACATACAAAAAAAACATGTGTATTAAAATACAATAACAAAGTCTATAAACCACCACCAGATGTCTCCAGTCAAGTAAATGTGAAGTTATTATTGAATGCGAATAAAAAATAAAAATGTGCCTTCCTCCAATGATTACTAGGCAAACATCCTACTCACCAAGCATGTGTCATTACAGGTAGTCATATAAAGCATGGGTAACAAAGAAATGTGTCCTCCAATGGAAACGGCACAAAAATGATGACCTGCCAACGAAGGTGAGGTTCATAAATAAGGAGAAAATAACTCCTTGTGACCCCCAATGTCAGGCGCGTCACTTCTGCCATCTCTGTGGAGCGCAGGGGGTAACGCGATCGGCGTGCTTCCTCGGTTTTTATGGGCATATTAAGTTTTACTGAACAGTAAGTGGATACCTTTTATAAATAATAAAAAGTTACAAGCTACAACATGAGGGGTTCTCTCTTTTCTCCTCATTATTTATGAACCTCGCCTTAGTTGGCCGATCATCGTTTTTGGTCTGTTTCCATTGGAGGACACATTTCTTTGTTACCCATGCTTTATATCAGGGATCCTCAAACTACGGCCCTCCAGGTGTTGTAGAACTACACATCCCATGAGGCATTGTAACACACTGACATTCACAGACATGACTAGGCATGATGGGAAATGTAGTTCCTGAACAACTGGAGGGCCGTAGTTTGAAGACCCATGCTTTATATGAATACCTGTAATGGGTGTCATGTTTGCCTAGTAAATCGGCACATTTTCTCTTTACAGTCAATAATACATTGTGCTGATTTTTTCAAACTCTGTGAGCCTGGCATGGTCCATTATTAGCAAAGAGAGGTAAGTATATGCTACAATTATTACTGATGTTTTTTTATGCAGAAATTTAAAATCATGTACATATATATTTTTTTTAATGCAGGTCTTTAAAAAAAAAAAAAAGAGGGCCCCCTTTTAGTGCCACCGACTTATGTCATATTGCGATCGGGGGGGTTGTTTACATACAAGCCACCTGTTAACTTTCTAATGATCACTTTCTGTGATTCCAGGAGACCAGTCAGCATCCGTTTGCTGATCATCCCTAGCTATAACAATCCCGGAAATGATATGTAAAGTCACTGTCCAAAATATTATACCCCATACCCTTTTAACCTTACGTGATGTAAAAGACACGCTCTTGCTTCAGACAATTTCTTGAAGGCGGCATAAAGTTCCACCAAAGCATTTCTCCCACAAGGCAATAGTGATCCTGTATTCTCGTGAAGAAATATAAACATTAGCAAATGTCACAAACTTACATTCAAATTTGTTTCCCGCCTGCTTGGCTTCATTCATCCGCGTTGTCAATTTGGTTATCTGGGGCATATGATTATTAAGTTTGGCAGCTTCTCTCTGTCCTTTGACTATCAGTGGAAAAACCATAATACGTGCAAGTATTGTTCCTGTAGAAGATAAATATTTTAACCAAATAGAAATATAAAGAAACATTTCCCATTACTGTTAGATGAATATGATAAAGGTCTTACCTGTCACAATAGCTCCCCACCAGGGGACACCAACACCCATATGTAAAAATTCCAGGAAGTTTTGTACAAGGCCAACTGGAGTGTAACCACCAAGTCCCAATTCAGCCAAACTCTGTTCCACATGACCAACTGTTTCTGCAACTGTGGGGGCAAATTCGGAGACTGGGGGAGGCAACACATCCTCTAAGATAAGAGCGGAATGTGGTAATGGTGCCTCTGGGACAGGCGGGGCACTTAGGACCTAGAACAACAAAGCAGTAATGGACGTTAGAAGAGGGAAGGTCTGGATCGCTGCACTCCAATAAAAAATGCCTTTATTATATAAAATAACAAAAGTATAAACCACAGCAGGGTACAAGATAGGTTAGCCGACGCATTTCACACTTTCAACAGTGCTTAGTCATAGCAGTAATGGACGTGTCTAAAGTATTAACCGCAAACAGGTTGGATGCTTTGCATTATCACAGAATAAAATACGTATTCTAAGCATCAAGTGCAAACCCCTTTATGTTTAGCTTATATTCGTACGGGGACTAGCCCTGATGTAAATGACATCGGTAGTAATCACTTTGTAGTGCATTCAGCAGGGATTACTGCAGGTAATCGCTGGCTCTAAACTGCCACTGAAGTGTATAGGGCTTAGCAGGCGGAGCTAGCTGCTCACAGGTGACAAAACATTTCCACTAGGGCTGTTCGCTCATGCGAATGTAACCTTGAAGGAAACCTATCAAAATGTCGACTGCCATTGCCGATTTTACCTCTGAAATGATAACTCAGCTGTCATGCTGATATTTTGGCCTCAGGACAATATGAGGTATTGACCCTGAACAAGTATTAAGATGAGGAATTCTGATCCCTCTCTGATTTAATCTTGCTGTTTTTTTGAGCCAGTGACCCAAAAGACCAAGGCCAGATACAGCCAAATAACTAGAATTTTCAGTAGCAGCAGCTTCCATATTTCTCAAATGTACTTTCATTCACATAGCTATCCCAGCTTCTCTAACATGCAAAACAGACAAGCAATGGAGGATTACAATCCTATGAAAAACTTTTTTCTTGAAAGAAGTAGTTTCAGAATAGTATTGTAGAAGAAAAATAAAAGAACAAACCTACACAAAATGGCACTCTATGGATATTATGTACTGTGAACACAGTTATTAAGGAATGAGTAGTTTCACAAAAACTGGGTCAAAGCAAATCAGATCTGTCCAAGTTAAAGAATAAAGAGCACAATAAATTTAACTGATGATTCTGCTCTTTAAAGTAGAATTTCACTTAAAAACAAATTTGGTAGCAGAATGGCTTTTTATTACATATCCACCTGCTAGAAAGCTTGCTTCCACTGCATACTGAGCTGCATTTGTGCGGCTCAGCGTACAATTAGGCAGACCTTGTTGCTGGGATGAATAAATTTGTGTGCACACAAAAAGGTGGGAGTAACATCATTGTGGGGTAGCCAATCTAGTAGGTCAAAAAATAAACCCAGAAAAATACTGGGAGTAATTGCCAGCACCAACAAGGGAGCTTGCAACCGTTACAGTACCTCCACTCAGCAATGCAAGTTTAGTTCCGTTTAATGCAGAAGTGACTTGGGCACCATGGTTCCTGGCCTCATCTGACTTTTCTGGTAGCCCAGGATCAGAAAATTCTCTCAGTATGGTGAAGGGTAGGAGATTGGAGATCTTCTCTGCAGTGACTAAACACTTCCAAGTTCAGAGCTTTTAAATCCTGGCCAGCAGCAACGGGGTGAACAGTCGATCAGGGGTACTTTGCTCAGGCTCAACGCTACACTGTACAACTGCAAAGGTTCTTTAAGATGTTGCCTATATACAGTTTTGTTAATACACGAGAGAACATGGACCACCAGAAAAAATACACTAAATGAATATACCACAAGAAAAACACTATGACTAAACCAATCTGACAAAGAAAAGAGTCAAATGCATATATTTACAATATAAACCTCTTCATTGAAATAACAGGTGTCCAAAGAGAACATTAATCTATACAAACACACAATCAGTCCTAACTGGAGTGACCTGTGTCACATATATATATCAAAACAAACATACCAAAAAAACGCCAGACAAGGTATTATACAAACAATTAAGGTATACTAATCATAGTATTGGCTAAACTCTCATGTCTAAATATAGTAATCTAAGTGATTAAAAGGTAAAAAAATTTTTTCCTAAATAGCTTCCTTTACCTTAGTGCAGTCCTCCTTCACTTACCTCATCCTTCCATTTTGCTTTAAAATGTCCTTATTTCTTCTGAGTAATCCTCACTTCCTGTTCTTCTGTCTGTAACTCACCACCATAATGCAAGGCTTTCTCCCTGGTGTGGAGTGTCATGCTCGCCCCCTCCCTTGGACTACAGGAGAGTTAGAACGCTCTCTACGTTGCGGATAGAGAAATGAGCTGTGTGTTAGTGGGCGTTTGACTCTTCAGTAGTCCAAGGGAGGAGGCGAGCATGATACTCCACACCAGGGAGAAAGTCTTGCATTACTGTGTGGAGTTACAGACAGAAGAACAGGAAGTGAGGATTACTCAGAAGAAATAAGGACGTTTAAAAGCAAAATGGAAGGATGAGGTAAGTGAAGGAGGACTGCACTAAGGAAAAGGAAGCCATTTAGGAAAAAAAAAAAAAAAATTGTACCTTTACAACCCCTTTAAAGGAAGGTGCACACCGGGTGTTTATCAAGCATGTTTGATAGATGGGATCTCTATTGTGGCTGGCGACTGCAATACGTGCAGAGGTCCTTTTCGCCAGGCATGCTCTATTGGACATTATGTGTGTAGGAATGCAGCAAGGTGAGTGGGGTGTTGGGACACTGTTTGCTCTGCATTGATTAGGTAACAGTGACTCTTTAAAGATGCCCTCACATCTTCTCAGTAATCATGCACAAAGTTTGGATGGAAGACTATTTACTGGTTTCACTGTGAGAACAGATAACAGTTGCTCACATACTTTTTAGATTGTAAGCTCCAATGAGCAGGGCCCTCCGATTCCTCTTGTATCAAATTGTAATGCAACTGTAATGTCTGCCTTTATTTTGTTAAGCAATGCGCTATATAAAACCTTTATAATACCTAGAATATATATATATATATATATATATATATATATTATTTTCATATATTCACAAGTTTCTCAGAAAACCGATTATATATTTTTCACAATGGTTATCATAAAAAGCTCACCTGACTGGCAGCTGCAGTCACTGTACTCTGACAGCGAACATTAAAGACAAGAAACCGGCGTGTCCCTGGGGCCAGAGCCCTGTGGAAACGGAATGAACCCGGACATCTGTGATACTAAAAGAAAAAACATAAAAGTTTGAATGTATAATTGCCCCAATACAATACACGTCATTATTTATTTTGTAGGTGCTTAATGAAGACATGTCTGACACATTGGATATTAAAAGATCCTAAAAACTGACAATCCTCTGCACAATAATTCATACATCTAGCGTAACAAATGATGCTCCCCTATGGACATCAAGATTATAATTCCCTGACATTTCAGCTTACATTATTGTCATTAGAGGAGAATACCATGATGGCTTCTAGACATTCATGAAAGAATACTGCTGCATTCTGAATTTTTTGTATGGGACAAGCATTTAGCAACTGCAAGACAAGCAGTCCTATCACTGTGTGTTCTGTCCATCATTAAACCTGACTAATCAGATTTTTTTTTTTTACCTCATTGGCATGCTGGTTCCTTCTTTCACAGCTTTCTGTTTACACAGAGTGGGAACGGGCTCATTGGACTTTGCACCCGGATAGCTGGGTAGCTTTCATATGGGCAGGTCTTGGGATATCTTATTAGGCAACATTTACATGGGCATCTTGCCCCAATGCGAATGGCAGCAGTAGGAATCTGCTGATTCCAGCTGCTGTTTTTGACACCCGTGAGCCTCTAGCTTGGGCCACTGCGCCTGTGCACTTTAATGACAAACTTAGGTTTGCAGCGGCCTCAGTTATTTGTGGCTGTTTGCACAGTTTCTGGGGTCCCTCGCTGGCTCTCCATTCCCCTCATGGAAAGCCACTTTCCTGGGGGCACTCGCCAAACAGGAGGGGACTGGTGCAATGGCAGGGGACCGCAGAAGAGGAGGAGGACTGGTGCTGCTCTGTGCAAAACAATTGCACAGAGCAAGTATAACATGTTTGTAATTAAAAAAGGGGGAGGTTTAACCACTTGTCCACTGGATGACGTCCTCCACTTTGTGCAGGCATATCTGAATGATGCCAGCAGCTACAGTCATCATTCAGATATCGCCGTCTTCAGCCGCCGATTCTGTGAACCATAAGAACGATCAAAGCAGCAGTTCCGCCGCTTGATCGTTCTTATAGGCAGCGGGAGGGGATGTACCCCCCCCCCTCTATCCTGTGCTTCTCCGGGCTCTCCCATCCAATGCAGGACCCGGAGAGCGAATCGCCCGGTGCTCGCTGCAGAAGCATAGAGATGACTGGTGACCAGACAGTCATGGTCATAGAGATGACGTCACTCCCGGTACCCGGAAGTAAACGCGGCTGTCGGCATTTGTGATTGTAAGCCTGGAGGAGAGATGTGGGGTCTCACTGACCCCACATCTCTCCACAAAGAGGACCTGTCACACAGATTCCTATTACAAGGGATGTTTACATTCCTTGTAATAGGAATAAAAGTGATAAAAAAAAAATGTAAAAAAAAGTGTAAAAATACAAAAAATTAAGTAAAATAAAAATAAAATTGAATTATTTTTTTAAAACGCCCCTGTCCCCGTTATCTCGTGCGCAGAAGCGAACACGCATGCAAGTCCCGCCCACATATGTAAACGCCGTTTAAACCCCACATGTGAAGTATCGTCGCATGCATTAGAGCGTGTGCAACAATTCTAGCACTAGACCTCCTATGTTACTCAAAAATAGTAACCTGTAAAAAATGTTAAAGCGTCGCCAATGGAGATTTTTAAGTACCGAAGTTTGGCGCCATTCCATGAGTGTGGGCAATTTTAAAGCGTGACATGTTAGGTATCTATTTACTCTGGGTAACTTTATCTTGTTAATTTTTAATTCATGAAACTGTTTTTTTATTCCCCAAAAAAAGGCGTTTGAAAAATGATTGCGCAAATACCGTGCGAGAAAAAAAAGTTGCAATGACTGCCATTTTATTCCCTAGGGTGTCTGCTATATATATATATATATATATATATATATATATATATATATATATATATATATATATATATATATATATAATGTTTGGGGGTTCCGATTAATTTTCTAGCAAATTTTTTTTTATTTTTACATGAAGGAGAGAAGTGCCAAAATAGGCCTGATGGATAAGTGGTTAATGTTTCCAGTAGGCGATAGAACCTGTGCTGATTTGCTACTGAGCCACTCAGTCTGCTTCTATTGACAAAAGACCAGGCAACTCGGCCCCACACTCCCTCATCACAGCCAGAGGTGTATTTAGGTTTTGTGCTGCCCTAGGCCTGACTAAACTCGTGCACCCCCTAATTTAAATATGACCCACCCCTTCCTGTCACGGCCACACCCTGTGTTTAAGGACCTTCCCTGAAATTTTCAAGTGAGGACACTAGTTCTGAGGGCCTGGGGGGGGAGATTCCCTTAATTTACTTAGATTTCCTCTTACTTCCTGGTTGCCCATAGAGCAGGAAGTGAAGGGAAATCTTTGCAATGGGACAGGGATGGTAAAAGTGTTGCCTATAGTTTAGGTAGATGGTGCAGCAGAAACATATAGCACAGTGAGGAAGGTTTGTGGTCCAGGATGACAAAACAGTCAAAATTGGAAGCGCCCCCCCCCCCCCCACAGTTGTGAAATGCCGGCTGCCCGCTTACTAGAAGCAGCGCAGCTGCTTTATGGGGGCACTAGACTAATTTTCCTAACAGTCTAGCACAAGCCGGCAGGGACTCTTTTCATGCTGCCCCCCTGCAAAGTGCTGCCCTAGGCCTGGGCCTTGTTGGCCTAGGCCAGGATACAGCTCTGATCACAGCATTAGATGGACAGCAGCTGGAGACAGTGGCTCCCACTGCTATTAATCTGCCCAATGAGGAAGAAGAGAGTGGTGCGAGCGCTGCTCTCATGCACGTCGCTGGATCAGATAAGTATAAGGGGTATCCTGCAGCAGAGAATGATTTTTTTTTAAATGCACAGGAAAAAAAAAACCTTGAGGCTTTAGAACCACTTTATTTATAAAGCTTTCAAGCCAGAAGCAGCCAGTACATTAGCATGTTCAGTAGATCAGGAATGGCATCCTCCAGATATAGGGAGATACAATGAACACAGGGGCACGATAATTCTCATCTGATCAATAACATGACACCCAGCTGATCTGTGTGACCTCCATGTGATGTCTTTATACGAGGAACGATCATGTATTACAGAAAGCCGTAATTCGCACCCTGTTTTTCTAAAACCATGTATAACCACCATCCTCACTTGTCTCTCTGTCGTTTCAGTCAGCCTCCACACTCCTCGTACTCTTTGACCCAATACAAGCCGACATGCCGCTTCCACCCTGAGCGCCGCCATCTTCTTGCATACGTCATTGACGAGCGCCGCAGCTGCAAGCCTAGACGCGCATGTGCACTGAGGAACGAGGTGGAGTAGTGGGCATGCGTACTAGCGATTAGCGTTGCAGATACCGGCTAACGTAGGGAAGTGTGTGTGCGCTCTGTTCTATGAGAACGTGCGCTGCAGGGCAGCAATACTGAGCTAAGTGGCGTCCCTGCTGCTGGCTTATTTGTGCACTACATTCACAATTACTCCACTAGATGTATGTAACACCGTACAACAGTGATAATACCATATATAAAGTCAACTAAAATATTTTGAAATCCTGAGTTTTCATAAAAATAGCAACTGGTTATCGTGCCAAAACAGTCCTTGTTCAGCACTTCCTGTTACAGGGTGACAACGTCCTGTTCCTGTCTGTTTGCCGTGGTCCTGTGTTGTCGCCTTATCACAGGCTTTCAATGAAGAGTACAAGTGGCCATTTCAAAGCACTCAATGGACAGACATAGCTCACTCCTCACCATCCGGAATGGAAACCTGCACTGAGAAATGTAATGCAGCCATTGCTGGAACGCGTGAATATAGACAAGAGGCGGCCATTTTACTTCCATTGGAACCTCAGATTACGAACATAATCCGTTCCAGGAGAATGCTCTTAATCCAAAGTCCTTGCATATCAAAGTGGGTTTCCCCAACGAAGTCAATGGAAACTAAAATAATTTGTTGCACATTGACTTCAATGGCATGCAATACCGCATGTGGCCAGAGGTGGGGGGCGCCATAGAGCCTTGGAAACACACAGAAAGGCCGGAGGACAGCTCGGCTGACCTTGGAAGGGCTCGGGAACGGCGTATTTCCGAGCGTTTCTGATCAGCGCCGCTCGGCTCCCACGCACCCCCCACCCCACCTCAGGCCAAACGCGGTACTGCTGTGGCTTAAATCCTGCTCGTTTTGCGAGACAACACTCGCAAACCGAGTCAGGATTTTTAAGAATACAGTGCTCGTGTTGCAAAACGCTCGTTAACCACGTTACTTGCATTCCGAGGTTCCACTGTACACATAAAAAACATAAACACTGTTTTGTTCAATTTTTTTTTTTTTTTTTAAGAGATCACATTCCCTCTGTTCTCAGCTGCATAGGACCATGGTCTCCAAACTGCAGGGCAGATGTGGCCCTTTGCTTGCTTTTATTGACGTCCAGCATGATAACGTCCAGAAGGATAACATGCCGGCGTGTGCCTGTGGGGGCGCGCAGCGCGGCGATCGGTGATGTGGGGTGTCAGTCTGACATCCTCATTCCGATTCAGGTTGAAAATTTGGGAGCCTCCGGCAGAGGCTCTTTACCACGTGATCAGCCGTGTTCAATCATGGCTGATCACGATGTAAACAGGAAGAGCTGTTGATCCGCTCTTCCTCACGCGCGTCTGACAGACACGAGTAGAGGAGAGCTGATTGGCGGCTCTCCTGAAAGGGGATGGTTTGCGCTGATTGTTTATCAGCGCAGCCCCCCCTTGGATGCCCACACTAGACCACCAGGGAAGGGGCAACAATATAAAAACAAGAAAAAAAAGAAAACAATAGATGCCAATCAGTGCCCACAAATGGGCACTGACTGGCATAATATGGGATAAAAAAGTAATGCCTAGCAGTGCCACCCCTCAGTGTCCATCAGTACCACCTCTCAGTACCCATCCATGCCCAGTGCACACCTATCAGTGCCCATCAGTGCCACCCATAAGTACCCATCAGTGCCACCCATAAGTGCCGCCTATGAGTGCCCATCAATGGCACCTATGAGTGCCCGCCAGTGCCGCCTATGAGTGCGCATCAGTGCCGCATACCAGCACCACCTATCAGTGCCCATCAGTGCTGCCTATCAGTGCCCGAAGAAGAAGAAAACATACTCATTTATAAAAAAAATTAACAGAAAAAAATAAAAACTTATTTTTTTTTCAAAATTTTCGGTCTTTTTTTAGTTGTTGCGCAAAAAAAAAAAAATTGCAGAGGTGATCAAATACCACCAAAAGAAAACTCTATTTGTGGGAGAAAAATTATACAAAAATTGTTTGGGTACAGTGTAGCATGACAACGCTAAAAGCTGAAAATTGGCTTGGGCAGGAAGGTGCGTAAGTGCCTGGTATGGAAGTGGTTAAACCCACAAGTGCTTTTTTTTTACCACTACTATCCCATTATATTGGCATTTGGAATTTACAAATGTAGCAATTTAGAATTTGGATAAAAGGTTTAGCACTGGGAAACACTTTTTGATAGATAAATAGTGCATTTTATATACAACTATATGGATCAGACCAAAATGAGGAAGACAGAGGGACATTGTTCCGAATGAGGTACAGTCCCTCGAAATGAGGGACAGTTGGGAGCTATGCCAATAATGTGGGACAATTCCTCCCAACGACACCAACAATGCAAAAACAGGAGGAATGTGGGACTTTAAATGAAGTGTGTGTGGCGAGACCAAGGATATTAGGGATGGAGGTGTGTTATCATCATACAATGCCTGACTTGTATTTCACACATTTAGAGGCCCTCTCAACCACGACATGAAGATCTCTTACACATCCCACCCTTTTGGGAATGCAAGTGTGCTTCTGAATTTTTTACTGGGTTTCCTCAGCTCCCGGGATAGACATGTTGGCCAGTCCTTGGTTTGCGATACCACATGGCCCTGATTCCAGCTAGGGCTTTCACACTGGAGTAAAAGGAGCAGCTTTTGCAGGCCCTTTTTTTTTGCATTATAGCGTCTGCAAAGTGCCACAGTGTGAAAGGGGTCTTATGGGAAGCCTGTCCACAAGGTTTAGGAGTGTCTATGGTAAGGTGACCAGATTGTTTAAATGAAATCCGGGGACATATTTTTCCTTTACTAGTGATGGCAACAATCAGCGGCTCTCTGCCCGTCACCGCCCGCTTCACAGCCTCTCGGGCCCCGGCTACTACTGGATGGGAAGCGGAGGAAGATCACTCCGCCAGGAAAGGCAAGGAGATAGGCAGGTGGCTGGCCAGGATTTGAGCCAAGGCAGATGAAAATGCGAGCGGGCTGAATGGACATCCTGCGAAACTGAATAAATATTCCTGTGGTCCGCGATTCCGACCAACACATAATATCAGAAAGGGGCCAGATAATGGAAAAAATACCCCCCCTAAGCTAGTAGGCGGTGGAGCGGGGGGGGGGGGGGTTAATTATTATTATTATAATTTTTTTATTTAAATTCTGTACTCCGATCTGCTTTGAAATTGCACCCTGCCCCCTATTAAATCCAATGCTGGGGACAACAACACATGGGACAGACTTTTGGTCCTCATCAGGGGACTGTCCCTCATTCCCATCTATGGGAAAGTTTGACAAAAAGTTGGGAGGTATGCACGAGAACGGCTCTGTGCAATTAATCCCAAAGGTCAGTTGAGTTTAGGACTCTGTGCCGGCCAGTCACCCCACACTCGCTCATCCAAGTCTTCATGGACCTTGCTTTGTGCACTGGTCTGAATCATTTGGTGGAGGGGGGATTGTGGTGTGGGTTTTTTTTTCAGGAGTTGGGGTGGGCCCTTAGTTCCAGTGAAGGGAACTCTTATGCCGCGTACACACGGTCGTTTTTTGCAATGAAAAAAACGTCGTTTTTTAAAACGTCATTTAAATTGATCGTGTGTGGGCAAAACGTCGTTTTTTGTCTTAAAAAAAACGACCAAAAAAAAATTCCAACATGCTTGAATTTTTTGTGTCGTTTTTCAAAACGTCGTTTTTTGTTTCACAAAAAGTCACCGTGTGTGGGCAAAACGACGTTCAAAACGACGTTTTTCAACCCGCACATGCCCAGAAGCTAGTTATGAAGCGAGCTTCAATGGAAAAGAGTGGTGAACGTAACCTCGTTTTTTGTGAAAAAACGATGGTGTGTATGCAACATCGTCTTTAAAAAGTGACGTTTCAAAAACGTTGTTTTTTACTTCACAGAAAACGTCGTTTTTTTTCATCACAAAAAATGATCATGTGTACGCGGCATTAAGGCGTTAGCATACCAAATCAATTTTGGACAATTTCATGCTCCCAACTTTGTAGAAACAGTTTGGGGAGGGCTCCTTCCTGTTCCAACATGACTGCGCACCATGGTACAAAGCATGGTCCATAAAGACATGGATGAGCGAGTTTGGGGTGGAGGAACTTGACTGGCCTGCACAGAGTCCTGACCTCAACCTGATAGAATACCTTTGGGATGAATTAGAACAGAGACTGCAAGCCAGACCTTCTCGTCCACATGCGCTTCTGGAAGAATGGTCAAACATTCCCATAGACACACTCCTAAACCTTGTGGACGGCCTTCCCAGAAGAGTTGAAGCTGTTATAGCTGCAAAGGGTGGGCCAACTCAATATTTAACCCTATGGACTAAGACTGGGATGCCATTAAAATTTGTGTGCGTGTAAAGGCACGTGTCCCAATACTTTTGGTAATATAGTGTATGTAAATGTCATCCAGTTAGGGTTTATTTATATAAAAGCGCCCATGGAGAGCTACTTATGGTTTTAATAGCACTTGTTGCTGATGATATTTGGCTTGCAGAGCTGCTAACTGCACACTTTCTTATCCATAGAAACATAGAATAGTCTGCAGAAGATATGCATAGATAAATATTATTAGCACTGTTCACCTGCAGCAATACATAACTCTGCCTTCTCGACAGAAAAGAGCAAAAGAAACCCGACAGATGTTCTAACCCTTCCCCACTGTTTAAAAACAAATAAATCATAATTTGACTTGATTTGTGCTTTAGGCTAGTTCATATGTGTGGCTATATTGCCGCCCCTCTCAAAAATGTTCCGCAGTAAATGGAATGTCACATCCTCACTGCCTGGTTTAACCCTCAAAATGCCCACTGACAATGCTGCAAACCCATACATATGAATGAGCCCCTAAAGTGGTCCCTATGCTTTGACCATGCAAAATAAAAGGTTAGTTTAATGCCTCCCTGGCGGTATGATTCTTTCCCAAATTGATTTTAGGTGCTGAAAGCGGTACCATTATTTGCAAAGTGGAATTTGGCAGTTTTATCACTGTAGGCTTGTAATTCTTAGAGCAGAGCCAGTGTGCAACTGTCACTTAAATCTGACAGACAAGAGTCTGTAATAGGCATGCCCGGGTATGATTTTTTTTTTATTTTTTATGCTAACCAAATTACCTGCAATAGCTGGTAGATAGAGATCTGTATGACACCAAGAAATGTATAACAAATAATAATATAAGTACAGTGGAACCTTATTCAATAATGATCAAATAAAATCACTGAGCATAATTTGTTCTCAGTTGCAGAATTTTTGCTGTCTTATTTTTTTTTTTATATGACGAATTTCCCCACAAATCGCTATCGCTAAATTCTGCAAGTGATTCTGATTTATTATCGCTGTTTTTTAGCTGCTCTAAAACAATTTTTGCCATAAAGGGACACTTTTGGTTGCTATGGGCAATCTACAGTTTGCAGGGAGAAAGAACAGTTTTTATTATATAAAAGGACATGTAGTGCACAGGGCAGACCACTAGGGACATGGGGGGGGTGTGTATTTTTTACATAGAGTACTGTAATCTATAAGATTACACTGTACTGTATGTATAGTGTTTGTTTACATTTTTGAATTTGGCTCCGTTCTCCGCCCCCGTGCGTTGTAACGTCGCAGGGAACGGAGATCGGCGGCGCACGGGGACGCTGTGTGAATCGAGCGAGCACCCGCTCGCTCACACAGCGCGGATGCATCGCTGGATCCACGGAGAAGTCAGAAACAGGCTCTGTGGATGCTGCGAGGCGAGCCCGAGTCCTGACTCGGGGTTACCGATCGTAGCACAGAAATCTAACCCTCGGAGTCAGACTGGGGAACACCGCCAGGGAGGTTAATGCTCCCCCATTTCCCCAAATAGATTTTGTCTGTCCTGCAAACAGGGCCGATCCAATAGGCTCACAGGCGTCCCTGGGTGCAGACCTATTTCTGGCCCCCCACATGGGCGTGGTTATCTTACTAACTCCTCCCCTTTACACCGATGTTTCTATGGCAACAACTTCACCCCGCAACTTCATCCCCACCAATTTGCTTATGTTGTGAGACAACACTCACAATTCTGTGTCACAGTGATTTAAAAAAAAGATATGCTTGTATTGCGAAGCTGCTTGTTAACGGGCACAGTGGCTGCTTGTGTAGCACTACCCCCGAAGGACAGCTGCTGGTTTGGCGGGCACAGTTTTGGGCGGCATTTTATGGGCACAGTAGCTGCATTTCTGATGGGCACAGTAGCTGCATTTTGATGGGCAGCAGTAGCTGCAAAATTTGATGGGCCACTCGCCTACTAGCATTTGATGCACAGTGGCTGCAGTTTTGAAGGGCACAGTGGCTGGTTTTGAAGGGCGAGTGGCTGCTTTTGATGGGCACAGGGCTGCTTTTGACGGGCACAGTGGCTGCTTTTGACGGGCACAGTGGCTCCCTGGACGGGCAATGGCTGTTTTTGCGGGCTACACTTAGGCCGCGTTTGGGGCACAGTGGCTGTGTTTTATCGGGCACAGTATCTGCATTTTGAAAACGGTCCGCGGACAGTAGCTGCATTTCCATCGGATGGGCACAGTGGCTCCGATTTTGACGGGACAGTGGCTTGTTTTGATCCGGGCACAGTGGCGTGCTTTTGACAGGCACAGTGGCTGCATTTGGATGGGCAAATTCCCCGCCGCTGCATTTGGGGCACGGCGCGTTTGTGGCACAGTGGCGGCTTTTGACGGGCACAGGCGGTGACTGCATTGGGGCACAGCCGCCGCGTTTTGGATGGGCACAGTGGTTGCATTTAATGCCACGTATAACTTTAAGTACCTTACCTTACACAGAGTCACAGACAGGTAGGGAGGGTGCAGTCAGCACTCAAAGGCACTTCCGCACAGCATGCGGTACTGGCGATCGATCGATGGCATGGCACTCGTCAGCAGCGGATGGCACTGCGCCAGGCGGCGGTGAATCAGGGGCCTAATAATATACATGTCTGCTGGTAAGTGTACTAAAGATGGCCAGCAGAGGCGGCGCGCTGTGGATGTGGGGCGGGTGTGACGTCAGTCGTCACAGATTCCCACTCGGCTCTCGGATAGTCGGATGGCTTCAAAGCGGCTTGCGGCTCGGATTTAAAAAAAAAAAATCTGTCGGCTCGTGGCGCCTCTCAGAAATCTGTCCGCTAGCCCCTGCCTGCATACACACGAGCGGAGAGCAGGAGAGCCGAGCCAGTGTCTGCTGAAACGGTCCATCGGACCGTTTTCAGCGGACATGCCCTTCCCATCCCCAACACCTCGCAATACGCGGCCTAGATAGAGTCCCGATGACACCAAGATTATACAAATGGTACGGGAACCTTGAAGAGGAAATTTGGTGCAGTATAATGCGAGTCGTTATCTAAAGCACTCGCATATCAAAACAAGTTTCCGCATAGAAGTCAATGGAAATTAAAATAATTTTGCTCTCCTTTGACAATTCTATGACATGTAATACCGCATTTGGCCAGATGTGAGGGGCGCTGGAGAGCCTCGGAAATACTCAGTAAGGCTCTGGGACACCTTTCCTGAACTTGGAAAACCCTCGGAAAGGCTGGGGAACAGAGAATTTCCAAGTTTTTACGAACGGCTCCAATTGGCTCCGCGTCCCTGACCTGGAAATGCGGTAGCAGATGTGGCTTGAATCCTGTATTGAGACAACACTGAGGTGGAGGATTGCAAAAATTACCACTCTGGTGCAGTGCTCACTGAAAGTTGCCCAGACATGAGAGCGGCCGCCTTCCAGTTTGTGCAGTATTCTTCTCCTTGTGCTCGAGAGAGAGAGAGATAGAGAGAGAGAGAGAGTGTTCTAGTGCCCTGTCCCTCTGGTCTGCCCCCAGTGCCCTGTCAAACTCTGGTCTGCCCCCAGTGCCCTGTCCCTCTGGAACTGCAATTCCCATCAGTGCCCTAGTCCCATTTTGTTAAAGTTGTTGTTGGTAATATTTAATTTTGTAACTTGATTCTGCAAAAACATTGTCATTCCATGAGATAATCTACAAGGACATGTTTACAGGTGGAATTAGGCGCACGGCAGTGTATGAATTAGGTGGGGCAACTGGTGGCGAGTAACTCTTGAGGCCTGGCTAGTAGCTCAGGACTTGAAATTTTGAGCCCTGGTCTAGGGTACTGGATGAGAGCTGAAACGAAGTCAATGTCCACACGTTGCGTTCCTTTTTCTCTTTTTATTTACCGAACGTGGTAAAGAACGAACAATAGATTGAAGAGGTGAAATAGGGTATAGGTAGTGGGTTCAGGTGTAGAACTTGATCAGAAACACTCCTGCTTTCCAGACATAAACTCTCGTCGCCACTCTAGCCAGAGTGGGTAGTGTGCCCCTGGATAGCCCTCTCTCACTAGTCTTAGCAGCCAGGGCACTACACGGAACCTTGGTACAGGCTCTGCCACTGACCTTCCCAGAGGTGGAGATACGTTCGGTCCAGAATCCTCTTACTTAGGCCCCTTTCACACTGGGGAGTTTTTTGAGAGTTATTCGAGCGTTTATTCAACCGTTTTTCGAGCGTTATTCGAGCGAAGCCTCATCTGCAATCCCAATGTGCTGGTAAAGCACCGCTAAGACCCTAATGTTTTAGGACGTTTTTGCAGTGCCTCAGTGTGAAAGGGTAAGGCGTTTTTACAGTGCTTTCAATTCAATTTCAATGGAGAGGGGGTGTTTTTGGGGCGTTTTTTTTTCAGCGCCCAAAAGCTGCTCCAAAGATGCTGCTTGCAGGACTTTTCTCAACGCCCCGCCAGGGCAACGCCTCATTGTGAAAGGGTAAGGCGTTTTAACACATTTTAATTGATTTTGATGGAGATGGGTGTTTTTGGAGCGTTTTTTTTTCAGCGCCCAAAGGCTGCTCCAAAGATGCTGCTTGCAGGACTCCGTGTGAAAGGGTCCATTGAGATGCATGGAGAGCGTTTTATGAGTGTTTTAATAGCGAATATTTTTAACGCTAAAAAGCTGTAAAAATGCTTCAGTGTGAAAGGGGTTTTAGGATTAAGCACCCGGATCTCTTCTTAAAGTAAATACTTGTGAAATAGCTTCCATTACCTTAGTGCAGTCCTCCTTCACTTACCTCATCATTTCATTTTGCTTTTAAATGTCCTTATTTTTTCTGAGAAATGCTCACTTCCTGTTCTTCTGTCTGTAACTAACCACCGTAATGCAAGGCTTTCTCCCTGGTGTGGAGAAAGCCTCTTGAGGGGGAAGGGGGCGAGCAGGAGTGTCAGGACGCCCACTAACACACAGCTCCTTTCTCGATCTGCAAAGTAGAGAGTGTCCTGACTTGCCTGCTCGCCCCCTCCCCCCTTAAGAGGCTTTCTCCACACCAGGGAGAAAGCCTTGCATTACTGTGTGTAGTTACAGACAGAGAAGAACAGGAAGTGAGGATTTCTCCGAAGAAATAAGGACATTTAAAAGCAAAATAGGAGGATGAGGTAAGTGAAGGAGGACTGCACTAAGGTAAAGGAAGCTATTTAGGGAAAAAAATGTTTTCCTTTACAACCCTTTTAAGGCCCCCCTGAGTGTTTCAGCCTCGTGCTCTGTGCTCTCCAGAAGAGGTACTTCATTCGGTGGCTTCCTCCTTCTAGGACAGATAGCGCAGGACCACCTTGTAGTAATGGCGTAATCAGCGACTCTCTGCCCGTCGCCGCCTGCCTCACAGCCTGTCAAGTCTTACACTCTGGGCCCTGGCTACTACTGGGTGGGGAGCGAACCTGAACCAGCACATGATAATCAGAAAGGGGCACAGGTAATAGAAAAAAAAAACACCCCCCTAAGCTAGTAGGAGTGGCAGAGTGGGGGTGTGTAATTATGCACTGATTGTCTTTCAAATTGCCCCAGTCCCTCTTCAAATCCAATCTGGGTACAAAACCAGGGACCGACTTGGTCCGGTGACAGTGTCCTCAATCTGAGGACTGTCCTCGGAAATCAGAGATTTCTGGTCACCCTAGCCTACCTGGCAAATCACAACTCTCCAGACCAACGTGGTCCTGGAGCCAGGAAACACGCACCCCCGACCAGGAGGGCCGCACACAGGGGTGGTGGGACGACTTCCCAAGGCGGACGACAACGACCCAGCACCCATGATGTCTGTCCCTTAAAAACTCCTCCCCAGCATTGGCCGATTGAGAAAGAATACCCAACACACCTTGATCTGACTGCTGCCACCCTTGGCCTGGGGTGGAACCGACACCCCAGACAACAATAGTGTTCACCTGTAGTACAGCCATGGCTGGAACAGAGGCCCAAATTTGAAACAAATCGGTCAGAGGTAACTAGTCCTCTGACTACCTTCTTAAATTTAAAGCAGGGCCAGCAGAGAAAACAGCTGCCCACTACACTTGCAATCCAAGGTTTCACTGTACATATGTTTTTGTTTGTTGAACTAGATGGATATGTGTCATTTTTCAACCTATGTAACTATGACATAAACTGGTGGCAAAAGCATATGCTTGTTGGAAAGTTCATGACCTAATTTGCACTGTTTATCAGGTCTAGTCCATAGTGCATTTAGTTAGTCCATGTACAGAGTGACTCACTGAAAATGTATTTTATAGTTATTGTGATTAGCAAAGTTGGAATTTCCCTGAATTGGCTTAACGCTATCTATACATGAGTTATTATCAGTAGCTTAGTTACGTTGTAAGTGCATTTAATTTTTTACCACCTCCCTCCCAGCCTTGTATGCAGGGCTGGTGCTAGACTAATGTGCGCCCTAGGTGAGACCAGCTACTGGCACCCCCCAAAAATAAATAAATAATACATTCTATACTTTTAGCACCGAAACTACTGGTGGAAGAATGTAGTTGAGTGGACAGGAGAGAGGGGGGGGGGTGCAGCCAGTTGGAGGGAAGGAGCCAGGTGGATGGTGACCAGGGGGTGAAGCCAGGTGGGGGGAGGATGGTCATGGGTGGACAGAAGAGGGGAGTGCAGCCAGGTAGGTGGGGGGATGGAGCCAGGTGGACAGGAGAGGGAGGTGCAGCCAGGTGGGGGGAGGATGGAGCCAGGTGGACAGGAGAGGGACGTGCAGCCAGGTGGAGAGATGGAGCCAGGTGGACAGGAGAGGTGGGTGTAGCCAGGTGGGGAGAGGATGGAACCAGGTGGACAGGAGAGAGAGGTGTAGTCAGGTGGTGGGATAGAGCCAGGAGGACAGGAAAAGGGGGTGCAGCCAGGTGAGGAAAGGATGGAGCCAGGTGGACAGGAGAGGGAGTTGCAGCCAGGTGGATGGAGGATTGAACCAGGTGGGTAGGAAAGGGGGGTGCAGCCAGGTGGGGGGAGGATGGTGCCAGGTTGACAGGTCGACTGTATAAACTGAAACGCCTCCCATATTTAGTGGAAAGTTACAGGCCTGAACGTCCCAACAGCTTTTTTTTTAGTACGCATTATATTTTAATACACATTTTTTTTATATATTTATAAATCATCAATTACTTTTCAATTCAGTTTTTCATTTAACTTTCCCTTATAAAGCCATCCCTGCCCAAGTCAAGCAAACATAGAAAACTATTGTCAATCGGAAAGGGGGACCCAAATGGATTTTTGGGGCCTCCACATTTGGTGGGACACACATTTCATTCCTCCTTGGTCCTTTTCCAGGGATATGAGGGAAAAGACAGGCAACAGCAGAAATTATGCATATAATCTCGTGGCCTTCTAGGACTGAAGTCTTGAAACTGAAAACACTCACCAAAATATATCTCATCGTCTCCAGTAATAACCGTTCAATGCCAGTTTTTAGACATTCCCATCATAGTCTATGGGGACAAAAAAAGCTCCGATCTGTCTCCAATCTGCCTAAGGCTGCCTTTTTTTTTGCTAATTTTCTTGTGTTCCGCTTGTCACGCTTAGGGCAGCCCTTTCACTTAAATGGGCTGCACTATGTGCAAAAAATGAGCCAGTGAAGGTCCAGAAACTTTTTGGGGGTGGAGTGTGGCTCACTCTTTCACAGTGTGTCTTGGTGCGTTTGGTGCACGTTTTCCACACATCTGCTACCCACGCCTGGGATGCCATTAGCAATTATTGGCTCCGCAAGCGCAATGCGTGTTTGCAGCGGGTTTCCAATTTTTTTTGCGCTGCCATGCGTTTCAGAAACGCCAGGTGTGTGAATGGTACATAAAAGTAGCTCAAGGCATTTTGCTAGAGGTGACAGAACACACAGATGTGAGCAGGGGCCATTGAAATTAATAGGATTTTGCTAGTTGAGCATCTTGGAGCTACAAAATTCTCAGGTCTGAATGTACCCTTTATAAAAAAGCCCTGGGGCCATCATAAAAAAAATATACAGAATTCTGATCTTTGAAACTCAGAATTCTGACTTTGAAACTCAGAATTCTGACCTTGAGTTTCAAAATTCTGACTTTGAATATCAGAATTCTGTGTTTTTTTTGTTATGATGGTCCCAGGGCTCTTCCATAGCCCTTCAATTGATTTGCACCGGATGTCATTAAAATCTATGTTATGAAGTTATCATTCGCTTGATATGTATGGTGATGCCACCTTGTGGACCAAATATAAACTGCATCACCTGATAGAAAACTTTTCAATTTGGTAGCATTATTGTATTGCAAAAAATATATGTGCAGTGAAGTGTTGGCGACATCCTCCAGTAGTCTACCGTGAGCGTGGGTTGGGAGACCCTGGGGGGTGCGACCTGGAGACAGACTGCAGCGAAGTCCAAGCCCACCATCAGGGGCCCTGGTGAACACCCGCTGGCTCTTAGATTCTGTGCCTTGGGAAATCTCATGCTCTAGCTCCCTGTGTGATCCGTGTTGGTGCTCCAGAGTACCTGCTTTTCTGAACCACACAGAGCTCCATCTGCAGTAGTCAGAAGTAGGGTCCACTACCTCAGCTGTGCACTCCTGACCCCAACGGGGTGCATCACCTGGCTTCAGGTGACCTGAAATTCTGCTAAAAATGATTTTAGTGTGCGTTTAGTGAAAATATTTTGATAAACATTTGCGCAGAATATTGCAGGGCCTTAAAAATCGGTAGCGCCTTTTTTTTCCCTACAGGTTGAATGCTTTCAGGGCATGTATGGGGTGAGGAGTCTTTGACAAACTCTGAAAGCTGTAAGGGAAAAATAACAAAGCAATGGAAAAATGACAAAAATGGGCTAACCACCTGAGTTTAAAAGCAGAACTCAGAGTCTGGCAGCAAAAGGGTTAAAGGGTAGGTTTAGGAAAAAATAATAAATGCACATATATTTACAGAACAAATTAGGCGAATATATTATTTTTTGATCTAGGATCCTGCAAAGCATTGCAACCAAGATCAGTGGATTGCAGGTGCAATTTCAGGCTCCAGCACACTCTCCCTCCAGTTTTCTACCTATACCTCTTGTAGCAGAGCATCCCAGAGAGAGCCTGGGAAAGTCCTGTTCGGGGTTTATACCTCTCCCAGGCTCCTCTCTTACACATTCAGGGATCCCTGATCCAGTTCAGGTGTTGGCCCTCTTCCCCAGGCCAATTTAAGCTCACCTGAGCAGACAGCCTTTGCTCTGTTCTGGGAAACAGATAGTGTGGATCTGTGAGAGCAAGGAGGTTGGTGGAAAACTGGTGAGCAGTTTGTGTTTAAGCTAACAAGCGGTAGGCTTGTTTAGTTTGGTAGTCAGGCCCTGCATATATACCGTAGTTAGAGCCGAGACACGGCTAGGTTTTTGTTTAACTATTTTTGTTCTGTTTGTTTTCTGCACACTGTACAGCACCTGTAAATAGACTTTGTATAGCACCAATAAACATCCCACTGTTGTTCACTTATCTTATGGACTTGGTGTCTGTGCCTGCTCATCCCAGGGGGCTTTTGTACCTGCTACCTATTCCCCAGCTTACATATGGTGGAGGCTACGACCAGCAGTAGTAAGTTACTATTTAAAAGGCCAGTACCTAAAGTGACAACATGGAGGAAATCCTCAAACAAATGGTGTTATTTAATGCTGCACAACGGCAAGCAAATGCTGCACAACAGCAAACTAATGCTGCGCTACAGCAAGCACAACAGCAAGCAAACGCTGCACAACAGCAAACTAACTCTGCGCTGCAGCAAGCCAACGCTATTGCACAGGAGCAATCACAGAGGCAGATTAGTGCTGTACAGGAGCAATCGCAGAGGCTGTTTGAACAGCTTGCCACTGCTGCAGAAGCGGATAGGAAAACCCTGACTAAGGTTTCAGAAACGCTAGCACAGTGGGCACCTACGGAAATCAAGGATATTAGAGACAAGCCTTCAGCCATCCATGTGGCTCGCTTTCTGTCTAAAATGACTACGGATGATGATCCAGAGGCCTTCCTGCTAACGTTTGAACGGACCGCTGAGAGGGAAGGTTGGCCTAAAACCAAGTGGGCAGGTCTGATTGCCCCCTTACTTTCTGGTGAATCGCAGAAGGCCTACTATGATCTCGAGTCAGCAGAAGCCGGAGACTATGAAAAGGTCAAGCAGGAAATTCTGGCGCGACTCGGCATCACCTTGGCCGTTCGAGCCCAACGGGTCCACAGCTGGTTCTTCCAAATCGAGAGGCCCCCAAGATCGCAGATGTTCGACCTAATCCACCTGGTGCGAAAATGGCTACAGCCGGAGTCCCTGTCTGCGACACAAATAGTGGCGCGTGTGGTCATGGATTAATTCCTGAGGTCACTGCCAATTCCCCTGCAGAAATGGGTGAGTCAAGGGGACCCCAAGTCGGCAGATAACCTGGTGGAACTCGTTGAAAGATACTTTGCTACAGAGAACCTGGTCACCACCCCAACAGCCGCGCAGACTTTCCACCCAAAGCCACGGTCTCCCCAGGCAACCGGTAAGACTGTTCCAGGGGAAGTGGGTGGTAAGCATGGCAAAGAAGTAGGGGGGAGGATTTTTGGTGCCAGGACTGAAGTTTGGCGTCCCAAGCAAGGGAAGCCACTGCCTGTCAGCAAACCAACTTGGGGAAACATCAGGTGTTTTTTCGTTGCCAAGAGCTGGGACATGTTGCAGCAAACTGTCCATTGTCTGATGAACCAATGCAGTGTGATCTGTCTATTAGAAGGCAGTCTATGTTTGCTGCTGTTTCATGCGCTGCAGCGCCAAATGTGGGGAAACACATGTGTCACATGACTGTTAATAATAAGCCTGTTATGGCCTTGCTGGACTCTGGAAGTCTGGTTACTTTGGTCACAGCTAAGATAGTTGAAACTGTGAATTTTCATGCTAAAAAGGTGCTGTGATCTGTGTACATGGGGATACCCGGGAGTATCCTATAGCCACAGTTCAGTTTAAAACTGGCTTAGGTACGGTGTCCCATGCGGTCGGACTTGTGCCCCACTTGGTGCACGAGGCCATCATTGGTAGGGACTTCCCTAAGTTTTGGGAACTGTGGGATCGTCCCGACCCGGTCGCAGTACCTGACTCAGTCGCAGAGCCCGAGCTCCTGGCTACTTCCGATATTGTGGGTTCAGGGGTTTCAGCAGGGCTCTCCGAGTTTTCCTTTCTCAGTTATGGCAGAAGAGCTTGAGGAGCCTGAGGAAGTCCCCACAACCAATAGAGCCGGACAGCCGTCTGCCGACTCAGAGCCTATGTTGGAGTTTACTGACCTTAATGTGCACAAGGAAAATGTTGGTACTGAGCAGAGAAAAGACCCTACCCTTGCCAGGGCCTGGGAAAATGTAATGGTGCTTAATGATATACCTGTCGAACCAGGGGATAGGCCCCGTTTTCCTTATTTCAGCAGCAATGAGGATTTACTGTATCGTATATGTATAAAGAATGATGAAATTATTGAACAGTTGGTGGTCCCTAAGCCTTACAGAAGGGTGGTGTTGGAACGTGCCCATGGGCACTTGCTAGGAGGCCATTTAGGGGTTGAGAAAACCACTGAAAGAGTGTTGAGCAGGTTTTACTGGCCTGGGATACAGAAAAATATAGAGAATTATTGTCAAACCTGTCCTGTGTGTCAGATGTCAGCCCCCCCAGCCCCACTTCCGAAGTCCTCCAGTGCCCTTGCCCATTGTTGAAGTGCCCTTTCAGAGAATTGCCATGGACCTTGTGGGTCCACTCCCCAAGTCTGCCCGGGGTCATCAGCATATCCTGGTAATCATGGATTACGCTACCCGTTACCCTGAGGCAGTTCCCTTACGCACTGCGTCTGCTAAAAACATTGCCAAAGAGCTGTTTATGGTGTTCAGTCGGGTTGGCATTCCTAAAGAAATCCTTACAGACCAGGGCACCCCATTTGTCACGAATAACTGGGGAACTGTGCAAATTATTTAAGGTGACACAGTTGCGGACCTCAGTGTACCATCCTCAAACGGGTGGCTTGGTGGAACGTTTCAATAAGACGTTAAAGGACATGTTAAAAAAGGTTGTTGACAAAGATGGGAAAGACTGGGTCTTCCTGATACCGTACCTGATGTTTGATATCAGGGAGGTTCCCCAGTCCTCTACAGGGTACTCTCCATTTGAGTTGCTTTATGGGAGACACCCTCGGGGACTCTTAGACATCGCGAAGAAAATTTGGGAGGGGGAACAGACACCCCACAAAAGTGTCATTGAGGATATCGCTCAAATGCAGGACAGGATTGCAGCAGTAATGCCGGTGGTGAAAGAACATTTACTAGAGGCACAAGCAGCCCAACAGAGAATATACAACCGAGGGGCCCAACTCCGTGTTTTCTCACCTGGTGACAGGGTCCTCGTATTAGTTCCCACTGTTGAGAGCAAGTTCCTGGCTAAGTGGCAGGGCCCCTTTGAAGTAATTGAAAGGGTTGGGGAAGTCAATTACAAGGTGTATCAACCAGGTAAAAGGAAGCCCGAACAGATTTACCACTTAAACCTGTTAAAGCCCTGGAAGGATAGACTGGCGTTAACTGCGAGGTCCCTCCCGGTAACGCATAAGGGTACAAAATCCTCTCTGATCCCTGGGGTCACGATTCCAGACACCCTGTCATATTCCCAAAAACAGGAAGCTAGAGAGTTCCTGATAAGGAATAGAGAGAAATTTTCAGAGTTGCCTGGCACGAGTTCGGAGGTTCAGCATGATATTGTTACTGAACCTGGGGTCCGTGTCAAGCTCAAACCGTACCGAATTCCTGAAGCGAGGAGAAAGGACATTAGTGATGAAGTTAAAAGAATGTTGGAGCTAGCTGTCATTGAGGAATCCTATAGTGACTGGTCTAGCCCCATCGTGTTAGTCCCAAAACTGGATGGCACCTGGAGGTTCTGTAATGACTTTAGGAAGCTTAATGCAGTGACAAAGTTTGACACGTACCCAATGCCCAGAGTAGATGAACTTATAGACCGACTTGGCAAGGCTCGCTATCTGACTACTTTGGACTTGACAAAAGGTTATTGGCAAATACCCCTGACTGCTAGCACCAAAGAGAAGACTGCATTTGTGACCCCGGAGGGTTCCTTTCAATATAAAAAGATGCCTTTTTGTGTTGCAAAATGCCCCTGCGACATTTCAGAGGGCCGTGGACAGGACCCTAAGACCTCACCGACAGTATGCTGCAGCCTATCTGGATGACATAGTGGTGCATAGCACTGACTGGGACTCTCACTTGCCCCGTGTCCAAGTGGTCCTCGATTCCCTCTTCAAAGAAGGGTTTACGGCAAATCCCAATAAATGTGCCATTGGTGTAGAGGAAGCCAAGTATTTGGGCTACACTATTGGCCGTGGTGTCATAAAGCCCCAGGTGAATAAAATAGAAGCCATCCAGGAGTGGTCACATCCGGCAAACAAGAAGCAGGTCAGGGCCTTTCTTGGCATTGCGGGGTATTATAGAAGATTTATCCCAAATTTTGCAACTTTAGCTGCCCCACTGACAGACCTTACGAAAGGGAAAGACTCTGTAATGGTAAAATGGTCCCCATTAGTGGAAGAATCTTTCGAAGCCCTGAAAAAAGCTCTTTGTGCACAGCCAGTGCTATACTCCCCCGATTTCGCCAAAGAGTTTTTGGTACAGACAGATGCCTCTGATGTAGGTATCGGGGCAGTGCTATCACAGGTACACGATGGGGAAGAACACCCTGTGGTCTACCTACACCTACACAGCAACAGGAACACAGGAAAGGCTGATGACAATCTAGCAATCTTATGGGCTTAGCAGCAGTTCGCCCAGGGGAGGACTGGCAGCCTTAGGCCTGGGGGGCAAGTCCAGTCAAGTGGCCCATTGAACCACACAGAGAGCGAGAGGGAGACTGCTCCATATTGCCCCAGAGAGAGAGACCATTTGACACTGTCTGCACAGAGAGAGAGAGACCGCTTGACACTGCCTGCACAGAGAGAGAGAGAGAGACTGCTTGGCACTGCCTGTACAGAGAGAGAGAGACCGCCTGGCACTGCCTGCACAGAGAGAGAGAGAGAGAGAGAGAGAGGTCACTTGGCACTGCCTGCACAGAGAGAGAGAGAGAGACCGCTTGGCACTGCCTGCACAGAGAGAGAGAGAGAGACCACTTGGCACTGCCTGCACAGAGAGAGAGAGAGACCGCTTGGCACTGCCTGCACAGAGAGAGAGAGAGACCGCTTGGCACTGCCTGTACAGAGAGAGAGAGAGACCGCCTGGCACTGCCTGCACAGAGAGAGAGAGAGAGAGACCGCTTGGCACTGCCTGCACAGAGAGAGAGAGACCGCTTGGCACTGCCTGCACAGAGAGAGAGAGACCGCTTGGCACTGCCTGCACAGAGAGAGAGACCGCTTGGCACTGCCTGCACAGAGAGAGAGAGACCGCTTGGCACTGCCTGCACAGAGAGAGACCACTTGGCACTGCCTGCACAGAGAGAGAGAGGTCAGTTGACACTGCCTGCACAGAGAGAGAGAGACCACTTGACACTGCCTGCACAGAGAGAGAGAGAGACCACTTGGCACTGCCTGCACAGAGAGAGAGAGGTCACTTGGCACTGCCTGCACAGAGAGAGAGAGAGAGAGAGGTCACTTGAGAGGTCACTTGGCACTGCACAGAGAGAGAGGTCGCTTGGCACTGCCTGCACAGAGAGAGAGAGAGGTCACTTGGCACTGCCTGCACAGAGAGAGAGAGAGAGACCGCTTGACACTGCCTGCACAGAGAGAGAGGTCACTTGGCACTGCCTGTACAGAGAGAGAGGTCACTTGGCACTGCCTGTACAGAGAGAGAGACCGCTTGACACTGCCTGCACAGAGAGAGAGAGAGAGGTCACTTGACACTGCCTGCACAGAGAGAGGGAGACCGCTTGACACTGCCTGCACAGAGAGAGAGAGGTCACTTGGCACTGCCTGTACAGAGAGAGAGAGAGAGAGAGAGAGAGAGACCGCTTGGCACTGCCTGTACAGAGAGAGAGAGAGACCGCTTGACACTGCCTGCACAGAGAGAGAGGTCATTTGGCACTGCCTGTAAAGAGAGAGAGAGAGAGAGACCACTTGACACTGCCTGCACAGAGAGAGAGAGGTCACTTGGCACTGCCTGTACAGAGAGAGAGAGACCATTTGACACTGCCTGCACAGAGAGAGACCGCTTGACACGGCCTGTACAGAGAGAGAGAGAGAGATCACTTGGCACTGCCTGTACAGAGAGAGAGAGAGGTCACTTGACACTGCCTGTACAGAGAGAGAGATAGAGAGACCGCTTAGCACTGCCTGCACAGAGAGAGAGAGACCGATTGACACTGCCTGCACAGAGAGAGAGAGACCGCTTGACACTGCCTGTACAGAGAGAGAGGTCACTTGACACTGCCTGTACAGAGAGATAGAGAGAGAAAGAGACCGCTTGACACTGCCTGCACAGAGAGAGAGAGAGAGAGAGGTCACTTGGCACTGCCTGTACAGAGAGAGAGAGAGAGAGACCATTTGACACTGCCTGCACAGAGAGAGACCGCTTGACACTGCCTGTAAAGAGAGAGAGGTCAATTGACACTGCCTGCACAGAGAGAGAGAGGTCACTTGGCACTGCCTGTACAGAGAGAGAGAGAGACCACTTGACTCTGCCTGTACAGAGAGAGAGGTCACTTGGAACTGCCTGTACAGAGAGAGAGAGACCGCTTGACACTGCCTGTACAGAGAGAGAGAGAGAGGTCACTTGGCACTGCCTGTACAGAGAGAGAGACCGCTTGACACTGCCTGCACAGAGAGAGAGAGAGAGGTCACTTGGCACTGCCTGTACAGAGAGAGAGAGAGAGAGACCGCTTGACACTGCCTGCACAGAGAGAGAGAGAGACCGCTTGACACTGCCTGTACAGAGAGAGAGGTCACTTGGCACTGCCTGTACAGAGAGAGAGAGAGACCGCTTGACACTGCCTGCACAGAGAGAGAGAGAGGTCACTTGGCACTGCCTGTACAGAGAGAGAGAGAGAGAGACCATTTGACACTGCCTGTACAGAGAGAGAGGTCACTTGGCACTGCCTGTACAGAGAGAGAGAGAGACCGCTTGACACTGCCTGTACAGAGAGAGAGAGAGAGAGAGAGACCATTTGACACTGCCTGCACAGAGAGAGACCGCTTGATACTGCTTGTACAGAGAGAGAGACTGCTCCACATTGCCCGCAGTGCAAAGCCGTCACTCTCTGTGGGGGCAGTGCGAAGGGGTCACTCTCTGTGGGGGCAGTGCAAAGGGGTCACTCTCTGTGGGGGCAGTGCGAAGGGGTCACTCTCTGTGGAGGCAGTGCGAAGGGGTCACTCTCTGTGGAGGCAGTGCGAATGGGTCACTCTCTGTGGGGGTGAACGTTTTCCAGCCTATAGCTGCCAGCAGTGATCGCCAAAAAAAAAAAAAAGATGCTGGTTGTACTGAAGTCAGTTGATAGATGTAATTCTGTACAACCACATTCTGCACATAGATAGATCGAAATTCTGCTGGTTCAGCAGAAAATTAAATCTGCCTATGGTGGCTTAGACCCCTTTCACACTGCAGGCGATATAGCGTTAAAAATAGCGCCTGCAATCTGCTCTCAAACAGCTGCTCCATTGTCTCCAGTGTGAATGCCCCAGGGCTTTCACACTGCAGTGTTGGTTGGCACCGGCCCAATTAGGGCTAGGTGCCACGGACTAAGTGAAAGGCAGGGACAGCCAGGACAGGGTTAAGTGAGCCTCACTCCCCCCCCCTCCCTTGTGTAAATGGAGGCTTCCCATAGGTCAGCACAGGACCAATAGTTGCAGGAATAGGGGGAGGTACTTGGAAGATTGGACAGAGGTGTTAAAGGAGGGATGCCCCCCCTCCCCACTTCCTCTTACCCGCAGCAAGCGCCAGCAGAGTGAGCTCAGGCTGGGTCATGGCTGAAGATCCGCTGGGTGTGATCCGGGAGTGGGTGCGGTCCGTTGGCAGCTTCCCGGCCCGTGTCGCCGCCGACCTGAGGGTGCCGGGACCGTCCCCCTTGCCGTGCTCCGCTGTAGATGTCCAGGTAAGGGGTCGGCGGGCCCCTCGCGGGGCCACCCGTTCGCCCGTTAGACTTAGTCCGAGTCCCCCTAAGGCCTCACGGCGGCGGATGCAGCATCACGGATGCAGCATCTGGGGCTGGAGGGGGGGAGGGAGGGGCGGCGCTGCCGCCCGAGCGCGCGGTGGCGCTGTAGCTCCGCCCCCTTCCTCTTCTGAATCTCCTCGAGGTGCCTCTTCACTCTCCTGCCGGCCTACAGTGAGTGCCTGCATCTCTCCCTCCCTGTTTTCTGTGACCATGGGCAATACCAATGCCCCGAGTGGCTCCAGCTCCTCAGCTAGTGAGGAGGCTGGCTTAGTTAGGAACGCTGCCCCCGCTTCTGATGCGGTGCTGGTTGTACCCCCCCTGGCCAGACTGCTCACAGCGATCCTCCTGCATCTATATTTGAGGATGCTGGGGGAGGAGGTAGCAGACCCTTCCTCTGCCCCTCAAATCATCTCTGCTGATAACCGCCCCGCGCCGTGAGTCACAGGCGCGACCGCTCCCGCAGACGGGAGATACGGTCCTTCTCCAGATCCTCGTCCCGTAGTTCAGGGAGATACTACTGGTACAGCAGAAGCCGTCGCCATAGGTCCCCCAGGCGCCATAGTAGATCCAGGCGCTCTAGGTCCTCCCGCTGGGGGTCGTCATCCTCCTCTGGCAGCCGCTCCAGGACCCCTAAGGGCTGGGAGGGCCATCATAGGTCCAGGCATGAATCCTCAAGGCGCTCTAGGCAGCCTTCTCGCGTGGGCGAGGTGTCCGGCGCGCCCGCATCATCTGTTAATCTCTTAGCTACGCCCGTTCCAGTGGCTCCCTCTCCAGTACCTGCGATGCTTCCGCCTGCTCCGGCGTCTGCTTCTACGGTGTTGTTGTCATATGCGGTCTCTCCAGAGATGCCTCCTCATTCGTCTTCTGCCGTGATTGGTGAGTTTAATTACGCCGGGGGCCTGGGGTACTGGGGGTGGGTCGCAGGCTTTGGTTACTTCGCCTCTTACGGGCAAACGGGCTCCGTCTCCGCCAAGGGCTAGTGTGCACAAGGAGTCCGTTTTCTGCGGGATTATCCCGTTGGGCTCGCATGTTAGCGATGACATAAAAAAAAAAAAAACATCTGGGATAACAAGTACGTGGATATCTGGTCCCTGGTATCGGCGGACCTACACACTATTGACAAGGAGCGCAAGCTTTTTACGGACAGGTCGGCCGAGCGCAGGCCCCGCGTTGCTAGAACGATAGGTAACTGGCTTCAGGCTTTTGTGGTGCTGGGTGGTATAGTGGGAGAGAAACAACCCAACCGCTGTTTGGAGCTCTTCATCTATTTGGATTCGGTTTACAATGCATATAAATCTCACGGCGCCCTTTCTCGGAAGGGCCGCTGCTTCCTCAACAGGTCAGCAGGGCGCAGCGGCCTCAAAGAGACCCGGAACTTGCTGGCTCTTTAACGAAGGCCATTGTGAATTCTTTGGGTTATGCAAGTTTACGCATTAGTGCTCCTCTTGCGGGGGCGCCCATGGGGCAGTCCGCTGTCTCCGCGGCGCAAACCTGGCGCAGAAGGGCCTGCTGAAGGGAAAGACGCCATTGAGCGTGGACGAGATGTTGCCCTGGCTAGTGCGTTACCCCAATAGGTTAGAGGCAGAGCAGTTGCGCATAGGTTTTTGTATGGTTTTCTCACCCCCTTTGTTCCTTCAGCTTCCCCTCAACTGGCTGTCAATTTGTAATCGGCTACGTTATATCCGGAACCCCTACGGGACAAGGTTAGTAAAGAGGTTTATTTGGGTCGCATTGAGGGTCCGTTTCTACCCCCCCCCTATTTTCCAATTTGGGGTTTTTTCCTTTGGGAGTGGTCCCCAAGGACAGTGGTAAGTTTCGCCTGAGTCACCATTTGTCCTATCCGAGGGGCTCATCGGTCAACGACGTAATCTCTAATGAGGAGGCGTCGGTCTCCTATGTGTCTTTTGATTGGGCGGTGATCAGTGGCGGCCCGCCCATATGGGCGCACGGGCGCCGCCCCCCCTCCCGCAGTCACAAAAAAAAAAAAGAATTAAAAAAAAAAAAAAAACGGGCCCTTTAAGAACTTTTATTCGGCTAAAATGTCATTTTGACATTTTAGCCGAAGTTCTGGCGGCCGTCTATAGAGGGCGCTGCAGCGCCACCCCCTCTCGCAAGTAACACACGTTCAATGCTATGCATTGGACGTGTGTTACTGTTGCCAGCTGCCTGGTCTATTCGTATAACCGGACATGGGACGCCGGTTACCCGAATAGCGACAGCTGGTTGGCTGAGGGGAACTGCCTATCAAAGCCAGTGGCTCTGATAGGCTTTTCCAGTCCCGCCCTCCGGCTCTCGGAAGTCTATGCTCGGAGCGCAGACAATCTGCGGTCCTTGCATTAGACTGACAGCCGTTTCAGCCAATCAGGTTCCCGGATTCTGGTTTTCAGGAACCTGATTGGCTGAAGCTTCTCCAGGGCGGCAGAAGACATCGAGGGAGGACATGGAAGCGTCAGGTAAGTGATTTTTTTACAGGGAAAGGGGCAGCATGGGGCACAGTGGCAGCATGGGGCACAGTGGCAGCATGGGGCACAGTGGCAGCATGGGGCACAGTAGAAGCATGGGGCACAGTGGCATCATGGGGCACAGAGGCAACAATGAGCACAGGCCGGGCACAGTGGTGACAATTGATGGCACAGTGACTGAATATGATGGCATGGCAGAGAGGTGACAATTGATGGCACAGTGACTGCATTTGATGGCATGGCAGAGAGGTGACAATTGATGGCACAGTGACTGCGTTTGATGGCATGGCACAGTGGTGACAATTGATGGCACAGTGGTGGCGTTTGATGGCATGGCACAGTGGTGACAATTGATTGCACAGTGACTGCATTTGATGGCATGGCACAGTGGTGACAATTGATGGGCACAGTAGCTGCTTTTGATGGCATGGCACATTGGTGACAATTGATGGCACAGTGGTGGCGTTTGATGGCATGGCACAATTAGTGACACAAGTGGTGACAATTGATGGCACAGTGACTGCAAATGATGGCATAGCACATTGGTGACAATTGATGGCACAGTGACTGCATATGATGGCATGGCACATTGGTGACAATTGATGGGCACAGTAGCTGCATTTGATGGCATGGCACAGTGGTGACAATTGATGGCACAGTGGCTGCATTTGATGGCATGGCACAGTGGTGACAATTGATGGCACAGTGGCTGCATTTGGTGGCATGGCACAGTGGCTACATTTGGTGGCATGGCACAGTGGCTGCATGTGATGGGCACAGTAAGGCTGCAATATTTTTTTTTTCGTTTGCGCCCCCCCAAAAATTTTGAGCACCAGCCGCCACTGGTGGTGATGTTGGTCCGACGGGGCCGGCCGGGGCTCACTTATGGCCAAGACGGATATCGAATCCGCCTTCAGGTTGTTGCCGGTGATCTGCCAGTCTGGTTCCACCTATCTGTTTTGTTCCAGCTGAGTACGCCCATCCGACGGAAACTGCCGAGCGCGAACAGCTGTGTGTTAGCTGCCAGATGCGCTCGCTCCCGATCGTGCGGATGGCAGGTAATGCACGCTGCCGCTCGGCAGAAAGGGGAGGAATGAGGGGAGGAATGTATTTTTTTTTTTTTATTGCTAACTAATCTGTTAAACAGCCGCCGTGGCCGAGAGCATAGACAGCTGACGATCAGCTGTTGCGTTCGGCTATTTCCGTAGACTATTACTGCGCATGCGCAGTTGGTAACTGCGCATGCGCAGTTAGTTCTGGAACAAATCTCATAGTGGAACAAGGCTGACAAGTCACCGGTACACCCGGATTGCTACCATCTTCTGGGTTGCTGCGTGGATGGCCTGTTTTATTATGATACCTGTTTGCCGATGGGGTGCTCTATATCGTGCCACTATTTCAAAATGTTCAGTTCCTTTTTGGAATGGGTGGTGCGGTGTGGCACTGGCTGTGGATCTATCATTCATTATTTGGATGATTTTTGATCGTGCCCCCGGGTGAGTCTTCTCATTGTCAATCTTTGCGGGATTCCTTTTGTGCCCTGATGAGCGGGTTCGGTGTTCCCCTTTCCGCTGAAAAGACGGAGGGTCCGACTACCAATCTGTCTTTTTTGGGCATTGAAATAGATTCCTCTGAGATGGTTTTTAGGTTCCCGGCGGGCAAGCTCGAGAAACTATTAAGCTTTATTGACGTTTTTTTGCGGAGTTCGGAAGGTTACTTTGCGTCAGTTACAGTCGCTCTTGGGTCTCTTGGTCTTCGCATGTCATATCATGCCGATGAGTCGGGTTTTTTCACGTCGGCTATCATTGGCTACCAAAGGGGCCAAGAGGCCGGAGCATCGGATACGACTGACTTCGTCCCTAAAGGCGGACCTGTTGGTCTGGCGTGAATTTTTGCGCCGCTACAATGGTCGCACGTGTTTTTTCTCGGACGAGGTATGTAATCAGGAGTTGTCCCTGTTTACCGATGCGGCTGGATCGGTGGGCTACGGTGCAATTCTCGGGACTGATTGGAGTGCGGACTCATGGCCGCAAGGGTGGCGGGATATGGGGTTGTGTCGCAACCTGACTCTCCTTGAGTTTTTTTCCCATCGTGGTGGCTGTTGAACTTTGAGGGGGACAAGCTTAGAGACAGGAAGGCATGCTTTTGGACTGACAATAGCAGTGTGGTTTATTGTATTAATGGTTTGTCTTCCTCCTCCCTTCTGGTCCTGACCCTACTTCGTCACCTGGTTCTCCGGTGTCTGGAGTTTAATGTATGGTTCAGATCTCGACACGTTCCCGGTGTCGACAACGTGGTCACTGATTTATTGTCTCGTTTCCGTTTCCAGGAGTTCCGCACGCTGTGCCCGGGGCGGCTCAGGAGGGCCTGCCTTGCCCGCAGTTCCTTTGGACCCTGGCGTTGTGAATCTGATGCCGCTCATCGCCTCTTCTGTGACTCCGGCCACCTGGTCCAATCACGGTAAGGCGTGGAAGGCCTGGTTGGGGGTGACGGGTGTTGGGAACGTAGCTTCCAGTGGGAGTGTCCGCTTTCAAGTCACGTTTGACTACCTATTGGGCTTGGAGCTTTCTGGTTGTTCCGCCGCGTTGGCGCAACGCCGTCTGGGGGGTGTTGGTTTTCACTAAAAGTTGCACGGCTGGCATGATTGCACTTAACATTTTGGTATTTTACAGGCGCAAAAGGCTTGGCGAAAAGGGCACGCAGAAAAGGACAACAGGCGTCCGGTTTCCTTTGCTTTGTTAGATTCCTTATTCGGGGTCACGGGGGGTGTTTGCTCCTCTCCTTTCGAGGGGCTTCTTTTTCCACGGCTTTTGCTTGGCGTTTTTCGGCACGTTAAGGGTAAGTGGGTTGGTGCTGGCCTCGGCCTGTGGGTCTGGGGGCCTTTTCAGGGTGGATGTTTTACTGGCTAACGGGGTGGTCCATGTTCGGATTAGTAAGTCTAAGACAGATCAGTTGGGGCTAGGGTTGTTGGCTGCGCCTTGGGGCGGTGGGAGGTTCCCTTTGTCCGGTTGCCATGGTACAGAGTTCCTGAAGGTGAGTCCAATAAAAAAAAAAAAATGTTTTAGTACATGCTTCTTACGCGGTACGCGGTATCAATTTAGTTTGGTGTTTAAGAGTTGTCTAGCGGCTGCTGGGGTTTCGGCTGGTGATTTTGGGACACATTCTGGGACGCATTGGGATTTTGGGACGCATTCGTTTAGAATCAGTGCGGCTACGGAAGCAGCCAGGGCCTGGCTGTCGGTGGGTGACATTCAGAGAATCGGTTGGGGGAAGTCGGGGTGCTATGTGGGTTATGTTCGCCCGGAATTGTTGCTTTAATGTTTTTGTTCCTTTTAGGTCATCGTGTCGCGCAGAGGGCTATCTGCCGGCCGGGCGGTAGATCCCTGGGATTTCCGGTGGAGGTGCATTGGCGAGGTGTTGGGGGTCTCCCCTGGTCCCGGTTCCTTATGGAAGCTTTCCAGATTGCCGGTGTGTCTCGGTCGCCAGTGGTATTGGTAATTTATGCTGGTGGGATCGACATAGGTTCCCTACGAGTTCCGGAAATAATTGTTCTGATGCGCATGGATCTGGAAAGAATGGTTTTCCTTTTTTCTGAAATTTTAATCGTTTGGTCAGAAATTGTCCCTCTGGTCACATGGCAGGAGGACAGGGACACGGCTGGCATAGAGAGGGCTCGTAGGACCATCAATTCCCGTGTGTCCCGATATGTCAGGGCCAGGTCTGGGGTAGTTGTCCGGCATAGACAGTTGGAGGGGGATAACAGACGGCTTATGAGCCAAGACGGTGTACACCTCAACAACATCGGGCTGGATATATATTTTATCTGGCCTTCAAGATGGCATGGCGCGGGCCCCTTTATGTTCTGGGTGGGGGTCGGAGCTCAGTTTGAGGGGCTGAGCTCCTCCTGTGGCGGTACAGGAGAATAATTATGGAAAGGAGGGGTGGAAGGCTATTATGCCCGTCGGCTTAGGCCGGCGGCTGGCTGGTTGCTTCCCCCTGGTAATCAACCTATGAGAAGGTTAATAAAGGATAACAAGTTCACGTTATGGTTTATCAAAATAAAGTTGTGGCCGACCCCTACGTCCATTCAAGGTTAAGATGTTGTCAGTGTCTTTATTTAAGGTTACAAAGGGGTGAGACGAACAAATGGTTACGGGAAGGGGTTGTTCAATTAGTCTGGTTGGCACCGGCCCAATTAGGGCTAGGTGCCACGGACTAAGTGAAAGGGAGGGACAGCCAGGACAGGGTTAAGTGAGCCTCACTCCCCCCCCCCTCCCTTGTGTAAATGGAGGCTTCCCATAGGTCAGCACAGGACCAATAGTTGCAGGAATAGGGGGAGGTACTTGGAAGATAGGACAGAGGTGTTAAAGGAGGGATGCCCCCCCTCCCCACTTCCTCTTACCCGCAGCAGCGCCAGCAGAGTGAGCTCCCCGCCCTCCCGCCCCTCACTGTCTGGAGTTACTAAGTTATTTTCTTTCACGTTTTGTTACCCCCTAAATTAAATTAAAAAAAATAAAATAATAATAATAAAAAAAAAACACAGAAACGGGCAAAAAAAATTGACTATTTTGCTGTACTTTTATGTTTTACGGGTGATATGTCATTGGCCTTGCAGGCTCTGGTTTTAATTTGCATTGATATGTGCGAGTGTTTCTATTGGTTAATTTTAGGTCACAGCTGGCGGTACAGGAGAATAATTATGGAAAGGAGGGGTGGAAGGCTATTATGCCCGTCGGCTTAGGCCGGCGGCTGGCTGGTTGCTTCCCCCTGGTAATCAACCTATGAGAAGGTTAATAAAGGATAACAAGTTCACGTTATGGTTTATCAAAATAAAGCTGTGGCCGACCCCTACGTCCATTCAAGGGTAAGATGTTGTCAGTGTCTTTATTTAAGGTTACAAAGGGGTGAGACGAACAAATGGTTACGGGAAGGGGTTGTTCAATTAGTCTGCGCTAGCAGGACAGTAAAAAAAAATCCTGCTAGCCGGATCTTTGGAGTGGTGAAGGAGTGGTGTGTTTACCGCTCCTCCACCGCTCCTGCCCATTGAAATCAATGGCTATACCGCTGGCAATGCGCTGCTGCAGCGCTCCACTAAGGTGTAGAAATTCACTTTGAACTCCACCTTATTTCCAGAACTCTTTAGGTATAAGATGTGCAAAGAATAAAATACCTACTAAGAGTAATGGAAACAAGGTGGAGTTCAAAGTGAATTGTGCCATTATTTGGATGGATTGGTATTTAGGGGGTTAAAACAGACAGGGATGAAATGTGATATCACCTCCTCTGCCTGTAACTTGTTAGTGAAGTGGCAGTGCCTGCTGCAAGTGAATACAGTTGTGTCTTTGGGCTCACAAGGGTTTACTGACAGTTTTCCATAATCATAGTCCCTCAGATTTCTTTTAGGTTGCACATTTTTGCTGCATTTTCTGGATTTGCACCAAAGATGCAGCATTCAGGACATTTTGTGCACTTTCAGAATATGCAGTAAAAATGTGCAACCTCTATGGGAATAGGGGAACATGCAGGAAGACTGTCAGTACATCCCCAGCACTGCAGACAAAGCACAGCATGCCAGACCAGTGTGAGCCCACATCATAACACCTAGGGCAAGCAAGGTACTGTCACAGGCTGCTAGGGAAAAAAAATCTTTAGCTGCAGAGAGGGGAGGGAGGAGGAGCTCACTTACTTGTATGGTCCCAGCCTCCAGGAGACTCACTGTATTCAAGCCCAGATTGAACTTTCCCGCCCACACATCCTCGGCCTGCCCAGAGTGTGGGCGGGGAAAGAGAGCAGGTCCAGCCTCTGCCAGCCAATTCGTGTGAAGGAGGGAGGGAGGGGCTGGGCGGGGCTGTGCTGTGCTCTGTACACAGACTGTCAGCCCTGAGACATCGCTGGCTCACAGTACTGGATGGAGATGCCGCACTCGGCCAGCTCACAAACTGCACATGTGCGGTTTTGAGCTGGCGACACAGCGGCCTTTGTAGAGCATATAAGAGCAGCCCAGGGGGAGAATGCATCTCTGCCCCCCGGCCCAGTCCGCCCCTGAGTTCGCTTATTCACGCCATTGCACATTTGCACTCGCCTGTTCACGGTAATGCGCAGGATGGGCTTATTACCAGTATTGGCAGCATTGCTGACTCATTTTCCGGGAAAAGAAAGCCACGGGATGGAGTAGAGCCTTAGGCCCCTGATTTTAAGACAAAATTACTCTGTGGCCACTTCTGAGGCATACACCTCCAACACATAGGGAAAGGCGGGGTCTGGATGCTGGAGTACTGGTGCGGAGGTAAACACATTCTTCAATTCATCAAAGGCTAACTGGGCTTCTTGGGACCACTGGAACCGGGCTTGCTGACGGGTCAACTGGGTGATGGGTGTGATGATGGCAGGGAAGCCCTTCATGAACCTCTGGTAGAAGGGACTGCTTACTCCAAGATTGCCTTCACCTTTGTGGGTCCATTGAGACTCCATCTGTAAAAATTATAAGGCCCTAAAACTGGAAAGACGTCTTTTTAAAATCACATTTTTCTGCCTTAACCACTTTAGACCCCAGCCTGTTTTTCAGATTCGGTGTTTACAAGACTTTTTTGCTAGAAAATTACTTAAAACCCCCAAACATTATATATATTTTTTTCTAACACCCTAGAGAATAAAATGGCAGTCATTGCAGTACTTTTTCTCACACCGTATTTGTGCAGCGGTCTTACAAGCCCGCTTTGGAAAAAATTCACTTTCTTGAATTAAAAAATAAGACAACAATAAATTTGGCCCAATTTTTTTATATATTGTGAAAGATAATGTTACGCCGAGTAAAATGATACCCAACATGTCACGCTTAAAAATTGCGCCCGCTCGTGGCATGGCGTCAAACTTTTACCCTTAAAAATCTCGATAGGCGAAGCTTAAAAAAATTCTACAGGTTGCATTTTTTGAGATACAGAGGAGGTCTAGGGCTAGAATTATTGCTCTCGCTCTAACGATCGTGGCGATTCCAAGATCACTTGTGTGGTTTAAACACCGTTTTCATATGCGGGCGCTACTTGCGTATGCGTTCGCTTCTGCGCGCGAGCTCGTCGGGACGGGGCGTTTTAAAAATGTTTTTTTTGTTTTCTTATTTATTTTAATTTAGTTTTTAATTTTTTACACTGAGATAAAAAATAAATAAAAAATTGATCACTTTTATTCCTATTACAAGGAATGTAAACATCCCTTGTAATAGAAAAAAGCATGACAGGTCCTCTTAAATATGAGATCTGGTCAAAAATACCTCAGATCTCATACTTAGACTAAAATGCAAAAAAAGAAAAAAAAAATTCAACTGTCATTTTTCAAATGACAGGAAAAAAATAATGTTTCTTTAAGACGCTGGGCGTGAATGACGTTTTGACGTCACTTCTGCCCAGCAGAGCTATGGGGACGGATGAGGGAAATTTTTCCCTCAGTCACATCCCCGCTGAGGAGCCGAACGGACCCGATCGCCTCCGCCGCTACCGACGGCTACGGTAAGCGGCGGAGGGCGCGGGAGAGCGGCGGGAGGGGGGGCACCCTCTCCCGCCACCATTAACGGCGATCTTGCGGCGATATCCATCTTTAAAAACATGACGTCATTTGACGATGGGCGGGTTTGAAGTGGTTAAAGGGTCACTAAAGGAATTTTTTTTTAGCTCAATAGCTTCCTTTACCTTACTGCAGTACTGGTTTCATGTCCTTATTGTTCGTTTTTGCTTTGAAGTTGCTGTAATCCTGCTCTGATCTCCACACTTCCTGCTTGTCTGTTTCCTTATAACCACAGTGCTGGGAGCTTTCTCACGGTGGTCTGAGCTGTCATTACTGTGTGTCTAAAACTTCCCAGAACCAATCAGATTAATTTTAAAAACAAAACACTGTCCTGGATTTGTTTGTTTTGTTCTGTGTGTCTATTTCTACTAAACAGAAACATGAAGCCAGTTCAAGTGAAACTAACCTGCAGGCACATTATATGATTGATTTTTATCTATTTGTAATCATTTTGAAAAGGAATCAGTTAACTTTTATGTCTCTATACCCTGTAAACAGTCATTTCAGCAAAACATTTTTTTTTCCTTTAGTGACCCTTTAACGTGTAGTTTATGCCTCCTTAGGGCTGAAAGCACCTTCTTTACATGAGCTCTGTGGAGTTCCAGAGTGGCAGAAAAGATGAGGATTTCATGAAGGTAGACGATCTCAAAATCACAAAGGAATTCTCTGAATACATCGTTCACAATGTGTTGGAATGTGGCTGGAGCGTTACACAAACTGTAGGCATGACAAGATACTTGAAGTGTAGGAACCTGAATGTTGTCTTCCACTTGTCTCCTTTACAGATACGGACAAGGTTATAGGCACCCTGCAGATCTAATTTGGTGAAGATACGGGTGGTTCGAAATCTTTGAAAAAGTTCAGGGATGAGAGGGAGTGGTTACCTGTTATTTATGGTGACTTTGTTAATCTCTCTATATGGGGGGTTATTTGCTAAATGCAAATCCACTTTGCACTACAAATGCATTGCAAGTCCACTTGGAAGTGCAGTCACTGTAGATCTGAGGGGGTACATGCAAGGAAAATAAAAAACAGTATTTTTGCTTGTACATGATTGAATGATAAAATCAGCAGAGCTTCCCCTCATTTCAGATCTTCTCCTCAGACTTTCAGCAACTACACTTCCAAGTGCACTTGCAGTCAAGGGCAGATCCAGAGTCTAATTATGGGAGAGGCACTGCCAAAATATTTGCGGGCAATTTGTAGGGTGGATAAGGCAGGAGCAGCCAGGTGGAGGTGAGGACAGGGTAGGAAGCCAGGTGGAGAGGAGGACTGGGTGGAAGCAACCAGGTGGAGGGAAGGACATGGTGGGAGAAGCCAAGTGGAGGGGAAGACAGGGTGGGAGGAGCCAGGTGGAGATGAGGACAGGTTGGGATCAGCCAGGTGGGGAGGAGGACAGGCTGGGAGAAGCCAGGTGGAATGGAGGATAGGGTGGAAGCAGCCAAGTGGAGAGGAGGACAAGGTGGGAGCAGCCAGGTGGAGAGGAGGACAGTGTGGGAGCAGCCAGGTCGATAGGAGGACAGGGTGGGAGCAGCCAGGTGAAGAGGAGGACTGGGTGTGAGCAGCCTCGTTGAGAGGAGGACAGGGTGGGAGCAGCCAGATGGACAGAAGAACTGGCTGTGAGCAGCCAGGTGGAGAGGAGGACAGGGTGGGAGCAGCCAGGTGGAGAGGAGGACTGGGTGGGAGCAGCCAGGTGGAGAGGAGGACTAGGTGTGAGCAGCTAGGTGGAGAGGAGTACTGGGTGTGAGCAGCTAGGTGGAGATGAGGACTGGGTGTGAGCAGCCAGGTGGAGAGGAGGACTGGGAAGAAGCAGCCAGATGGAGAGGAGGACTGGGTGTGAGCAGCCAGGTGGACAGGAGGACTGGGTGTGAGCAGCCAGGTGGACAGGAGGACAGGGTGTGAGCAGCCAGGTGGACAGGAGGACAGGGTGGGAGCAGCCAGGTGGAGAGGAGGACTGGGTGGGAGCAGCCAGGTGGAGAGGAGGACTGGGTGTGAGCAGCTAGGTGGAGAGGAGGACTGGGTGTGAGCAGCTAGGTGGAGAGGAGGACTGGGTGTGAGCAGCCAGGTGGAGAGGAGGACTGGGAAGAAGCAGCCAGGTGGACAGGAGGACTGGGTGTGAGCAGCCAGGTGGACAGGAGGACTGGGTGTGAGCAGCCAGGTGGACAGGAGGACAGGGTGTGAGCAGCCAGGTGGACAGGAGGACAGGGTGTGAGCAGCCAGGTGGACAGGGTGGGAGCAGCCGAATGAAGAGGAGGACTGGGTGTACGCAGCCAGGTGGAGAGGACTGGGTAGGAGCAGCCAGGTGGAGAAGAGGACAGGGTGGGAGTAGTCAGGTGGAGGGGAGGTAAGTTCTTACCTTGGAACGATAATAGAATCTCTGGCTCCTTCCACCGATAGCCTCATGGTCTCTCTTCCTTTTCCCCCTTTTGCTTGGCATGCTGGGGGCTGCAGTCCTCTCAGGGAATCATCCTGGGGCCTGCTGTATCTTGACTACATGTCCCATAGTGCTCTAGGTCAGGGCTCAAAATTTCAAGTCTTGAGCCAATAGCCAGGCCTCAAGGGTTACTCGCCACCAGTTTCCCTGCGATCATGGGAGAACAGCTCCTGATCAACAACAGCCACCGGCGGTGCTCGCCCCCCCCCTCCCAGGCAGCCCAGCTCCTCGCCAGACCTAATTTTCCACTCGCAAAATGTGAGTAGGCGAGTGGAAAATTTGAGGCCTGCTAGGTTCTAGTTTCCCAGCCATTGGCTCTGAATGTAGCCAATAGGAGCAGGCATTTGCAGGTGAATACTCGGCTCAAGAAGGAGAAGGGAGGGGAAGGGAGCGCGGCTGTCCTGTCCTGATTGGGCATGGGGTCGGCATCAGCACAGCCTGCTCACTAGTTTTTTGGGGGACTCCTACCCAGTCCTCCTCTCCCCCTGGATCCGCCCCTGCTTGCAGTGCACTTGTAGTGCAAAGTGGATTTAACTTTAGTAAATCAACCCCATGGTCTCAGTGAGCCATTCTTCTTTTTGACAAAGAATATATTGACCCCGGCAGAAGAGGAGAAAAGGCGGATGAACCCCTTTTATAGATTTGCATTGATATATAGCTGTAAGGTTTCCAACTCCTCTTCGGATAGAGGAAATATGTGCCCAAAAGGAATTTCAGCACCGGGAAGTAATTCTATTGGGCAATCACAAGGCTGGTGAGGTGGGAGGACATTGGCCCTTTTCTTTCCAAAAACGTCCATGAATTTGTAGCACCCTCTTAGGTAGGTGCAAGAAGAAAGTATAGCTTCTGATCTTTCTGCTTAACAGGAAGAAGGTCAGGTAAAACTTAGAGTGCTCTCTGCCTACCAGGGGGCAGGATCTATTGGTTAGGTGTGCTCATTGTGCTCAGGTGCAGCTCAGCTTGTTTGACTGTCCCTTACTGGTCCAATATGTAAGCATATTGGACAGTGAGAGGGGACCTGACAAGTGAGTGCACAGGCTTTGTTACAGTCCTGACAATTGGCAGAGAAGAAGTGCTGCATTGCATGCTGGGATGCTGTATTTAAAGCCCCGGGCACATTTGCTCAGGGTTAGTTGATTCTAGTAAATTATGGGCCCAAGTTTGGGGTTCACCAGACAATAAGGAGGTAATTAATCCCACTTTCATAATCTCTGTGGAAAAAGTTCTAGGCTGAAGGGCCAAGTATACCAGGCAAGAGTTCTTGAAGGTCCTGAACTTCTGATCACCAGGAAATCGATAAGGCGTCGGTGCCCGTGGTTTGGTAGGAGAGACCACCACTATAGGGGTAGAGGCGGTCATACCTCCCAACCGTCCAGGTTTCTTCGCGATAAATCCCGCGGTCCCGCGACCCGGTCTAGTGTCCGCGCCCCCCCTCGCTCAACAACTTTGTTGGGAGGTATGCTCATTTGTCCCTCATTCTGAAGTTGAAAAGTTGGGAGGTATGGAGGTGGTATGTTCTTGCTTAGATTAAGCGGATGCATTTCTAGTGGTTGGTGGGCTGCGATCCACAGGAGTTGGAGACATAGTTAGATGCTGCAGACGACCCTCAAACTAGAAGTAGCCTTCTTGTAACCATACTGTATATGGTTATGGTCATAGGATTTTTTATATATCACAACCCGTCTTCTATTTAATCAATTTGTGCCATGTGTTGTAAAAACTAGAATTCAATATGTAATATTTTTTTTTGGTCACTAGGTGGAGACAAATTACCTTAAGAGCACTTCAAGCGCATCATATTCTATTTAATTTTGTGGTAAAAACTGGAATTCAATAAGTAAAATTATTTTTTGGTCCCTTAGGTGGAGACAAATTACCTCAAGATCATTTACACTCATCATGATCTATTTAAACTTGATATTTTGACATTTTTCATCATTTTAAAATGGTTTTGATCTGTAAATCTTCATTTCAACACATGTTGTGTGTAATGTGTATATCAATATGTCACTTGATTACACTATTCAAGCTACCCCTCAGTGGGGGGTCTTCTCAGAGAGTCTTTTCCAGCATAGGATCCCACAGCTGTTAAGGGTATATGGGCTCATTCATACATGTGGCTATGCCGCTGCCCCTCTGAATAATATTATGGCCATGGCATTGGTAAATCCCTGAGTGGCTGCATTGCTGTGTTTAGATAAGTGGTCTGGTGGTAGAAAAACTGCAGCTCAACCGGTTTCTTTTACCACCCCCCTGGCCGTCCGTGTGAATGAGCACTGAAAGTCCCTTAAAACTAGTTTACTAAAGGGAGGTGGGCAAGCAGGGTGCACATAAACCCCTTCTTGCTAGCACCCTTCTGAACGCTACGGGGGACAAGAACTGATATCGATATCGGCATGGCAAGGGGTAGGGAACTTGCTGCCTCCAAAGGGCTACCCAGCCAAGATTTTATTTTTAAACTTTAAACCCTCAGCGGGTTTTAGTTAAACACATTGAGCATAATCAAATAAACATTTCCGAGTAAACTACCTCTTAAAATTCCTACCCCAGCACTTCAAGGATTAAAAGATGAAGAAGCTGCATACTCAGTAAATGCTTACCAATTGATCTCTTTGGATGTACAATGTATGCAGTAGCAGCCATCAACCTGTGCTGCTTTTGTAGAGCCAGCGATTGGCTTTAAAGTGAAAGTGATAGGGTGGCTCCATAGCTGCCGATCACTATCACAGAGCCAGGCCATGCTGTGTTATTAAGCATTCAATGGCAAATGTGCTACAAAGGGGGTTCTTTACTGTTAGGGCTGTAAGGATGTGGAAGTCTCTCCCACAATTGGTGGTGGATGCAGGGAGTATGGATACTTTTAAATGACTTTTAAATGACTCTTAGACGTACATCTAAAACGAAACAACATACAAGGATATGGGAAATCATTACAGAAAACGACACACATACACCTTCACAGGTTGAACTGGATGGACTATTGTCTTTTTTCAGCCTTACCGACTATGTAAAAAATTGTTTTATAAATATGCCCCATAATAGAGATCATTTTTTGCACTGTATATTACTTTGTGGCTGCTGTCCATGCATTCCAAACACAAGTCATATTTGAAGCGACTGTCTTTTTTTCATCTAATATTGAAACTTTTCCTTCCCCCCTCCTAGAAGTTATGCAGCAATTGTGCACTAGATGGCGCCAAAACCCAAGCGATAAAGCTGCCATACTCTCACTATGCAATCTCATGGTCTAAATTTAAACTTTATCATCTAATCCTTTAGAATTCAATAATGTAATTTAAAAAAAAAAATATTTTTCATGCAGTGAGGCTTAAGATGACGTAAGTAGATGTCTTACATAATATTTTAAAAATACTATGGGCCAGATTCAGATACATTTTACGTATCTTTTCAGCTAGGTGAAGTATCTCGTTTACACTACACCGCCGTAACTTAGAGCGGCAGGTCCCGTATTCAGAAGGAACTTGCGCCCTAAGTTACGGCGGCGTAGTTTAAATGGGCCAGCGTAACTGCGCGTAATTCAAAGTAGGCTGGTAGTGGGCGTGTTGTATGTTAATGAATCGTGACCCCGCGTAAATGATGCGCCGAACGAATGGCACGTGCGCCGGCCGTGGACGTATCCCAGTGCGCATGCTCCAAAATAACGTCGGAAATACTCATTGATAGCGACGTGAACGTAACTTACGCCCAGCCCTATTCCCGAACGACCTTTTTCGCAATTGACGTACAATACGACGCTGTTCCGACGTCCAAACTTAACATGGGCTGCTCCTCATATAGCAGGGGTAACTTTACGCCGGTCGAACGCCTACGTAAATGACGTATATCAGTACGCCGGGCGCAACTAGGTTTCTGAATCGGCGTATCTAGCTCATTTGCATATTTTTAATGGGAAAGTCTAATGCGTCCAGCGTAACTATGCGCCCACGATACGCCGGCGTAGGCAAGTTACGCCGGACGACTGAAGCCATGTTTTTCGGCGTATCTTGCTTTTCTGAAGCGGCGTAAAGATGCGACGGCGCACATTTGAGTTTACGGCGGCGTATCAGGAGATACGCCGGTGTAGATTCTTTCTGAATCTGACCCTATGGGGCGTAGACAGAAATGGATTGTCGTAGCTTCAGAAATCTACGCCGCCGTATTTTATCTCTACGGGAATTCAGGTAGATTTTGTCCTTAAACGACGGCGCGTGTGTTTTCTCCCGTCGCATATTAATTTATTTAAATTAGCCGTTCCCGCGGCGATCGATTGCGCATGCTCCGTTCCCAATTTCCCGCCGTGCACGCGAAATAGTCGTGACGTTTTTGTTTAGGTAGCGTCGTTTACGGGCGATCCTAGTCCCGAACGAGTTACGTAAACAAAAAAAAAAATTAAATAAATTCGAACGGGAACGACGGCCATACTTAACATGGGCTACGTATAACAGCAAAAAGCTGCTCTAACATTACGCAAAAAAATAGACAATAATGAAACTATAGACGCATCAAAACGACACAAACTCCTCCCAGCGGCCGCAAATAGATGGCACGTAATCCGAAGGCTTACGAAGACGTAAGCTCTATCGAAGCCCGAGCCACCGTATCATGGTTTGAGGATTCAAACTAGTGTTACGGCGCGCGAAATTTGAAATTACTCCTGTCTAACACCAGTTAGACAGGCGTAATTGCTTTCTGAATCTGGGCCTCTGTGTTTATATTAATTTAGCCATTTGTAATACTAGTATTTTTATTACTTTTTGTGACTGGTTATAACTAAGCAGACATTAATGAAACTATAGGGATGCAACACAATCTTTCTCTAAAAGATGCATATTTTTAATAAAGTCTATGAAATAATCTGTTATGTGATTTTTACTTCTCTGTATTTATTTATTACAGGTAGGCAGTACTTTACACATTGTACATTGACATCAGTCCATGCCCTCAAGAAGCTTACAATCGAAGTTCCCTATCTACGTATACAAACACATGCACATACTGGGACCCATAGGTGTGCGCAGCCTTTGGCATTAGGGTGTGCACCCCAAAGCTCTAACCCACTCTACTCTACTCCACTCTACGATCACTCACAATGTTTATTCAGAAAGGGAAGGGGCCAGTAAATGGTATATTTACAGGCCCCTTCCCCCACTCATCCTAAAACATCCACAGCAACAACCGGAGGGAGAGGGGGGAAGACGGCAGTGATGTGGGGGGAAGGAGGGGGAGCCAGGTCAGTAGGGGAAATCTGTTCTGCACAGGGTGATTAGGGTGTGCCTGGGCACACCTGGCACACCCTGTGCGCACGCCTATGCTGGGACCCATTTAGACAGGAACCAGTTACAAACAAATGGCCCCTGCTCTCACCTATAACTGGCTTTCAAAGCAAGTAGCACATGGAGGGGCAACGCAAGACAGCCAAAAACAGAACATTCCATAGCTCAACTCACCAACCATTCTACCAACAAGTTAAGCGGAAACCAGTGTAACATGCTGGTAGTCTCCTTGTTAGGATTTGAACGCTAGGAGTAGGGTGACTACGTGTCCCGGATTGCCTGGGACAGTCCCCCATTTTGCAAGTTCATTCCAGCACAATACAGTGTCCCGGAATGAAACTGACACAGCCACCCCCCCAGAGCCAATCTGATGCCCCCAAAAAAGGGCACCACATCACCGCTTTACTCACTGACAGTACTTGTCCTGGCCGGGAATGTCTGGAGGAGCACAATCCCCGCCCCCTGCTTGTGATTGGAGAAAGCATAAATCTCGCCTTTTATGTCCAATCACCGTGCTGTGATTCATTACAACTCAAGCTGATTTTTAGGAAGAGAGGGTGTCCCTGAATGGTAGTTTGGAAATGTGGTCACCCTACCTAGGAGCCATATTAGGTCAATGATAGCTGACTTCTGTATTTGGACCTGAACCCATTTCCAAACAGACACAAGCTCATCCCTAAACCTCTAACCTATGGTGCTGACCATGGAAGCAAAAACAAAAATATAGGGAATTAGATAAAAATAAAAATGTCTCCAGCATTTTTTAAATAAATCTGTACACCATCATATACCGTATACAGATGCCTTCTTAAACAGAAAAACAATTTGTCTTGTATATGTTATAGCACCAAAACCCTCTGGCTTTGTGCAAGATGAATATTCTATCTTAAAGCTAAAGTTTAGGTATGGAATGTTGTGCATAGTTACATTGGCTTGGACAAATGTAAGTACCAGTATGTATGTGCCATACTTGTGAGATCCACTGATCCCCACTGTCTTCTGGGACACGTGCTGAGCAGCTGCCCTGCTGTTTAGTGAACACTGGAGGTTATTTACTTAGCATGGGTGCGATTCAAAGAGCACCATGCATTTTCCCTCACTTTGTAGAGATTTCCTTTTATAGCCATGGGACTTGAAGAAAGGAATCCAGACAACAGAACCAAACCCGTCTTGGATATTAACCATTCCTTATGCCCTGTCTGCTCGGCACTGTCTTCTGGGACAAGTGCCGAGCAGCTGCCCTGCTGTTTAGTGAACACAGGAGGTTATTTACTTAGCATGGGTGCGATTTAAAGAGCACCATGCATTTTCCCTAACTTTGTAAAGATTTCCTTTTATAGCCATGGGACTTGAAGAAAGGAATCCAGACAACAGAACCAAACCCGTCTTGGATATTAACCATTCCTTATGCCCGAGATGGGGCACTCTTCATTAGAGATAACTTATTTTGACTGTGTAAGTGCACAAAAATATTTTTGGACCACACTTTGGGGTTGATTTACTAAAGGTACAGTTGCACTCTACAAAAGCAGTTGGTCCGGAGCTTAGTAAATGAGCAGAAGCTCTGGTGACTTCCATCATCCAATCATGTGCCAGCAAAAATGCAGTTTATTTTAATTTTCCTTGCACGTGACGTGATTGGGTATTCTTTATAGAGTGACATTTTAGCTCATTTACTTAGCTCTGGAGCAACTGCTCTTGTAGAGTACAGTTTATTTGCCTTTAGTAAATCAACCCCTTTAGCTTTAAACAATGCTATCCGAACTATCTGCTTTGAACTACCAAATACCTCCTCTCTATGTACCGAAGGTGAGGGGAAGGGTTGGTGTTTGTAGTACAAACCAGGAGAACAGCCTAGGAAAGTGATGGTGAACCTTGGCACCCCAGATGTTTTGGAATTACATTTCCCATGATGCTCATGCACTCTGCAGTGTAGAGCATAATGGGAAATGTAGTTCTAAAACATCTGGGGTGCCAAGGTTCACCATCACTTTCCTAGGCTGGTCTCCTGGTTTGTACTACAAACACACACCCCTCCCCTCACCTTCAGTACATTGAGGGGAGGTATTTGGTAGTTCAAAGCAGATCAAATAGCATTGTTCATCCTCCAGAGATGCTCTACAGTACCTGAGCTTTGTCACCATAGGAATGTCAGGATCACCAGGTGCAGCAGCCACACATAGGGGGTTATTTACTAAAGGCAAATCCACTTTGCACTACAAGTGCAAACTACAAGTGCAAAGTGCACTTAGAAGTGCAGTCACTGTAAATCTGAGGGGTAGATCTGAAACTAGGGTAAGCTCTGCTGATTTTATTATCTAATCATGTGCAAGCTAAAATGCTGTCCCCCTCAAATCTACAGCGACTGCACTTCCAAGTGCACTTTGCACCTGTAGTGCAAAGTGGATTTGCCTTTAGTAAATCTACCCCATAGTGTGTAACTTATTTTTACTGTGCAAATACACAAAAATAGTTTCTTGGCCATATTTCAGCATTGAGGCTGAATTTCAATCCACAGAAAGGTACAAGAACATGTATTTTGACAAGATCAACAGTTTTTTTTATGTTCATGCAGAAAAGGTTCTTAGCTTAAAAAAAGAAAACAAATGCAGCTATTATATCTAAGGAGCTGTAAGCTGCAACATATTGGGGTTGATTTACGAAAGGCAAAAATACTGTGCACTTTGCAAAGTGCAGTTGCACACTGCAAGAGCAGTTTCTTCAGAGCTCAGTAAATGAGCAAAAGCCCTGCTGACTTTCATCAACCAATCATTTTTTTTATTTTCCTTGCACGTGATTGGGTATTCTTTGCAAAGTGAAGCTTTACCTCATTTACTAAGCTCTGGGGAAACTGTCCTTGCAGAGTGCAATTGCACTTTGCAATGTGCAAAGTCTATTGGTCTTTAGTAAATCAACCTCATTACATTTTTGTTCTTGTGTAGATGTAATAGAAGAACCAAATGACATATTATTATTATTTAATATGGTCGTCCACACTAAGAAGCGGGGAGTCAGTATGGAAGATCAGGTAATAATCAGAGAAGCAAATGCCAGACTTTAGGCGAACTGTGACACCTGACTATTGAGCTGTCAGACAAAAGAAGCACAGATAAATACTGTAAGTAGGAAAAAAAATCTTTTACAAATATACCTGCACAATTAAAAAAAAAAAAGAACCGCCCGCTGACGCGGTCACGGAGCTTCGGTCCGGGTCGCGAGCGCAGTCTGAAACTCAAGTGAGCACTGCAGGGGCTGAGCAAAGAGCGGTGACTGACAGTCACTGCTCTGTGCTCAAGATTGGACCCGAGAACTGAGCGACTGAGTTTTTAATCGCTAAGTTCTCTAAGTACAGGTGGCGGGGGACAGTTGCAGGATCAGATCGATCCTGTAGTCATCTAGGTGTGTATGTATGTTTTTTTTTTTTTTTTTCATTCCCGCACTTTTCTTTTAATTTAATTGCTTAGGCACATTTGTGACTGTCTTTTTAATAACCAAATCCTATTGGTATGTATGATTCCATGAGCATCTGCATTTTTTTTCCAGATCCATATACATTCAGAGCTATGATTCAACCTCGTGTTATACTATACCAACAGAACCAGCACCACTGAGTGTGCTGGAAAACAAAAAAAAAACACAAATACATAAAGCTCAAACCATCATGGTCGTCTTATTGTTTAAAGCGGAGCTCCACCCTAATTCCAACATTACCTTAATTGTACCGCCGATATTAAAAATGCTTAGAACGGATGTTTTTGTTTTTCATATGTTTACAGTACCTTAATATTCCTGTGCCTTCCGGTCGGCACAACTGCTGGTATTGTTCGGGCATTTCGTCATTTCCCGTGCCACGTAGTGTGCTCTGGGAGGTTCTTTCCTAGCTCTCATTGTTTAGCGCGAAGTTGTGATAGCAAGTATCGAGCAATTTCTGAAGCAACACGCGACATAAACAAAGGAAGGAGGGCTGGCTTTACAAACTCCATTACAGGACAGATACAGCTAGCGATCGACTCCCCGTTGCGAGTGCGTATGCGGGGACATCAGCATCACCGCAACAAGTTAAAATGGCAACGGCACGAACAGCAGAATATAAGTGTATATTGCAGGCAGAATGACAGAGGAGCGGCCATAGGACACAGAAAAAGTGAGTTTAGATAAGCAGTGCCATTAACCATTTAACTAGCCCTAAAAAAAAAAAAAAAAGTTTTTGCGTGGGAGATCCGCTTTAAGCAACCTTGTGTCATGCTGTTATGCATACAGTGCAGTGATTGGTACAAATTAACTTTGTTTTAGAAGTAAAGAAAGTCATCCAATTATTATTTATATTTTTAATTCATTGAGTGATCAGAGTTAATTTAGTATAGAACACATATGGGAGCTTAACTTTATTTTCATTTATTTAATATAACTCTTTACTAATATATAAAGAAGCTAGAATTGCCCAGTGCCCCATGGCCATATGTATCAGCTGCCCTGTTCCTTATTTTATATACATTTTTTCACATTCAATACAGGTTAATTATTCTTTCTTTCTTACTTCTTTGAAACAACAACAGGCAGGTGTCCTAACTATAGTGAAACTATGTGCAGAAATAGAAAAGGTCCGCCAGATGCATGCACATACCATCATCATTTTGAAACACAGTTTCAAACAGTTCTCACCGCACAAGTATCCCACAGTTTTCACCACACAAGTCTGAGGCCTCGTACACACGAGGCAATCTATTTGTTCAAATCGGTCGGACCGACCGATTTGAACAAATCTGTCTGCTAGGATTTTGGTTTGCTCGCGTGTACACACGAGCAAACCAAAATCCCCGCCAGCAGACGGCGCGCTGACATGTCGGTGACGTGGCGGTGACGTTGACGCCGCCACGTCACCGCACCAGGAAGTAAAACACTTCCGCGCATGCGCCGAATCCATTCGGTGCCGGTGCGAGACGACATGTCTGCTGGTAAGTGTACTAACCAGCAGACATGTCGGGCGGACGGATTCCCACCCGATAGATTTCAAAGCATGCTTTGAAATCTGTCGGGTGGCCAAATCCGTCGGCTCGCCCGTACACACGATCGAATCTGTCTGCTGGGACGGTCTAGCAGACCGTTTCCAGCAGACAGATTTGATCGTGTGTACGAGGCCTAAGAACAACATGGCCTAAATAACTAAAAACAGTATATAAAATGATTAAGCTATCATGTGTTTTAGCGGTGTATTTTTTTTTATTACTGTGCAAACTGCCAGCGCTATATAAATCCTGTATAATAATAATAATTATGGAATGCACTGTAGTGCTTCATTGTTGCCACCTATTGGACCTCACCTATGTAGCACTTTAATGAACAGTGGATTGCTTAGCCTTAAATTTGTATGCGTTTTCTAGACAGTTGAAATATAAGTTTACTTTTGCAGTAAAAAAATACATTCATACATCACATGTGCTGATATAAGTTATACGGATTAAAAATAAATACATTCTGAATAGCAGAGCAGAACCAGTTAATAGAATAGATAAGTTAGTTTTGGAACATTCCTATTTACATTACAATGTATGATCATCATAGATTTTTTTTATTATTTTTTTTTATTTTATTTTTTAGAAATGATGTATTGACAAAAAATTTTTAAAATTTCACCATTGGCTTTTTGATGACCCACTGACCTTTGTGTTGTTAAAGTGTATGTCTGGGTGAATTTTGTTTTTTGTCACATCTGTACAATACATGCACATTTCCTAATATTAAAGCAGGGTATATTAAAACTCAGCAGCTACAAATACTGCGGCTGCTGACTTTTAATATATGGACACTTACCTGTCCAGGGCGCCCGTGATGTCTTGCGGCTTCACTTCCTGGTTCCCTACTGCGCAGGTGGAAGTCGCGCTGCGCTTTCCCACTGGTCCCTGCTGTCTTCTGGGACCTGTGTGTCTCCCAGAAGACAGCGGGGGGAGGGGACAGAGTAGGCGCCCGACATGGCATAGGTCACCGCAGTGATCTATGCCTTGGAAGTGGGAGAAAATACCTATATTACACAGGCAGTGCCTAAACATTGATTGGACCCTGGGCAAACATCCCAAACAGGATAGGGGGTCAGTAGGGAAAAGCACAGGAGATGACAGGACAGAGGATAGGGGGTCAGTAGGGAAGAGGACAGGAGATGACAGGACAGAGGATAGGGGGGTCAGTAGGGAAGAGGACAGGAGATGAAAGGACAGAGGATAGGGGGTCAGTAGGGAAGAAGACAGGAGATGACAGGACAGAGGATAGGGGGTTAGTAAGGTAGAGGACAGGGGGCAACAAGACAGTGTACAGATGTAAGTGGGATGTAGAGCAGTGTATGGAATTCATTAGAGAAAAGGGCAGTTTGCTGGGTTTAGCAGGGCATAGGACTGGGAGACACAAGGGCAAAAGATTGAGCATCACAAGGGCAGAATACAGGGGGTATAGAGGGAACAGTACAGGAGAGGGGTCAGCATGGCACAGTAAAAGGGGTCAGGAGAGTGCAGGGCACAGTGCAGGGAGTGAGGGCAAAGTACAGGGGAGTCAGGAGGTAAGAATATGGGGATGGGAGGGCACAGCATGGGCATCAGGAAGGCACAGTACAGGGGCTGGAAGGGCATTGTACGGGCATCAGGAGGGTACTATACGGACGTCAGGAAGGTACCGTACAGGCGTCAGGAGGGTAGCGTACAGGCGTCAGGAGGGTAGCGTACAGGCGTCAGGAGGGTACAGTACGGGCGTCAGGAGCGTACAGTACAGGGTTCAGGAGAGCACAGTACAGGGGTCAGGAGAGCACAGTACGGGCGTGAGGAGGGCACAGTACAGAGGTAAGGAGGGCACAGTACAGGGGTGAGGAGGGCACAGTACGGGCATCAGGTGTGCACAGTACAGAGGTAAGGAGGGCACAGTACAGGGGTGAGGAAGTCACAGTATGGGCATCAGGTAGGCACAGTACAGAGGTCAGGAGGGCACACTATGGAGGTCAAGAGGGCACAGTACATTGGTGGGGAGGCCACAGTATGTGGCTGGAAGGAAACACACAGGGTCAGGAGGGTGTTGGCTTTGAGGGCGTTTACACAATTGTTTTCTATGTTGAATAGAGTATACATTTCTTTTTCTCTGCCATGCACATCTAGCTATAAATAAGCACTGTATGATAGTGTGAAATGCGTCAGCTTTTCTCCTGATTTTTTGCTGTGATATGTTCATGTTGTGACCAGTTTTAATAAAAGGAACCATTTTTTTGGAGTGCGGCCGTCCCGGTTTTTCTCTATACATTTTTGCATACTATTGCAGTGCCTGCACCCAGGCGTTTGGACTCCACCTTGCAGTTCCCTGGGACCTCTGAGCGGTAAACTTTCTTTCTCAGACTTAGCATAGAGGTGCCTGCAAATGAGTTTACATCCGCAGTCCGGACTCGGCTTATCTCCTCAGCGCGCTTTCCAGCAGGAGTTATCTCATAGGTCATGCACATCCCCGCCCCATCTGCTCCTATATCCAACAGGAGGCTCTGTCTTAGGGATGTCCCTTCGTTCAGGAGAGTGCCTGCAAAGCAACGGGGGAGTGAGGAAGGGGGTGGACAGTGGACAATCCCAAGTACAGTGTTCCGAAACGTGCTGTCCCGCCCGCGCAATAACGGCTTTCATTTTTGGGAGCTTTCTGACAGTTCGAGAGTATGGGCAGCGTGGTCTCTAGGAGCAGCTACTTTGGGCCCCCAACAATGACTGGGCCCTGGGCAGCTGCCCCCTTTTGCCCTGCGGTAAAGACGGCCCTGTACACAGGTATCTGCTCCATCCTCCCACTGAAAGGTGGCAAATGTGACACCAGAGGGGGGGTTCCAAAAAGCGGAGCTTCCATTTTTGGGTTGAACTCCGCTTTAATAAATTTTTAAAAATGTGCACCCAGGAGCCCCAGTTGTTAAGTAGTGGGAATCCCACTCCCTATATCAGGGCATGTACCCTCTCAATCAGACTAGTAAAATAACCAAGAAGCAAATATAATATAGGCATCACTGATAAGCATTTTCCGTGCAAAGAATTATATATTTATTTTTAATCCAAAACAGATATGTTGACACTGTATTGTGCCTATATCATGTTTCTTCCTGGTTATTTTACATACACAAGACATAAAAACACACAAAAAAAGAATGCACATCTGAGGCTACCAAAATAAATATAGTGATTAAATTGGGCTGTCATCGAGAAAAGACAGTCGGCAACTCCATAGTCCTCAGGTATTTTATTTTGCCTTACCAGTGAGTACACAGACAGTGGCAGACGCGTTTCAGCGATAAGGCTTGTTCACATGATTTTGTACCCTCCAGCTTTAGTAAATCAACCCCATTGTGTTGTCTGACCAGAGTATGTGTGGTAGATCTCCAACCCTACCCCTCTCCTCTAGAGTTAAAATGATGAGGGGAAGAGGAGGGATGGTACCAGCTCCACACTGAAATACAATTTTGATCCTAATTGAAATCCTTTTACTTTATATTGTCACATGTTTCCACATAAGTGTCTTGCTTAAAGCGGTTGTAAAACTTTTTTTATTGTTGTTGTAGTAAAATAACAAACATGCCTATACTTACCTGCTCTGTGCAATGCTTTTGCACAGAGCAGCCCCAATCCTCTTCTTCTGGGATCCATCGCCGGTGCTCCAAGCCCCTCCTCTTTGTTGGGTGTCCCCACAGAAAAGCCACTTTCCATGGGGGCACCTGTGTGGGCTCATTTCCCACGAACCCTGCTGCTGCGTCCCTGGACACAGACAGCGGGACTCGGCCCCGCCCCTCTCCCATGTCACATGATTTTTTTGATAGCCACGGGAGCCAATGGCTCCTGCGGCTATCAGTCTGTCCAATGAGGAAGGATCGGATTAGGTTCAGGTAATAAAGGGGGGGGGGGAGCTGCAGCAGAGAATGTTTTTCACCTTATTGCATAGAATGCATTAAGGTTAAAAACCTTAGTGCTTTAGGGCTTCTTTAATTTAAGTAAAGATAACTATTTGTGCCAATCTTCTATAAACTGAATATGCCATTCTGCTGAATTTACTGTACATGGGCTCCTATGGTTAAGTAAAGTACTTCATAGATTTAGACATACACAATTCTTGGATGGTGGTATAAGGCCTTATTTTTTTATTAAACCAGGGGTTGATATACTAAAGGCAAGTAGAATGTTCACTTTGCAAAGGAATTGCTAACTTCCATCACCCAATCACTTAAAAGCAAACATACTGTTTTATTTTTTTCTTGGTCATGATTGGGTATTCTTTGCCAAGTGAAAGTTCACCACATTCACTAAGCTCTGTGGAAAACCCCTGGCCTGTTTTCCTTTAGTAAATCAAACCCACTGTATCAGTGGGCTTAGCCTTTTTATAAAGCAGATTATGCAGGCCTTTTACTATATTTTAAACAGCTTTTTATTTCCATATTACCATTTTTATCATTCTATAGTTTGCCAATTCTTTCATTATTCACTTATTTTGCACTGTTCATTTCAAATGTTCATCAGCAAAATAGTACAAAATACACTGAAATGTAAAGTAAATATGTTGCTAATTGTAAGGTAAGTTCTATCTGATAACAGTTTAGGCATGAATTTACTGGTGTTATGTACATAAAGAACATGTAATAACATTTCTGAATTGATCAAATATGATATGAATATACAAGCATAATGGTATTGCTTTTGATAAGAACAAGCAGATAACACGGTCACATATTTAATGCAATCACATCTGGATACTGTAAAACAGACTTGTTTTTCTCACATCTGTAAAGTGATCCTGTGTCTTCTCATTATGCAAATTGTTTTTTTGTGGCTATAGTCTGATGTGTGTTTTTTTGTGAGATATCATAAAGTAATTGTAACTTTTTTTTTACAAATAAGTTTTAATATAATATGTGATGTAGTTCTTTAAATCTTTAAATTTGTAATAACTACTAATTTTTAATAAATAATATATACATTTGCCACAATAATAAGACATGCTAAGATAAACAATAATCATAGATAGTAACATATCTGACCATCAAAGGTTTATAAACCCTAACTTTTAAGGAAAAGAGTAAAAATCTAATTTAAGTCCTTGAAGAACTTCAATAACGTTATAATAGTACAATGTTTCCTTTTTCCTCTTCAGTTAGCCTTACAACTCACATAAAAAAGAAAGAAAGGAAATGAAAGAGAGAAATAGAAGAACATAAAAGAAAAAAATACATAAAAATTAAGAATAAGAACAAATACTAATAATTAGTTGCAAATTCTGAAAAAAATATCTCCACACTGACCATGTATTATTATATTAATCTGATTTGTCATTTTTCCAGGAGGCCATCTTTTCCATGTGACTTAAATAGTTCATCTCACAAACTCATTCAATCAGGATGGGTCCCCGATTTACGCCAGTTTCTAGATATAATGCTGCGTATTTCGTTTAGAAAGTGCCAATTTTGTTTATAGGCAATTCTGGACAATTCTGTTTATAGGAGTCAGGCATCATTGATAACATTGTAATCAGTCGAACATTAAGAATCCAATCTCCAACCAATTTGTGATAAATATAGTTGGAGGACTTTATCCCAAAATACCATAATTAATGAACAGGTCCCCCAAATCTGTAGCATAGTACCCGGGATATTCATACATCTGCAGCACGTGTTTGTTGTGGAAGCATCCATTTTATGTAGAATTGAAAGGCATCTATAGCATCTAGATAAGATCCTATAATTACGTTCCTGAGCTATAATAGATATGGAGGCTTTGTGAGTGAACGCTAATATTTTATCCCACTCTATGTCTTCTTCACCAACAGCAAAATCCTCAGTCCATTTAGAAAAAAAATACATGGATTTGACTGATATGTCTCCTACAGGAGAAGTTTTACACTATGGATAGAATATGTGCTGGACTCTCTGGTTGAATAAGTAAAGATTCAAATTCCATATAAGAATAGAAAAGAGCCTCACATGGTTGAATACCTTGTACATAGTGACCAAGCTGCAAATATTTAAGCCATGCATGAGCAGAATTATGACAATATGGCATAAGACTAGAGAAAGGGGGTAACAAACCCTGAAACAGTGTCCTTCAAGTACACTCTAGATGACTTAGTCTAGGATAAGAAATGAGACGTGTGCAAAGTTGATGGAAATGCAGAATCCCCATACAGTGGTAACAAGGGACTTGGTCTAGTGGACAATTGACCCTTATGTAAATACCGTTCCAAACTTAAAGTGTTTATGTAAATAAGGTTGGTAAAGAATTTATTAGCGGTCTCTGAGCTGACGAGGTCAACAACAAAGAAGTATGGTCCGGGTCAAAGAGATAATTTTCTAATATGAACCTCAGTTTAGTTGATTCATTATGAAAGCAATCCACAATATGAATTAAAGATGAGGCATTGAGATATAATAGCAAATTGGGAAATGCCACATGTCCCGTATACTTGGATAATAATAAAGTATTTACTTAATCCGTGTTTTTTTGTTACACCATATACATTTATGGATAATTATATTTATATTACGTAGAAATCCAGGTAGAGGGGAGACAGGAATTGTTTGGAATACGTACAAAAGTTTGGGTAATATTAAATAAATATTTTCAAACGGCACCACTACTGTACGCAATTCCATAGGGCCCAACATTTTGAAGCTCACCTCTACATTAAGATTAGTGGGCTGCATGCCGTGAAATGTTTAGAACCATTATAGCATAGTTGGCAGGACCTGTCTTTACTTTGATCTCTTATATTTTTGATATACTAAGGACATACTAACTACATGTTCCCATTTTGGCCGGGCTTTCTCAACTATATACTTTTAAAGAGGTCTCCATTTAACTTTAAACAGTTCAATACTGGACACTTTTACCCCCTTTCTGTTCAGGCCACCTTTCGGATTTTAGTGCTGTCACAGTTTGCATGACAATTACTCTGTCATGCAACACTGTACCCAAATAAATTTTTTATAATTTTTTGAGACTGATAGAGCTTTTTTTTGTGCTTTCTTATTTTTTTGCTAAATAAATAAAAAAATACTGTTTCTGTTGTAAAATGTTCTTCTTCATAAATATAGACCAAAATGTATTCTGATACATTTCTTTGGTAAACATAGCCCAAATCAGTGTATATTTTTTAGTCTGTTATAGAGTCTACAAACGGTGGTATATATATTTGAAAATCAATAAATCCTGATGTACTGATGGCCTATCTCATTTCTTAAGGCCCTAAAATGGCAGCACAGAACAAATACCCCCAAATGACCCTTTTTTGGAAAGTAGATAGCTCAATGTATTTAGTAAGAGGCATGGCACATTTTTAAAATTGTAATATACACATTTTTTGGAAAATGAAGAAATTAAATACAATTGTTTTTATTCACATAGTGTCACCAGAGTACAGCTTCAGCATATGACTGGTGTGGTGGTAAACAAAGACACTGACTGGTGACAGTATATATATATATATATATATATATATATATATATATATATATAATATATATACTGTATATATATATATGTATACCCCACTTTTAAGTACAAAATTGGGTTTATTTACTAAAGCTGGAAAGTGCAAAATCAGGCTCAATTCTGCATATAAACCAATGAGCTTCTTACCCCAGCTTGTTCAATTAAGCTGTGGTAATAAAACCTGGAAGCTCAAGATCACTTATTCATGTGAAAGAAGTTAAATTATAAGTAGTGTATACAGTATATCGACTGGCATCTGGCATGCATACCTCCTGTCAGAAGGAAAAAAATGGCCACTCATTTATTGCAAGACTGTATGATGTGACTACACTACATTTACCAAAACTGGTGGAGTTGTGCATGGTAGCCAATCAGCTTCTAACTTCAGCTTATTCAATTAAGCTTTGACAAAAAAAGAAATGGAAGATGATTGTTTTTTATGCAGAGATGCACCAGATTGTGTACTCTTAAGTTTTAGTAAATCAACCCCAGTGTGGCTGCATTGTGACAGCTCTTGGAATTCCTGCACCACTTTACTCACTCGTGTCTGTTGAGCCCCAAAACAATGTGACGGCATAAGCTTTAGTTAATAATATTGCAGTCTTGAGTTACTATGGTTATATAGGAATCTATATAAAATATTTATATTTCCCACTTATTTGGGTTTAACTACTTTGTTTGAGCCTGACATTTTAGCAAATGTTTCCGTGAGTGAGCCTAGGTTAACACTGATGTAGGGTTAAACTCACACGATTTCAAACCTGCATGTCAGTCCGACTTTGGGGGCGATTTGAGAGACATCTGTGTGGGTTCCTGCACAGATGTCTATTGAAATCACCCCCAAAGTTGCCAAAGGTAGTGCAGAAAATACTTCTGTGAATCAGTGTGGCCCTTCAAAGATTCGGACGTTGCCGTTGCTGGCAATAGCCGGCGATTTGAGATGCGATTTGACACACGGCCCGATATGAACGTGGGCTCAGGGTACACCTGAAATTTCACAGTTGTCAACAGACAGAGCTCATACACTGCACACTCTAGCAAGACTGTGGTTGATAGGTCAAAGCCTGTCATTTTTAAGTGAACTCTGACCCATATCATTGAGAGTTTTCCTATTTCTTTCCAGAAAGGTTCCTTTTAAATTGGGATCAACCTCTGCTGCTGTTGCCAAATGTTTTTGCCATAATGTGCAAGTATGCACACCACCCATCAAAGTGGCAAAACACCCCCTTTTTCCCTGCAGGACTGTATCAACTGTGATATCTGCCGTCACCACCACTGACATCTTTGCCTGGCCTTCATCCAAGTTTGTAAGTTCTTCATCTATGGCCATCTTGATTGGATGGCCTGGGATGATGTTAGTCCTATGCATTTGGTTCCATTTTAACCCAGTGAAAGACAAATATTGGTCAATAAGCTGAGCAAAACAGCACGGATTACCCCTGAAAACGCTTGCAACAACAGTGTAGAATTTGAACACATATGCCTAATTTTTACAAAGCTTTCAAATGCTATTTGATATAAAATGGGTTCATAAAGATACACATGTACATTTTAGCAGGCTTTTAAACTATGGTATTTACAATGCCAATGCTAGAAGCCTGGTGACTGCATGCTCTTTTGTATTATGATTTTTACATTTAGGAAGATATTCTGTGTATGTGCCCCTGATATCTGAATTCTGAATACGTTTCCAAAAATAATCTTATTTACTATAACCCACATTAATAAAGTACCTAAAATGCCGCAATACATTTAAGAAATTTGATACAGTTATCTTTTTTTTTAATTAAACAAATTAGCTGCTTTTATGACATTATGTCTATATGACCACATAGGAAATAAATGTGTTTGACAACATGTGTTGAACTCAATTTTATTGTACACCTTTTACTGTTAGACACTTTACATACTTCGTATTTGTTATTGTGACAATAATATTTTATATTACAATAACTACAAAAATATTTTTGTCAATAGTATTTTCAATTTCTTCCCATGTGCATGAACAAAAGCAAATGCAATTAAAGTAAAAAATTAAGAGAATCAAAATAATAAATTAAATATATTAAGGTTTTCATATTATGTTGTACTTCAGTGCTTTTTAGTTTCACATGATGTTCTTTTGAAACCAGGTGGCTATTCTCAAATTTAGAAATAGATTCTGGGTATTTTTCTTGAAACTAACTTGCAAATTAGGTGCTGCAGGTGCTCTGTTTACAGAAATTAAGTCATACCTATCATCTTGCTGCAGGTGCTCTGTTTACAGAAATTGAGTCATACCTATCATCTATCTATCTATCTATCTATCTATCTATCTATCTATCTATCTATCTATCTATCTATCTATCTATCTATCTATCTATCTATCTATCTATCTATCTATCTATCTATCTATCTATCTATCTATCTATCTATGGTATATTCTTTATCATGATTATTATTGTTTCTGTACAGATATTTTTGCTCTCTAAAATACTCCTGAAGAAGCAGATAGTACCATGAAACATGTTGAGAAACAATGGATAAGCTCTATGTGATAGACCATAAGATTCAGCTATTGGTATAACTATGTAATTATCCACCATAAAGAGAGCAGTTTTTAGTGCCTTTGGAATGGTACATTTTGTATATGTTTAATGCTCTTGATGCAATAAAATAATGTTTTTAGACTATCTATGTGTTGTTGTCCATGTGAGTACCATTAAAGTCCATACAGCCTCTAAATGTAATACTCCTATATAATTCTCTTAGGACAAAGATACTTTTAAGTGTTAATACCTATTGGCATACAATTAACCTATCTATCTATCTTACACTATATGGCCCAAAGTTTGTGTAAACATTACAATCACACATACACATTAATAAAAGCACGTTGACACTCCACTGAATGATTAACGTGACTCTAAACAATATCCTTATTCTCCAAAAGGAATTCATCCACATCCACTACTTAATGGCCCTGTAATCTACTTTCCATAAAATAGTTTTTTACAGTTTTTTTCATCCACTGCTTAATGGTTCTGTTGCAGTTAGGTGTATTGTAAATGATGCAGCAAATAGACATTATAGACAATTGACTGTGTCCCACCTTGTGGCAACAGTTTTGGTAGCCAAGTCTTCTTATCCAACATTGGTACTTGATCTCTTTTGGCTCATGGGCATTTTTACAGGCACAATCTACAATCTTATAGAAAGTCTTCTCAGAAGAGTGGGGGCTGTTGTAGTGGCAAACAGGGGACAACTCCAAAATAATGCCCATGATTTTGTAATGGGATGTCCAACAAGCATATATAGGTGTGATGGTTCTTTGACATAAGAACAGGTACTTCGCTAGCCATCCGTGGTTGGACATCTGTGCATGGGTGTACAGTCTAGCTACCGTATTTCTGAATTTACAACTAAAGATACAATTCTGTTCACAAACACAGACGCAGAGTTGGATACAGGCAATCATTTCTAATTTGTGGCCCTCTGGTGATCCACATACTGATTGTTGACATACAACCAATAAACTGCTTTTATGTGTTTTTATTTTATTTAAAAAAAATTGCAAAGTGTTTGCTGTGTCTAAAATAAAATAAAAAATAATATTGCATTTTTTAAGAAGCTTATTTGCAGGTTACAGAATTTTTAATGAAAGTAGTTCTTGACAATTTAATAATTCAAATTGTTAACCTTAATCTATCACCTTGCAAAAGACAGTTAAGAGCCACCAGAATATTGAACATAAGAGATAGGGTTAGGTAGAGGCTTAACTGCTTGCCGACTGCACGCCGTCGTTTTACAGCGGCAGGTCGGCTCTCCTGGGCAAGAGCCTGTAGCTCTACATCGGCTCTTTTGCGGCCACTAGGGGGCGTGTGCGGCCCGCGCGCACACCCCGCGCTCGCACCCGAGTCCCGTGTGCGTGCCCGGCGGGCACGATCGCCGCCCGGCACCCGCGATTGCTCGGTACAGAGCGAGGATCGGGAGCTATGTGTGTAAACACACAGCTCCCGGTCCTGTCAGGGGGAAAAATGCTGATCTTCTGTTCATACCATGTATGAACAGAAGATCAATAATTTCTCCTAGTAAGTCCACCCCCCATACAGTTAGAACACACCCAGGAACATACTTAACCCCTGCCCCCTAGTGTTAACCCCTTCACTGCCAATGGCATTTTTATAGTAATCCAATGCATTTTAATAGCACTGATCGCTAAAAAAATGCCAATGGTCCCAAAAATGTGTCAAAAGTGTCTGAAGTGTCCACCATAATGTCGCAGTACTGAAAAAAAAAACGCTGATCGCCGCCATTACTAGTAAAAAAAAAATATTAATAGAAATGCCATAAAACTAACCCCTATTTTGTAAACGCTATAACTTTTGCGCAAACCAATCAATAAACGCTTATTGTGATTTTTTTTTACGAAAAATATGTAGAAGAATACGTATCGGCCTAAACTGAGGAAAACGTTTTTCAAAATAGTCGCTCTATTTTTGTTTATAGCGCAGAAAATAAAAACCGCAGAGATGATCAAATACCACCAAAAGAAAGCTCTATTTGTGGGAAAAAAAGGATGCCAATTTTGTTTGGGAGCCACGTCGCACGACCGCGCAATTATCTGTTAAAGCGACGCAGTGCCCAATCACAAAAAGTGCTCTGGTCATTGGGCAGCAATATGGTCCGGGGGTTAAGTGGTTAAATAAAGAAAACTAAACATATGCGGTTTGACAACACATCCCATACTTACAATTCCACATTAAATTGGATTTAGTCAATGCCTTGTCTACAAATAGACAGCCACAGAACCTATATAATATGTCAATAAATAATAAGATTGGCAAGCTACTCTGTAAGCAATATTCTACACACATCTGCAAAAGTGTTCAGATAAACTAGTTGATAAAAATGCCTAATAAAACTAGGTACACTATATAATCTTTTGAAGAGGACATTGAAGAAAACGTAGATGTAAAAATGAATTAATTTAGTTACTCCCGAAATTAGTTTTTATTCATTTCGTTTTTCGTTAGAAATTGCATTTGTCCGAAAATCTGAATGAATTAAGGTCAAATCTGTCATTGAAGGCTTATGGTGTCTGTCAAATGTTCAAAGGAGATTTGACGGAGCAGTGAAACAGTACATCATACATTTCCAGTCGAATGTTCCGCCTACAAGCTATAGTAGAATTCTTATGTTGTATGACTAGTAATAATTTTATTTATTAATTATTATTACTAGTCAACCAACATTAGATTTTTTTATAGCATATGGGCCGAGCATTTGACCAGAAATGTGTGATTGCAGCTTTGTACAGTTTAGCTGCTCCGTCAAATCTTCTTAGAACTTTCAACAGACACCATAAGCCTTCAATGACAGATTCAACGTTTGTATGTTTTTCGATGCTTTGTCGAATCTTCGTCGTTCATGTTGAATTGTCAAGTTAGTTCTAGCTATTTTACTGCTCTCCTCTTTGGCTACAATCAGCAAATAACATTCATCATCATCATCATTTTTACTTTACTTCCCCCTCCCAATTCCAGCAGCGATCTTTTCTCTCTATAATGTCGAATCTTTTCTCTCTGTAATGTCGAATCTTTTCTCTCTGTAATGTCAAATCTTTTCTTTCTATAATGTCGAATCTTTTCTCTCTATGTCAAATCTTTTGTAGAATAATCTTGGACTAATAGAGTTAAGGCTAGGCACATTCGACCACAGGTTCGATAGACACAGATTGTTATTATCAGCATCATTTTGAATCTCCTATCTATATCGAACTGTTGTTGCAACGAAAATAAAGCATTTGTTTATGTCGGATCTTTCGGTTTTCGTATTCTGCGCATTAGTTTTCATTTGTTAAAACAATAATGAAAATACCTGAAATTCGGACGAAAATGCATTTGGACGAAAACTAATGCACATGTCTAATGTAGAACACAGGATAAAGAGTAGGTGTAATAATGTATGTGGAACACAGGATATAGAGTAGGTTTATTAGTATATGAAGGAGAAAAGATTAGTTTAGATTAGTTATTAGCATAGATTTGTTATATTAGAGCAGTTATAATAATGTATTTGGAACACAAGAAGTAGAAATCTATGGGAAGATGTCAAATTTTGAAATAAATTACAGTAAATCAGAGGCGATGGGAGTCGCTCTCCCGGAGTTGATTAAAACCGGTTTAGAACATAGCTTTAAATTTAAATGGACGACCAGGGCACTGAATTATTTGGGAACACAAATGCCACCAGACTTAAAGGATACTTTTGAGTTAAATTTTAAACCATTACTGAGTACAGTTAGAACAATGCTGGATGGATGGAGTAGAGGGATGCACTCTTGGTTCGGGAGATCCAATATTTTAAAAATGAGTGTAGTGCCAAAATTCCTCTATCTTTTCCAAGCGCTACCAATTCAGATCCCCATGGCATACTTCAATCAAGTCAGGGCTTTATTTATGAAATTTATATGGGGGAGTAAAAGGCCTAGGATTGGTAGGAAACTATTGATCCTACCCAAGAAGGCTGGTGGAATAGCAGCACCGGATATGCTAAAATACTATCAAGCAGTCCAGCTGGGAAGGATAGCCGATTGGAGCAGACATGGGCATTATAAACTATGGATTACTTTAGAGCAACAAATGAGCCCAGTACCATTAAATAGGGCAATATGGTGTTATTCAGCATTACCCCTTATAGTTAAAACCCACCCTACGATAGGTCCAACATTATGGACTGGAAATAAAGTATGTTATAATTCAAAATTTTCGACTAAAAACTCCCCCCTCTATCCAATAATAGGAAATCCAGAATTTCAGCCAGGCATGGAGTCTCAAATATTCAAGAAATTAAGAGATAATGGAAGATTTCAAGCCTCTCACTTTCTAGGAGAAAGGGGATGGAAAACAATAGGAGAAATTTCACAAGGGGGATATGAAATCCCGATATGGCAAGCGCGACAATTACGACATTTTTTGGAGACTCTAGGTGGTGCAGAAAAGTACAGACGCCCACTTACAAAGTTTGAGGAGTATTGTGGAGGAGCGGAACCATTGGCTCATATGGTCTCGAAAATGTATACACTGTTGACTGCACCACCGGAAGATTTTAGAATGCCAAGCCTCGCCAAATGGGAGAGAGATTTAGGCCAAACCTTTTCCCCAATACAATGCCAAAATATCATAAATTTAGCGTTAAACTCCTCAAGATGTACGAAAATACAAGAATTAAATTATAAAATATTAACAAGGTGGTACTATACGCCAGCGCGTCTAAATATATTCTTTTCTGAAATTTCAGAGAGATGCTGGAGAGGGTGTGGGGAGAAAGGGACAATGTTGCATATATTTTGGGGGTGTCCAATAATACAACAATTTTGGGAAACAGTACGGAGAATTACCCAATCACTTACAGAACACCAGATTCCAGATGACCCCTCATTCTTCCTATTACATCATACAGAAATTTCTTTGAAAAGATATACAGGATCAATGATAGGTCATCTGATAAATGCGGCTAAAAGTTGCATTGCAATAAAATGGAAAGACCCGGAAGCACCTCCAATATCTATGTGGCTTAAAAAAGTAAGGAAAATAGGAATAATGGAGAAACTCTTACCGAGGCCAATAGATAAGAAAGAGCAAAATAAAATAATATGGGCACCCTGGGAATTATTTGTACAATCGGAAGAAGGGAAAAAGTTACTAGGGGAGTAAGAATAAAGATTAGAGGTCGAGGAAAGAAGGGAAAGGGAGGAGGGAAGGAAAGATGAAATTTCTCGCCGAGGGGGGGACAGCGGAGGGGGGGGAGGGTTGTTGTGTTATGGGGTTATGTCTGTGGTATTTTTTTTTTTTGTCTCCTTCTTCCTCTCCTCTTCCCTCCATGTCCGTGGGTGTACGCGGATGGAGGAGGAGAAGAGGTGGAGATGGGGGTCTTGAGGAGGGGATAAGGGGGGAGGGATTGAGGGGATAAAATAGGGAAGGCAACGTGATGGAGATAAAAGAGGGAATTTGTCGAATACATAGAGAATATATGGACAATCAGGGAGGAGATGGAACATTTGGGGAAGTTTGAAATTTAGTTAAAAGTTGAAATAGTATTTTGGTTTCTATATCTCCCCTGGGGGGAATGGAAATTGCTTGTGATATAAAATATTATAATTTCCCTCTGCTATAGACCAGGAATAGTAAAAGAGTTTAAGATAGAGATGTATTATAATGTCCATATATAAATAAGCTGTTGTATTGGATTCTGCATATCCCGTTTTCTTGTGTTTTTCGTGTTGCTTTCTTGTTTATAAAAATAAATAAAAGATAATTATAAAAAAGGAACACATGATGAAGAATGTGTGTGATTGTGTATGTAGAACACAGGATAAAAAGTAGATTTAATAGTGTAGGAAGAATTCGGAATGAAGAGTAAGTGTAATAGTGTATGAAGGGACACATGATAAATAATAGGTGTAATAGTGTATGAAGGGACACAGGATAAATTATAGGTGTAATAGTGTATAAAGGAACACAGAATAAATAATAGGTGTAATAGTGTATGAAGGGACACAGGAAAAAGAATAGGTGTAATAGTGTATGAAGGAACGCAGAATAAATAATAGGTGTAATCGTGTATTAAGGGACACAGGATAAAGAATAGGTGTAAGAATTTATGAAGGGACACAGGATATAGAGTTGATGTAATAGTAGATGTAGAACACATGATAAAGAAAAGGTGTAATAACATCAATAGAACACAAGAAAGAGTAGGTGTCATAGTGCATATAGAACACATGATAAAGCATAGTCGTAATAGTGTAATATTCTGTGCATATCTGCAAAAGTGTTCAGGTAAACTAGTTGATAAACAGGCCTAATAAAACTAGGTACACTATATAATCTTTTTGGGAGAACAATAAATAAAAAGTAGATGTAATAGTGTGTTGTAGAAAACATGATAAAGAGTAGTTATAATAAATGTATACATAGTATATGTAACAGTCAGAGGTTAACGCTGTTTACGATATTCCATTCCACCAACCCAAGACAGCTTACCCGACACTCCACAATTCAGCAGACAGGACCCATAAGAATTCCCCAGAAGGACGAGACACACAGCTCTGTCTCTGGTTCAAACGAATGACAATCTTTATTGAGAAGGCAGGCTTTTATATACACAAAAAGAATGCTGCATTAATCAAATGGACAATGACACACTCTACCCACAACATCAAACAATGGTTCCTAATGAGTCCCCCTCAATCCACATCTTAGACAGACGTTCTGATTCCACGATAAGCTATTCTCACCTGCTACACAATACACATTCCTTTGTAGACGTAATTGGCATGCTAATCCACTACAGCTGAAAAGTCAGACATCTGACCTTTCAGACTGCCAACCCCCAACACATCTATCATCAATAGACAATGAAATATCTTAGGAGCCAGACTCAATTAACACCTCAACAGTATGTGTCCCCACATGAATGAATACTGTCCTATTGACCTGTTGGGTTCAGAATAAACCACCTGTAATATTTCAAGATATCCTTCAATACATGAATTATCATTACTGTCCCATCTCATGTAATCCAAGATATAATTTCTCAGTCATCCTATGCCCCTATTGGACATAGGATTACCCTAGACACAAGAGTCATGGTGAAGCTGGCACAGGAGTACCCCGCATCCTTCAAAAGTCTCTGGGTATCGCGGGCCATACCGTTACAGTATACACAGGATATAGAATAGGAGTAATAATGTATTAAGGACACAGGATATAGAATAGGAGTAATAATGTATGAAGGACACAGGATATAGAATAGGAGTAATAATGTATGAAGGACACAAGATATAGAATAGGAGTAATAATGTATGAAGGACACAAGATATAGAATAGGAGTAATAATGTATGAAGGACACAGGATATAGAATAGGAGTAATAATGTATGAAGGACACAGGATATAGAATAGGAGTAATAATGTATGAAGGACCAAGGATATAGAATAGGAGTAATAATGTATGAAGGACACATGATATAGAATAGGAGTAATCATGTATGAAGGACACAGGATATAGAATAGGAGTAATAATGTATGAAGGACACAGGATATAGAATAGGAGTAATAATGTATGAAGGACCCAGGATATAGAATAGGAGTAATAATGTATGAAGGACACATGATATAGAATAGGAGTAATCATGTATGAAAGACACAGGATATAGAATAGGAGTAATAATGTATTAAGGACACAGGATATAGAATAGGAGTAATAATGTATGAAGGACACATGATATAGAATAGGAGTAATAATGTATGAAAGACACAGGATATAGAATAGGAGTAATAATGTATGAAGGACACAGGATATAGAATAGGAGTAATAATGTATGAAGGACACAGGATATAGAATAGGAGTAATAATGTATGAAGGACACAGGATATAGAATAGGAGTAATAATGTATGAAGGACACAGGATATCGAATAGGAGTAATAATGTATGAAGGACACAGGATATAGAATAGGAGTAATAATGTATGAAGGACCCAGGATATAGAATAGGAGTAATAATGTATGAAGGACACATGATATAGAATAGGAGTAATCATGTATGAAAGACACAGGATATAGAATAGGAGTAATAATGTATTAAGGACACAGGATATAGAATAGGAGTAATAATGTATGAAGGACACAGGATATAGAATAGGAGTAATAATGTATGAAGGACACAGGGTATAGAATAGGAGTAATAATGTATAAAGGACACAAGATATAGAATAGGAGTAATAATATATGAAGGACACATGATATAGAAGAGGAGTAATAATGTAAAAAGGACACAAGATATGGAATATAGGAGTAATAATGTATGAAGGACACAGGGTATAGAATAGGAGTAATAATGTATGAAGGACACATGATATAGAATAGCAGTAATAGTGTACTGTAGTTTTATAGTATACACAGAATTTAGAATGGGTTTAATAGTGTGTATTGGACAGGATATAGAATAGAAGAAAGAAGTAGGTGTAACATTGTATGCTGGACACAGAAATGTATGTACAACACAGGATGCCATGATTACGTTTTCATAGCTTTAGATAATCAATCTCAGTGTAGCATCATTTGTTAACGATGGGAGTAGTGCATCTTCTATGCCCACTGATGAACTTATCAATGCAAAGATAAGCCACTGGACACCTCATGGACTACCACTGCTTGTAGCTTCTTGGCTTCATGCTTTTGTGCTATGAAATCCAGCAATGGGTATGCATTTTTAAAAATGGTTTTACAACCCAGGGCTGCATTGCACTAGAAAATGTCAAATAACTTCAAGTGACAAGCTTGCAACTGTTCATCATCATTGTAATAAACAGCTGAACCTGAAGCCACCTTGAAGGGGTTCCCACCAAGTAGAATGAAGTATGTCTCCTGCATTAAATGTGAAGGTGATGAGGAAAATTATACATGCCAAATGTAACAATAGAAACACGCTTGCATTTTGTTAGCACTGCTCTAATAATACTTAGTATTATTAAATATTATTAAAACTATAATAATATTACGGGCATTCTCTTATTTTCATGACTTGTAAACTATGTAACTCAGAGCATATCGGAGAAGTTTGTTTTTAAAATAAATCTTTCCTCGTGGAAATGCAGAGGCTATCACTGATGGCTTCCTTCTGATAATGTTAGCTACTTGGCTGTTATGTAGACCCACTGATTTCAACACAATCTGGAGTCACAAACCTGGAACAACTATGCATATACTAAGATTCAAAGTAAAGTTAGAAGTCCTTTATTTTTACTATATGTAGATATAGATTGTGAACAAATATAACTGTTCAATGTAAAAGAGTGGATAGTGTTGGCTAATGATTGTACTGTTAACATTCTTTATGAAAAAATAAATAAAAAAAGAATTAGTGAAGATGACAACGGAATGACATTTATTCAGCTATATAAACATTAGAAAATGTATAAAAACAGGATTATACAATCACACTGGTGTGCATACATTTTATCCTTCATCTATTTTCCAAAATGGCATCTAGACTCTCGAAATCAATGACTGCTTGTGAGTATAGCCTTATAGTGCCAAATGCACGTTCCGCTACAAATACAAATGAAAAGTACAGCTGATTTGAGATATAGAGTACTTGGGGCAGATTCACAGAGAAATGGATTATCGTAGCGTATCAGAAATACACTACGCCGCCGTTTTTTACCTTGCTCTACGTGGAATTCAGGTAGATTTTCTACGGTAAACGACGGCGGCGTAGTGTATTTCTCCCGTCGCAATCCATATAGACGAGTAGGGGGCGTGAAACATTTAAATTAGGCGCGTTCCCGCGGCGATCGATCTGCGCATGCTCCGTTCGCAAATTTCCCGCCGTGCATTGCGCGAAATCACGTCGTGACGTCATTCGTTGTTTATGTAGCGTACTTTACGGGCGATCCACGTCCCGACGAGTTACGTAAACCAAAAAAATTTTTAAATAAATTCGAAGCGGGAACGACGGCCATACTTAACATGGGCTACGTAAAGTTAGAGCAGCAAAAAGCTGCTCTAACATTACGTATAAAAAAATAGACGAAAACGATTGCGACGCCCGCTCGTATGTTCGTGAATCCCCGTAAAAACACATTTGCATATCCGGACGCATCAAAACGACGCGAACTCCTCCCAGCGGCCGCAAATAGATGGCAGCGTAGATCCGAAGGCTTACGAAGACGTAAGCCTCTCGGATCGAAGCCCGAAGCCGGCGTATCATGGTTTGAGGATTCAAACTAGTGATACGCCGCGCAAAATTTGAAATTACTCCTGTCTAACCCCAGTTAGACAGGCGTAATTGTTTTGTGAATCTGCCCCCTTGAGTCTAAGGTCCCCGAACCAAAGAGCCAAGAAGAGGGGGAGGGCCAATTAGGACTATTCTGGTACCGATTCAAGAATATAAATTAGAGATAGGGATTTAAAACAGTTGGTAAATTTTATTGAACACAAACAAAACAAATACAAAATTAAAAATGTGACAACCATCTAACAGCACCAAAACAGAAGTCCCCAGAAGGGGAAGACATAGCGATGGGTTGAGGGTTGTGACAGTATCTCAACTAGTTTTGCGGGTTATGCCGCTTCATCAGGAGAAGATCTAAAAGGGACCCGCCACAGGGGTACAGCGGACGGGACCAGACAGAATCCCCAGCGGTGGCTAAAAAGGGGACACACATGTGGGAGGACCTACTTGTCTGGGTGACAAGGGAAGTAAAAATAGATGTAGGGGTCCCGAGAGCAGGAACCCAGTAATGGCACATATTGGGGTACAATTGTGCAGAATTGGTGGGTAGGTATGTTAGTGAAGGGGACCAATCCTGGTCCCAAAGAAGCATCAGGATAGTGATGCTAGCCTGCAGTGCATTGGGCTTGGTAGAGCCACAGCAGTCCCGGATCTGGCGGTGGTACAGCTGATTTGAGCTGAGAGAAGGAGCCCTAATTAGTATAATAAATACATTGTAGAATGATAAGAGCTGTCACATATTCCTATATCAAAGGCTACAAAAGAACAATATCAAGTAATACTTTTTAAAGTTTAAGAACATGGACCTGAAATGGGGTAGCACCTAGTTCTCCACATATTGTGATTTCCACAATTTAGCTAGGGACAGGGGCATTCTAGGGACAGGTAGAATGTGGTAGCGGCTCTGTTTGATGTCCACATTTTAACTAGGGAGGGGCCCATGGGTAGAGTGCGGTAGCCATTCAAGTCTGCAGTCCAGCTTGGGGGCTGGGGGGGGGGATATAGATAGAATGTGGTAGCCACCTGATGTCTACAATTCAATTGGAGGGTGGGTGAAGGGGGTTGGGATCAAGTCTGCAGTCCAGTTGGGGGTGAAGGTGGTTGGGATCTAGAACCTTCTAAAGTTTATCACGCGGGATCGGGTGAAAAAAAATGCCTATTTTTTTTTTCAGTGCTTATGTTATAATTCAGGACCTATTCTTTAGAAGGCCATACTTGTATTTTTATTATTATTTTTACAGCCCTAGAATATTTTTTTATGTTCATGTTGCTTAAAACAACCCGTTTTAGGTATTTTGTTATTGTTATTTTTGTGTTCTTTTGTTTAATCACTTCAACTCTGTAAGGATTTACCTTACCAGGCCATTTTTTGTGCTATGGCACTGCGTCACTTTAACTGAAAATTGCACGGTTGTGTGCGTTGTACCTATACAACTTTTTTCCCCCCACAAATAGAGCGTTCTTTTTTTCTTTTGGTGGTATTTGATCACCTCTGCGGCCTTATATACAAAAAAAATAATTACTTCATCAGTTTAGGCCGATATATATTCTACATATTTTGGTAAAAAAAAACACAATGGCCCAGATTTACAGAGCGATTACGCCTGCGTAACAGGAGATGCGCGGCGTAAGTCTAAATGTGTGCGTGCGTTTCGATGCACGGCATCCCCAAAATGAGATACGCAAGAAATCTACTTTTTTTTGTCCAGCGTAATTTCGTTAGACAGGCGCATCCGTCCGCGCAAAACTGCGCTAGACAGACCATTGATTTGCTAGTCAAATATGGTAATGAGGGAGTTACGGGGATCCACAAAAGAACGTTGGTGCAGCGCAGGCTACGCGCTGTGCGCAACAGCAAAATGTCCTGTCTAAAATTAGACCATATAAAAGCTGGTCAAAAATTTTATTTGCTTATATAAACTTTACTATTTAATCTAATACAATATTCTTATCTGATACAAGCCCCTCACTCTTCACTCTTCACGGGAGAGGATATATCACACACGCATAGACATCTATGGCATGAGTGATTCTGAGGTGTCTCGCATCTTCAGATTCACCCCTCATGCCATCATGGAATTAACCACAACCTTGCAGGAGGACATCAGCAGCCCAACACATGACACTACCCATGACACCCATGACAGCTACATATACAATCATAGCCCCATCCCCACAGATTTCGAACAGAACATGTATGGGGACAGCTGGCTGGTTGGTGAGTGACATGGGTGGCAGGCATGACTGTCCCCCCCCATGATGCACACATCACAAGGGACACATGCACTACTAACATCCTCCTGTCTTTTCCCTTCAAGGTGACTCTGCATATGCACTGGGACCCCATCTCATGACCCCATCTCATGACCCCATCTCATGCCAGCTCACATATGCATCTTTGCACGTTAAACACACACATTAATCAAGGCACAATGAGAATGCATGCATGCACACCACTGTGGTCCCTAGCACACACACCCCACATCCTCATCAAATTGGATTGGCACAAGCCCCCCATGCAGGACTTGGGAGCAGCAACGCCACGCCAAGGCTACAATTATGTCACTGTACATTCATACACCATTCACACGGACCTGGGGATCACTTCTCCCTGGTCCTGGGGAACCCTTCTCCACCAAAATTGAGGGTGACCCCTTTTCCGGCAGGAATGTCACCCCCACATTCCCAAATCATACACAAACAGAACCGAAAAAAAAAAAAGCCCAGCAAAAATATAATAAAAAAAAAAAAACAACAAAGAAAACACATAAAAGACAAAAATCACTCTGCAAAACAGTCCCCAAATATCTCAACGACACGTCACAAACAAACAAATAAACGCTAACAAACAACTAAACAATAGCACCTTGCTGTATAGGTAGGGATACAAAGGGATGTACTTTTGCAATGGAAGTGCATTTGTGTTTGGCTATTTATGCTGTCTGCGTAGTTCAGCAAAGTTGCCCGGGTCTACTTCCAATTTCACTGATTGCGCTGTTCCCGAGTTGTGAGCATGCGCACAGAGGTGCTGACCATGGTCTCCTTCAAGCGCGCATGCGCGAGCCGGCCGGCCCTTCATTTGCATGGGGTCACGGCTCATTTCAATGTAACACGTCCACGTCCTTCCCAATTTGTATTACTCCGCCTTACGCCTCTGAAATAACGTTACGCATGCGCAATTTTATGCGTAAAAGCGACGAGAATAGGGTGATTGCGCGGCTATATTGCGCAAGTCTAACGTAAAGGCGGTGCGCTACGCCGGTCCAATAATGCGCAGATGTACCTGAATCTGGCCCAATAAGCGTATATTGATTGGTTTTCGCAAAAGTTATAGCATCTACAAAATAGCACCTGCTATGACGTCTTAAAAGAGCGACGTAGAGCTTCGGTGATTTGCGCAGCCGTGCCAACCTGCCGCAGTATAACTGCGGCAGTTGGTCAGCTAGTGGTTAACAAAAAAATATGCTATTTTAATTTGTAATAATCTTTATTATTTATTCTTTATATCAGTTTTACAGAAAACTGTACAGGCTCCTACTTCTTCTATGTATAATTATTATTTAGTTTCAGTCTTGACAATTTATGTTTTAATTACTGATTCTATTCAGCTTTATTTGTTAGATTATTGATTTTCAAAGCGAAACATTAATTACAAAGTACTACAAAATACTCCTCTCACCATATGCTTTTTTGTCCCAGTGCGAAATCGATACCTGATTTGCATTTCAGCAACTGAAACCCAAGATCAGTATGTGGAATGACTCAAAAAGATAGCAGTAGTATAACAAGGTTTTGATAAAAACAATGTTAATCTCATATGTTGTTAAGAAAAAAAAAACTATAATGCACTTTCTTATCTTTAAATCGAAATAAACTGATTAAAAAACGAATTGGCCTGTACTTTGGGGCGTTTCGGGGGGGAACACTTTTTTAATAACAAAATTTCATTTTTTATTGTATTGTGAAAAGTTTGCATAACACAAGTTGTGATATGGAAGGAGAACTTTTGACATTCAATTAATATTTTTTTATCTGGTTGCAGATAGTTTGGTGGGTTAAATGTACATCATACAGTTTATTGATATTCTATTTATTAAAGTTGAAGATATTTTCATGTATATAAAACAGGGGTGCCCAACCTTTTGAAGAGTGAAGCAACTTGGTGACCAGTCGAGGGCCACAATGAGCGGAGCGGATGGATTCGAGGGTCACGGCTACTCTATAGGCCCTCTGATCCGCCCAGATAGAAGGGGACAAATGTTTTTCGAATTGGAGGTAGGAGGGCGTAAACGGACATGTGTCGCTCTGTAGAGGTATATTGAGGGTCCCATTTGGTCAGGCTGATCGTGCGAAAAGGGCCTAAGACTGCTTTCACACTATTGTGCTGTGGTTTACCCACACCACGAGTGCCGCTGTGTCTATCCTGCGGGTTAGCCAAACTTTTCCTTAGACTCCGACTGTGGCAAAAGCCAGCGTTGTAGAGAATGCATGGGGCTCTTTTTCTTCCTCTACCACCAACTTCACATCACAACACTGATGCTGTGGTATGGCGGGTCGGCAACCTGCGATCTTTGCTTGCTAACCTGCCATTCCAGAGCAGGAGGTCGTGGGCCACATCAGAGGGCTCCGTGGGCCACCCCTGATATAGTAGAATGTATAGTGAAATACATTCTATTATAGGCATTCATCTGTATGTGCTATTATTATGATCTTTGTGTGAACAGAAAAAAATAGAGTGCCAAACCATCAGCTCAAAAGTCCATTTATCTTTATTATTGATTCTGTAGTAACAACCATTAGAAATATAGCAGCCAATGCGCTTTGGGGGCTAAAGAATTCCCTTTCATTAGGGCTTGGGCTAAGTAGCTAGTGTTCCTATATGGCCTGTTTTCAGATCAAGGTTCCTATTCAGGAGTTTTCACCACAGTCCATATAGGAACTTTAGACACTTAGCCAAAGCCCTGATGAAGAATAAAGGAATACGGACTTTGAAGCTGTGTTTTTGGCATTATATTCCTTGTGTTCACCCAATTTTCCAGATTCAGTGGGATTATCCCCCCCACTTTGTGTTTTCTGAATGGCTGAAGTAAAGTTTTGATTGATGAACATTGTGGCACTTTTTTTTGCGATATATAATATTTTTATTGGTGTGATATCCAACAAAGACCTAAAAACTCACAACACAACATTATATATAGAGCTTTGTTTACCTTGTATACGCTTATTTTATGTAATTAATGTTTATGCACTTCTAATTTATTTGAGTGTAATTTTTTGCAGTTTATGCATTATTCACTGCTTTATTATTAACACTAATGTATTTATTTCGAAGTTTTTCCTGATTTATAATTGTGAAGCCCTGAACTATAAGTACTTTGTAATGGATTTATAATCCAAACCCTTGTCACTTATCCAGAAATCAGTCTGCATAGTGCATGAACTATATTTATCTACGTACTCAAACCCCCTTCTTATTTAGCTTCAGGGATTCCCTGTACCTAAAGTGAACATATAAATCTATAGTCCCCCGAACAGAGCTTTACCCACACTGACAACTGTTCTTCTCTTGACTTAAAATCCCAAGCCATGTTATCAGCCCTGCCAGATTCTTTTTATGAACTACCGAACACCTCTCTTCTTTATGTTATAGAGAAGAGGAGAGAAAAGGGGAGGCATTCTGTAGTTTTAAAACACTTCTTGTCTTATAGGGGTTTATTTACTAAAGCTAGAGAGGGCACAATTTGTCATAATTCTGCAGAAAAAAACAATCAGCTTCTAACCTCAGCTTGTTTAATTAGGATTTAGCAATAAAACCTGGAAGCTGATTGGTTTCTCTGCAGAATTGTGACACATTTTGCCCTCTCTAACTTTAGTAAATAAACCCCATAGTGACAACATTGATTCTCTATAAATACATTGCAGTAAGTGAGCGTTGTTACTCTAGTACAAGAAGTGGGTTATTGGCAGGATCCACAGGAAACAAAAAGAGAAAGAAAACACTGAAAAATTAAACAAATGCAAGCTCCACAGGAATGGTAAACTGCAACATATAAAATGTTTTTTAATGGGTTTAGATACACTTTAAATGGAAATACACCACATTGACTTTCAAATGAATGGATTGCCTTGACACGACGCACAAGGGTGTGGTCGAGCATGATATGTCACTTCCCCCCAGTGGAATGCAGGTGGAGTGCAGTGTAGCATCCCTGCTTCCACTTTCATTTTTTTAACATTGTACTTTGTTTTAAATGCTATTGTAAAGCTATTTTTAAATACATTCGTACATATTTTACTATAGGAGGCTGTTTTCTTCTGCTGATGACCGGACCTCTGATGGCTTGAGTCAACTGGTCTTTGGGGGCTTCCTATGCCGAATCGTTGCAGAGACTATTAGGAGAGAATTGGCTGTATGCGACTCCTGTAATGGGAGTCATAAAGTTCTGGCGTGACAGGTTTTGGTGGAGGAAGACACATAGTCACCTTTTTGCTGCATTAATACAATTTTATGCACTTTTGGAAGCCATTTAGTGGAAGTTTTTGGACCCTATTTTATATGACTTTTTTACTTTGGACACTGCACTTTACTTTAATGTCCTCTTGGGGGGCAGGCACATATGATCATTTGTTTGCACCTATGCACTTTAAAGTATATTCACATACATCGGCGCATATATATGCCGCCGTAGCGTATCTCTTTTACACTACACCGACGCAGCGTAGAGAGGCAAGCATGGAATTCACAATGCAAATGCTCCCAACGTTACGCCGGCGTAATGTAATTTCAAAGGCTTAGGCTGGCGTAAGTGGAAGTAGGTGGAAGTGGGCGTGATCCATGTTAATGAAGCGTGACCCCATGCAAATGATGTGCCGGGCGCCAAACAAGTACTTAAAATGAACTACGCATGTGCTTGGACATGGACGTATCCCCGTGCGCATGCAAACAACCACATCAGAACAACTGCCTAAGATACGCCGGATCACTGTGTACGTCGTGAACGTAACCTACGCCCAGTCAGACACACGTCGGCCCATATTCACAGACGTCCAACGTAAAATACGTAGGCTTGTGTTCCCTGGTCCATACCTTTGCATGGGTTGCGCCTCATCTATGGGGAATAACTTTCCGCCGAACATAAAACTTACGCAAACAGCGTAAATCATGCACCGGGCACAAGTACGTTCGTGAATCGGCGTATCTCCCTCATTTGCATATTTGAATAGAAAATCAATGGGAAAGTCACATGCATCCAGCGTAAATATGCGCCCAAACTACGCAGTTGTAGGCAAGTTACTTCGGTGGGATGAAGTCTGTTTTTAGGTGTATCTTGGTTTGTGGGTCCGGCGCACAGATACGACGGCGCATATTTGTACTTACGCGGCGTATCTGGAGATACGCCGGCGCAAGTGCTTTGTGAATCCGGGCCTATATTTGCACTTATACAATATTATGGTAAAAAACTATTTCATGTTCATCCCCTAGAGACATCTAGTGGTCGTTCACGATATTGTATTGATTTTTGCAGTAAAAGTTGGCTTTATCATAAATTACACACACATTAATGCGTGACATAAATCACATTAACACGTGTGTTAAATGTGCAAAAATGGACCTCCTAGATTAAAATGGGCTTCTAGATGCAAAATCTTATTCCCATAGTTCATACACTGCACATATTTCATACACTTCAGCTTCATTTGACAATTATCATTTATGCATAATCTTTGGACTCATTTGATGCATTTGTGTTAATGAACGCAAGCTATACTGCTTTAAGGCAGCACATTTATTTTGAATTGGTTGTCAGTGCACTATTTTTGTTATGCAGCATACTACAATACATGCTATGTGCTTTGTGGTGTGCTGCAGTGCTCTGTCCATTGGCTGTTGGTGTGAAGTGAGTTGGGTTGTCATTCAATATGAATGGCAGGTCGATACACTGCACCACAATGCACGTGTTGCCTTGCGTTTCAGTAATGTGCAGTAAAATGTGTGTGTTACTGTACTTTATCATAAAGTCATTATCTAAATGTGCCCTTACTGTTGGTGTGAGATTAACTTTTATTTTTACTATTTATTATTACCTCTATGACATTTCTTTACCTTGATAAGCCATATATCTTACAACAGAGAACATTTTACTTAATATTTTGTGCAACTACCGTATCTAGCGCACATGCGTATAACACACACCCTAACTTTAAGAGTGAAGTTTCAGGAAAAAGCTTTCCACAGCCCCCTAACACGCAGGCACAGTTTGCCCTCTATTTTCAGGGTAAAAATGTGAGTGTTATACGCCAATAAATACAGTAAATTCTGTTGTCTGCCAGTACATTATAAGAATTTAAACAAAATATCCATGTAAGGGTTTTAAAATACAGTACTGGTGGCACATATCCATACAATGGTGGTGGAAACCTTAGAACAATATAAATAACAAATATTTCTTGTCTCTGTTTTAGCAAGTTTTCTCTATTACATTGCAGCTGTCTTTTTGAAAAATTCTAATGATTGTAGCGATACTTGTCAGGCACTAGAGGGAGCATGTGCACCTAAAGCCAACTTGAAGCATATATTTTTTTAACTTGTTCTGCAGTCAGGCTGTGAAACAAGCAACAAAAATTGCAACACAAATTGCATTTTTTTCCACTATGTGTTGGTGTTTAACTGTTAACTGTACCATGCTGCTCTGTGCTGACAGCATCCTGGAGATCCTGACCACTGTGATCTGTGTGAGAGCAGAGGTCAGACTTTGCAGTGCTGTCAATACAGGGCAGCCTAATGTCATTTTTTGTACTAATTATGCAGCCTGGCTGCAGACAACTTGTTTGTAGCACATTGTTTTTAATGTACACATATTAATTACATAGGTTCCTTAGCTGATCAAAGAAGAATTTAACTGTATCTGAGCACCACAAACTTAAAATGCTATTAAAAGCAGAGGTCCACCCTATAAAAAAAAAATCCAGAAAGGTTAAAAAAATTGAGAAAAAAAAGATTCTTTTTTTTTTTATACTTACCAGTAGTGTCTGTTACTAGGCAGATCGTCCTAATCTGCCACTTCCTTGTCCTGGTGGTCTTCTTTCTTCTCCTTCTTACGCTGGCTCCTGGGAAATGGGGAGCGGTGTCTTCTGGGATCTTGTGTGTCCCAGGAGACATCCACCCATTCACATAGTACCATGCGACTCGCACATGCGCAGTAGGGAATCGGGCAGTGTATTATTTAGTGAAGCCGCAACGCTTAATTTATTGATTCCCTCACCGAGGATGGCGTCGGGGCAGCCGAGGCCCAATCGATTGCTTGGCTCCAGCTGCTGACATTGCGGGCACCCTGGACAGGTAAATTTCTTTATTAAAAGTCAGCAGCTACAGTGTTTGCAGCTGCTGACTATAAAAAAAAAATTAAACGCCAGACCTCCGCTTTAACTTTTTTTTTTTTTTATTCAAAGCAAATTCCCCCATCCATCCATGTCTCCATGCATTAATTTTTTTAGATAAATCATTTTGAAAAACACCCCGTAGCATTTCTAACGGCGGTCATCTTGAGTAAGGGCACCTAATTCATGTAAGGATTAAAATAGTTAATACTGATTGAAATTATTTTATTTGTTTAGTCCTTTAAGCAGGTAGTTAGATCCACTTAAAGTCTTACCTACATTTAAATATCTGCAGAACCTGTATAATCCATATGTGTTCTGTTTTGAAGCCCAATTGAAGACTTAGTTTGAATTACCAAAATAAATTAAAGAAGAAGTCCACCCTATCACTAAAATCTCTAAATCTAATGACATCCACGATCTAGGACTAACCTATCTAGCCCTATAAAGAAGAAATCGGTATAATATATTTTTTGAAGCCAATCTCCAGCGGTGGAATCACTGCAGAGGACACAGCCGACAATGGCTATGAAATTTATTGGAAGTTACTATGGGTCTTCCATTGTCGGCTGTGTCTTTTGAACCCGCCTACAAAGAGAAGCCGCAGCTGACAGCTCAGCGTGGGATCGGACTGGAGCTCCTTCAGAAAAGGTATGTATAGCGATTTCTTCTTTACGGGGCTATGTAGGTTAGTCTTAGATCATGGATGCCTGTAGATTTAGTGATTTTGGTGTTATTCCTCTACACATGATCGGTTCATTTAAAGGAAACGGGCCGATGGATTTTTTCATCAGATATCCGATGAAGCTGACTTTCATCAGTCGTGCCTACACGAGGCGATTCAGTTCGCAAGTGTTGCGCTCTATAAGTTTTTCACTCACTCACTCACTCACACACCATCAGTTAAAAAAAACGTTTGTGTCAGAACGCGGTGACGTAAAACACTACGACGTGCTGAGAAAAATCAAATTCAATGCTTCCGAGCATGCTTTGACTTGTTTCTGAGAATGCGTGGATTTTTAACCGATGGACTTGCCCACAGACGATTGTTTTTTTTTTTCTATCGGTTTTTTAACCATCAGATAATTTTAAAACAGGTTCTAAGTTTTTTCATCGATGGAAAAAAAAAACGATGGGGCTCACACACGATCGGTTTGTCCGATGAGAGCGGCCCATCGGACCGTTTTCATCAGACGAACCGATCGTGTGTACGCGGCATTAGGGTAGACTTCTACTTTACTTCTACTTTAAAGTTACATCAAAAACAAATGTTTTGCAAAGTCTGACAGTTTTTTGTTGCAGTGCTCCATATCCCAGGCCTTCAACAAGTATGCAGGTTGGGAGCTCTGCCTATACTTGATGCATGCTTGTTCCAGGTACAACTACTGTATGTCTGTCTGGATGGTATGTTTTCAGCAAAGTTCGATTTCTCAAACTTTAAAAGCAACAATGGGAACTGAATGAAAGAAAAACATTGTTTGATTCCTATTTTTAGTTGGAAGTATTTATCTCTGTTTATTACATTGATAAAATAAATGAAACCTAAAAGGCAGAAATGTGTACCAACACAGAGTATTTTATTGAAACTGTCAAGAAAAGGAATTATTTACAAAGAAAACCGACTATTATTTACAAGGTTTGCTATAAAAAAGCAAGATGAAATCTTCTTTCTTTCATTTTTACTGGATCCAAATTCTTGAATTATAGATAGTCCTGAGTAAAGATGAGGATTTTATTTTACCTGCAGGAAAGATGTCCTTGAATCAACACATTTTTTAAATAGAAAATATGATTTACTATATCTAATGTTAGTGAATGGGGAATACCCCCACAGTTAGCATACCGGTTTTAGGATTTTATTTTCATGTAACACATTTTTTTTTTTATTTGAGAGTGGCTGCAACATTTGTCCAGTAATAATATGAGAATGACAACATACAGTTTGTAGATATAGTTAAAAAACAGAGTGATATGTTGGGGCTAGGGCTAAACATTGATTAGCATCAGAATTGATGGTGGTTGGCCAAACCTTACCCGTGGATACACAACGTTTTATAGGGCAATGTTTCCTATAAAACCAGGGGTCTCCAAGCTTTCTAAAGAAAGGGCCAGTTTACTGTCCTTCAGCCTTTAGGGGGGCCGGACTGTGCCCTCTGAGAGTAAATAACGCCAGATCTTGGATATTAAAGGGAGAAATTGTTGGTGTCTTTGGGAGGAATTGTGCCCTATCGTTGATGTCAGTGGAAGGAATAATGCTCTATTATTGGTGTCAGCGGCAGGAATTATGACCCATTGTTGGTGTCAGTGGAAGGAATAATGCTCCATTGTTGGTGTCAGTGGCAAGAATTGTGCCCCATTGTTGGTGTCAGTAAATGGAATAATGCTCCATTGTTGGTGTCAGTGGCAGGAATAATGCCTCAAGGGCTGGATAAAGGCAAGCACATTACATTGAGCCGAGTTGTGAGAATAAAATGATGTTGACCTTTTTTATCTTCTTGCCGTACATACCGTTTTATCTATATTTTCACTGCGCCTTCCGGGTAGGTAATCCTGTGGGACTGGGCATTCCTATTCATATGCTAATTGATTGACATGCTTCCCACCGGCGCATACAGCACGGCATACAGCACGTCATGAGTGGCCGAAAGAAGCAGAACGCCGTATAGAGCCGATTCACAGTCCGGCTTCTTTCGGCAACTCATGACGCGTCGTTTGCGCCGGTGGGAAGCATGTCAATCAACTAGCATGTGAATAGGAACGCCCAGTCCCGCAGGATTACCTACCCGGAAGCCGCGGTGAAAATATAGATAAGACGGTATGTACGGCAAGAAACTAAAAAAGGTCAACATAATTTCGTTCTCACAACTCGGCTCAATGTAATGTAAGAATTTGTTTTTGGCCCCAGGGCCGCAGTTTGGAGACCAATACTATATACCCTATGGTATCTTACCAGACTATTAACCAATGACACATTGGGGTTGATTTTTTAAAACTGGAGAGTGCAAAATCTGTTTCAGCTGTGCATGCTAGCCAATCAGCTTCTAACTTAAAGCGGGGGTTCACCCTAAAAACAAATTCTAACATTACATTAAGCCGGACTGTGAGTCGGCTCTATACGGCGCCTGCGCACCGACGTTCTGCTTCTTTCGGCCACTCGTGACGTGCTGTATGCGCCGGTGGGAAGCATGTCAATCAATTAGCATATGAATAGGAATGCCCAGTCTCACAGGATTACCTACCCGGAAGGCGCAGTGAAAATATAGATAAAATGGTATGTACGGCAAGAAGATAAAAAAGGTCAACATAATTTTATTCTCACAACTCGGCTCAATGTAATGTTAGAATTTTTTTTTAAGGGTGAACCCCCGCTTTAAGCTTTGATAAAAGAAGAAACTGGAAACTGATTGGTTTTTGTGCAGAGCTGCATTAGATTTTGCACGCTCCAATTTTAGTAAGTCAGTCCCATTATTTTACTATATAACATTATAAAGAGGCTTGGTTATAGTGGCCATGGTTTCATCATCTAATTTCTACAGGACTCAGCAATGACATGGTCTGGGGATGGGACTACAGTGTGTGGTGGGGGATACAGCCACCTGCCACTTTCAGAAGTGTTGAATGTTAAGAAGACCAAGAAAGGTTGATGCTCTGGAATGGAGGGAAAAAAGTAGACATGGGCCACCAAAAGGCTGAGTGTAATACCTATTATATTGTAGGGATGTCCATTTTTTATTATTTGGACAGGCTTACTTTATTATTATTATTATTATTATTATTATAATAAATAACTTTAAGAAAAAAAAGGTTATTGTATACAATATAATTAAGTCAACTTTAATGTATTTGAATATGGTAAGTTGTATGTGAGTGTCCTAAAAATGTTTTTTTATAGTTGAACTAAAGGCAAAATTTTTTTTTTTTTACTTTGGATCGAGTAAGGGAAGGTTCTTTTTTGCCATTGTGACTTAGCTGTCCCATAGTGGAACAGTAAACAGTGAACATGTGCCTCTGTTTAGAACCTTTTTGTAATGAAGACCAGTCAGTGTCACCCTCTCTCCTTGTGCAGGGTGACTGGTCTTGTCTCCACCCCTTCCTTTTGGTTACTCCAGACAGCCTGTAGTGGATGGAGCTCCGGTATCCCTCCTATAGCTTTGCCCTTTGTAGGGGCTATGTGCAGCACACATTTACTTTCATAAGGCAATAACTGGGTATGTGGTGTTTACAATGTGTATTTCGATCCTTTGTGGCTATTGAGGAATATATTTCAATGAAAGAGTTTATGCCTGAAGTGAAGCTATAAGCAATGTGCAGCAGAAATAAATGCTATGAAAAATATCTAAAAAGACACAGGGGCTTATTACAGATGCATGTGACTTTGGCCCAAAGTTCAGTGAAGCTAGTCACTATTCAGAAGTACAGTAGTCACTTTCTTTAAAATGAGGGACAACAAACAACTGTACTTGATACAGTGTTTTACTTGGATTGTTTCTTACCTTGAATAAAGTTACAGTGATGCTATAAATCAGACTTAGAATAAACAGGGACATGAATGTTGTGTCGATCTCCCAGCGGTTATCAATTTCTTCTCCTTCCTCTTCCCAGATTACGTTCTTGCAACAGACTGAATGAGGTACATATATGTTAGCATATGTCATTTAGAGTAACTTGCCTTATAATTTACATCTATCTATCTATCTATCTATCTATCTATCTATCTATCTATCTATCTATCTATCTATCTATATATATATATATATATATATATATATATATATATATACATACACACACAGTGCCTTGCGAAAGTATTCGCCCCCCTTAAACTTTGCGACCTTTTGCCACATTTCAGGCTTCAAACATAAAGATATAAAACTGTAATCTGTAATTTTTTCTGAAGAATCAACATCTATCTTCGTCCTCTTTTTGAAATCATCAGCAGCCAAAAACTGCTTTACCACTCATATGCAGATGACACGCAACTGTATTTCCGCATTTGCAATAAAAAGGATCACCACCTCAATCTAGAGACATGCCTCTCTTTGATAGGATGACAAAGAGTTATCTTAAACTCAACGGAGCGAAAACAGAACTTCTCCTGTTTCACGCCAAGCGTATGAATCAACCTGCAACAACTTGGACCCCCCCGCCCATTCTGGGCAAAATCATCACCCCTAGCTCCAAAGTCAAAAGTCCCGGGGTCATCTTCGACTCCTACATGACAATGGACGCACAAATAGGGTCAGTAGTCAGCGGATCTCACCATCTGCTGCGCCTACTACGCAGACTTACTCCTTTCATCCCCAAAGAAGACATAACGGTCGTGGTGGGAGCAATTGTAAACTCAAGATTGGACTATGCAAATGCCCTTTACCTCGGACTCCCCAAGTACCAAATCGCTCGTCTACAAGTCATTCAAAATACGGCCGCCAGACTTGTGACTGGGAAAAAACCCTGGGAATCAATCTCACCTTCACTGAGATCCCTTCATTGGTTACCAGTAAAAGACAGAATCACTTTTAAAGCACTCTGTCTAACGCATAGATGTATCCATGGGAATGCTCCCCATTATTTATGCGAAAAAATAAAAGCTCATAATCCCAATCGCGTTCTGTGATCCACCAATCAAAATCTACTCCAGATACCGAAAGCCAGATACAAGTCCAAAGGAGATAGAAGATTTGCGGTCCAAGGTCCCAGACTATGGAACGCTTTACCAACCAGCATTCGGTTGGAGGAGAACCACTTAGCATTCAGGAGAAAGATCAAGACTCATCTCTTTTGATACCAAAGGAGACAGGAACAACAAGCGCCCAGAGGCGATTTAGTTCGCATGTGCCGCGCTATATACGTTTTTCATTCATTCATTCAACAACAAGTGGGACACAATCATGAAGTGGAACGAAATTTATTGGATATTTCAAAGTTTTTTAACAAATAAAAAATTGGGCGTGCAAAATTATTCAGCCCCCTTAAGTTAATACTTTGTAGCGCCACCCTGTGCTGCGATTACAGCTGTAAGTCGCTTGGGGTATGTCTCTATCAGTTTTGCACATCGAGAGACTGAAATTTTTGCCCATTCCTCCTTGCAAAAAAGCTCGAGCTCAGTGAGGTTGGATGGAGAGCGTTTGTGAACAGCAGTTTTCAGTTCTTTCCACAGATTCTCGATTGGATTCAGGTCTGGACTTTGACTTGGCCATTCTAACACCTGGATATGTTTATTTGTGAACCATTCCATTGTAGATTTTGCTTTATGTTTTGGATCATTGTCTTGTTGGAAGACAAAGCTCCATCCCAGTCTCAGGTCTTTTGCAGACTCCATCAGGTTTTCTTCCAGAATTGTCCTGTATTTGGCTCCATCCATCTTCCCATCAATTTTAACCATCTTCCCTGTCCCTGCTGAAGAAAAGCAGGCCCAAACCATGATGCTGTCACCACCATATTTGACAGTGGGGATGGTGTGTTCAGGGTGATGAGCTGTGTTGCTTTTACACCAAACATAAAGTTTTGCATTGTTGCCAAAAAGTTCGATTTAGGTCTCATCTGACCAGAGCACCTTCTTCCACATGTTTGATGTGTCTCCCAGGTGTCTCCCAGGTGGCTTGTGGCAAACTTTAAACAACACTTTTTATAGATATCTTTAAGAAATGGCTTTCTTCTTGCCACTCTTCCATAAAGGCCAGATTTGTGCAGTATACGACTGATTGTTGTCCTATGGACATAGTCTCCCACCTCAGCTGTAGATCTCTGCAGTTCATTCAGAGTGATCATGGGCCTCTTGGCTGCATCTCTGATCAGTCTTCTCCTTGTATGAGCTGAAAGTTTTAGAGGGACGGCCAGGTCTTCGTAGGTTTTGCAGTGGTCTGATACTTCCATTTTAATGGAATCTCGGACCTGCCTGGTGTGTTCCTTGTTCTTCATGATGCTCTCTGCGCTTTAAACGGACCTCTGAGACTATCACAGTGCAGGTGCATTTATACGGAGACTTGATTACACACAGGTGGATTCTATTTATCATCATTAGTCATTTAGGTCAACATTGGATCATTCAGAGATCTTCACTGAACTTCTGGAGAGAGTTTGCTGCACTGAAAGTAAGGGGGCTGAATAATTTTGCACGCCAAATTTTTCAGTTTTTTATTTGTTAAAAAATGTTTGAAATATCCAATAAATTTTGTTCCACTTCATGATTGTGTCCCACTTGTTGTTGATTCTTCACAAAAAAATTACAGTTTTGTATCTTTATGTTTGAAGCCTAAAATGTGGCAAAAGGTCGCAAAGTTCAAGGGAGCCGAAAACTTTCGCAAGGCACTGTATATATATATATATATATATATATATATATATATATATATATATATATATATATATATATATATAAACAATTCTGGACTATGTCCTATTTATCAAAGTGTTGTAAATACCTCTCACTGTTGTTGCCTGTAGCATAGATCCTAACTCTCAATCTTCTAGTGTAGTAACAAAGGATCTTTGCTGGACAATCTGCATAACCCTAATCCTCCCAGAATATATCTTTTTTTTTTTAACAGAGAAATTCCCAGAATATAGCTTTACAATGTAGATTTCTTATATTATTTATTCCATTATTCATTTAATAAAAGCAAAAAGATCATGTTTTGATATGGTGTGAATTTCAGTTCCTCCGAAGGTCCAAAAACAGAACTGCTTTACAACCACACCGAGTTCCTCTTATTAGGTTGTGAGCACCTGCATGTTTTTTGTATGGTACACTTTTCTTTAGGTGGGATACATATTGTTATTTGTCAATTTTTAAAATTTTTGACTCTAAGGTTGTTTGCTGCTTTTTGCGAATGTACCCTGCCTGCGATTATACCTGAGAACCCCAGCGAGAGTTCAGTGCCTAACACAACACAACAGGGAACACAACGCACACAGATGGGGAACATACTTGCTGTCAGGTCATCCACTGCTCACATACCATACCGACACATGCAGTCACATTAATGCAAAAACTAAAACAGACAAAAAGCTACAATTTTTTTTTTATCTGATTATGGTAGACAAATACTACTCCTTTTCTTGCAGTCTGATTTTTGCTGTTTTCTGTTCACAAATACTATAAAGTGGAGCTAATCCTAAGTTTAAGAAAACTGAGAGCAAGCAACATTACATGCTTTGCTTCTTCTGCAATAATACACATAATAACACTGCCTTCCTTTAGTTTGGGCACAGCTCAGTGTGCATTCCCGTAACACTGCAGCCGTGCCGATAATAAATCCCATGTGCATGTGTGGGATGGCATCATTCTCCTCTGGCCAATCAAATTTTTTTTTTTTGGGGGGGGCACAAACAAACTGAAAAATTAAACTGTTAGCAATGCAGGACTGCTTGGGGGGGGGGGGGAATTGTCAGTCCTCACCTGTTACTGATAGATAAGCAGGGCCGCCATCAGGGGGGTACAGGCAGTACACCTGTAAGGGGCCCGGGGGTCCCCAGGGGCCTGGAGGCCACCAGGGCCCCAGAGGGCAACCCCCTCTTTATTTATTTATTTTTTATAAAAAATATATATTTTTTTAAATATATTTTTATTTCATTTTTTATTAATGGGCCAATTTTTATTTATTTTTTTGAAGTCTTGAGGTCCCCAGGGGCCCGGAGGCCCCCAGGGCCCCAGATGGCAACCCCCTCTTTTTTATTTATTTTTTATAAAAATATATATTTTTTAATATATTTTTATTTTATTTTTTTATTAAAGGGCCATTTTTTTTTAGAAGTCCGGAGGTCCCCAGGGGCCCGGAGTCCCCCAGGGACCCCAGATGGCAACCCCCCTTTAAAAAAAAAAAATTTATAACAAAAAATATATTTTTTAATATATTTTTATTTTATTTTTTTATTAAAGGGCCATTTTTTTTAGGGGTCTGGAGGTCCCCAGGGGCCCGGAGATCCCCAGGGCCCCAGGTGACAACCCCCCTTTTTTTTATATAAAAAAAAAAAAAAAAATATATATATATATATATATATATATATATATATATATATATATATTATTAGTATTAAAGGACCCAGAGGTCCCCAGGGCCCCCGGAAGACAACCCTCCTTTTTTTATAAAAATGTTTTACATTTTTTTATATTATTATTATTATTTTTTTTTTACATATAGATATATTTTTATTAAAGGGCTCAGAGGTCCCTAGGGCCCATGTGCCAAACCCCCTTTTTTTAATAAATGTTTATTTGTTTTTGTTTATATATATATTATTATTTTTTTTATTAAAGGGCCTAGAGGTTTCTTTTTATTAAAGGGCCCAGAGGTACCGGATGGAAAGCCCCCTTTTTTTGTAATTTCTTTTTATAAAAAAAAAAAAAAATGATTAAAGGGCCCAGAGGTCCCCAGATGGCAACCACCCTTTAAAAAAAAATATATATATATATATATTTTTTTTTTTCTCTTTTTTTTATTTTATTAAAGGGCCTAGAGGTCCCCAGGGCCCCGGATGGCTATCCCCCTTTTTTATATATATTTATTTTTCTTTATTTTTTTTTTTTGTAAAGGTCCCCCCGCTTCTCAATTCGCCACAGCCCCCCCTTCTCAACTTCAGGCGGCAGCATCCCCCCCCTGGTTCTCTGCTCCAGGGGGCCCATACCTGAAGCTGTGTAAGGGGCCCCAAAATTCCTGATGGTGGCCCTGTAGATAAGTAATGTAAAAAAGTAAAAAAAACAAAATCTAATAAATGTAATAAAAACAAAAAACCCACACAGATACATACACATATGTAGTTAATGTAGGACTAAAGTAACTTTTTGCAATAATGCTGACAGGTAGGGTTTTTTTTAGTACAGAAGAATGTGTACACATGCTGAGACATTGGTGCTTCTCCCTGACTGTCTGAATTTACTGCATGCTTGTTCCAGGTTACTCAGAAAATACTGATGCCAAAAACAACCAGAAATTTGAGAAGGAAATCAGCAATGGCTACCTATATATTGCTTTTGATCCAGATTTCCTGTCCCTCCAGCACTGCCCAGAGTATCTCAACCATCTCTAATGGTGGGGAGGATTAAGCATGGTCGTACCATACCTCGCAACATTTTGAGATGGGAATGAGAGACATCTACTAGCAAACATATGTAGGCATAGCACAAGCCCCCTTCACACACCATTTAAAGTGGAAATAACTCCCAAAAAAGGGTTAATTTAAATCCACAAGTGCTTTTCTTTACCACTACTATTCCTTTATATTTGTCGTTAAAAGTGACAAATGCAGCAATTTAGAAATTGGATGAAAGGTTTAGCACTGGGAAACACCTTTTGAAAGATAAAAAGTGTATTTTATACACAACTATGTAGATCAGACAAAAATGAGGGACAAATGAGGGGGGAAGAGGGACAGAGGGACATTGCTCCAAATCAGGGATGGTCCCTTGAAATCAGGGAAAGTTGGTAGCTATGAAATTACCTAGACATTATTGACCTCTCAGAAGGCCCGTGCATTGTCCCATGGGGTATAAAAGCCTCAAGCTATGCATAGTCACCATTACACTGTTGATATTTGCATAGCCAGTTTTTAGAGGGCTCTGAACCATGCTTCATGTTTTAATGTTGCTCAGGGTCAGATCTAGGGTGGTGCCCCACCACTCCCCCCCTCATTTATAGTTGTGGCCCCCAGGGGCCTTCCTGGAACATTCAGGAATCGATTGCTGCCAGGGTGAGAATAACAGCCACAGTGATTGAAATTAATATGATCAAACAGTTTAGAGAACATAATCATTCATTAACTGAAATGTGTAACCAATCACAAATCTCGATGCTGAAGAGAGTTCAGCATTGGGACAACTGTGTGATGGAGGAAGATAATGTGAATGACAGCGGTGGATGGAGGAAGATGAACCCAGCTGCGAATGGTGTGTGTGTGTGTAGGGGGAAAGAGGGGGGGGGGGTGTGTGTTGGATGGTAGTGCAGAATACACTGTGGATCGGGGAAGGAAGATGCTGGGGTGACAATAGTGGATGGTGGAAAATGTATGCAATGGTGGCAGCTCTGGTTGGAGGGGGGATGTAGAGGTGATGATGGAGGAAGGGGAATGCAGAGGTGACAACTGTGAATGGAGGACGGTAGGTGCAGAGATGACATCTGTGGATGGAGGAAGGTGGGTACAGAAGTGACATCTGTGGATGAAGGAAGATGGGTGCAGAGATAACATCTGTGGATGAAGGAAGGTAGATGCAGAGGTGACATCTGTGGATGGAGGAAGGTGGGTGCAGAAGTGACATCTGTGGATGAGGGATACAGATGTGACAACTGTGAATGGAAGATGCAGAGGTGACAGCTGTGGATGGTGGATGGGGGCACAGAGGTGACAACTGTGGATGGGTTATGCAGAGGTGACAAATGACATATGTGGATAGAGGAAGATGGTACAAGAGCCACAGCTATGGAAAGAGGAAAATAATGCAGAGGTGACATCTGTAGATAGAGGGGGATGCAGAGGTAACAACTGTGGATGGAGGGTAGATGCAGAGGTGACAGTTGCTAATGGAGGAAGGGGATGCAGAGGTAAAAAATTGATAGAGATGAAGGGGGTTCAGAGGTAACAACTGTGGATGGAAATGAAGGATGTGCAGAGGTGACAACTGTGGATGGAGATGAATGGGCTGCAGAGGTAACAACTGTGCATGGAGATGAAGGTGGTGCAGAGGTGATAACTGTGGATGAAGATTAAAGGGGTGCAGAGGTGACAACTGTGGTAGGAGATGAAAGGGGATGTAGAGGTGATAACTGTGGATGGAGATTAAAGGGGTGCAGAGGTGACAACTGTGGATGGAGATGAATGGGCTGCAGAGGTAACAACTGTGCATGGAGATGAAGGTGGTGCAGAGGTGATAACTGTGGATGGAGATTAAAGGGGTCCAGAGGTGATAACTGTGGATGGAGATTAAAGGTGGTGCAGAAGTGACAACTGTGGATGGAGATGAAGGGGGATGTAGAGGTAAAAACTGTGGATAGAGATGAAGGTGGTGCAGAGGTGATAACTGTGGATGGAGATTAAAGGGGTGCAAAGGCGACAACTGTGGATGATAAATAATTCCTGCTGCCTCTCCCCTCATTGAATGCTACATCATTATTGTGTCCTTTCAGAGCTGCTTTCACACTGGAGTGGTCCACTGGCAGGACGTCAAAACATTTTCTGCAAGTTGCTTTTTTGAGACTCTTAATTGTGTGTATACACTGCTCCTAAAGCGCCCATGCCCATTGAAATCAATGGTCAGTGTCTGCAAAGCGCCTCTTTAGTTCGCCACTAGTGGGGGTTAAAATTACCTCTAAAACGATGGTAAAGCGCCGCTAAAACTAGCAGCGCTTTGCTGCCGACGCCCCCACACTGTCAGTGTGAAAATGCTCTTAGTACATCTCATTATACTTCACATCTGTAGATGGTCTACTGAGGCGCAGGAAGAGACAGGGGCTGTGTTTCCTATGCAATCTATCATGCCATAATACATCTAGAGTAGGGACAGCCCAGAGCACATGTAAAGGGACGCTGGGGATGCCATCCCCCAGCACACTGAGACTCACCTCGGTTCTCTCTGCAGCCCGAGATAGAGATGGGAGGGGGAGACATTCCAACTGGAGTTGGTAGAGACTCCCAGTGTGAGGAATTCATTCCTGCACATCAGCACTCAGTAGCCACTGAAAACTAGAACCCTCATGTCAGGAAGAGAAGCGGCCCCTCCCCTGAGCACTGCCAGAAGGTGGGGAGAACTCTGGCACTTTGGCGCCTCCCCCTCTGCAGGCGCCTGGGTGCAAAGCACCCTGCACACCCTGCCTAGGATCGGCCCTGAACCAAGGCCTGGTATTATAACTTGCAATAGAGTTTCAACTTTTAAAATTTTAATGACAGGTTAATGGATACGTGCACTTTCATGTAGCATTTTATACTTTTTAACCTCTTTTTTCTCCTGCCACTGTGCTAACTTAGTTCTCTCCCTCTCCCAAGGTGCAAACATACTTGCAATCATACCCACAACCTCTGGGATTTGTTTATATCCTGCTGCAGATATTCCATGAGTGGACTGCGCCTGAATAGAAAGATGTATATATCTGTCCTTATGGGAAATTACTATTCCATTGCACAGAAAAGCAGCATGGGATGTAAACAAACCCAATGGCTGCAAGCTGAAATTCATGGTGGGAATGCTTAGTGGGAAGGGGGCTAGATTAAAAAACAACGAGGGAGGAGACAAAAGGGACTTTGTGTGAATGTGCACTTACTCTTTAAGAATGTTCAACCAGTTAATAATTGTATCACCTGCCTAACTGTGCAGTGTGCGAGAGGTGTGTGAATCACAAGACTGTCTGTACAGAATTACAATTCATTTGGAAGGTACCACTTTTTGGTGATAGTTTGTTAAATTACTAAATTACTTTATTAATCTCAAAAATAGTGAGGCTCCATTATTTGGCTTTGGCTGTTGGAGACATCTCACTGGTAGGGTTTTGAGAAGTATAAATAGGCAGAAATGATTTAAATTCACAGCAAACCCATATCACCCCTGTCCTGGATGGAGTGTTCTTTTACTGAAAAATAGTATTTATATTTAAAGCTACACTCCAGGAAACTTAAAAATTGCACCCACAATGCAATAGTTGACTGCTCGTTAGGCCTAGGCGGTAATGAAAAGTAGATTTACCTACCGGATCCTCTGCTCCTGCAGGACTCTCCACATTGGTAGACCATTCAAAACAGTGTCTTCTACCCTATGCTCTGGTGGTCTAAGGTCCTGACATCATCAAAATTGATGCAAGGTTCATGCTATGGACCCTGCACTGGATTTGAGGGTGCTAAAGAAAAGTCCATAGCCAGAGCATGGGGGAGTACTGTCTGCCAGGGGAGCAGAGGATTAGGTAAGTAAAAGTGTTTTTTTTTAAGGCCAAACAAGCAGTTAACCATTGCAGTGTGGGTACAGCCTCATTGCAAGGGAGAATTTTTATTCTTCCTGGAGTTCAGGTTTACTGCTGCACATTTATCAATTATTGGGAATAGCTTTTAAAATGTATATTTATGTAGCACTAAATGGACTTTCTAATAAGGGCCAAGCTTTCTATGGATAGGCTATGAATAAAGTGTCTATTTATCCAAACCAGCAAGAGCAGCATACAAAGGAGTGTAATGAAAGAAGGTTCTCTGTCATAGGTGTTCATTGTGCACCCCAAAGCTCAAACACATATGTGTGTGTGCATGTGTATAAATATATATATATATATATATATATATAAATATATATATATATATATATACTGACAGTGTCAGTAGAGCAGTGGACATGTCATTAGGGCAGATATTGATGTCAGTAGGGCAGTGGACATGTCATTAGGGCAGATATTGATGTCAGTAGGGCAGTGGGCATGTCAGTAGGGCAGAGATTGATGTCAGTAGGGCAGAGATTGATGTCAGTAGGGCAGTGGACATGTCAGTTGGGCAGAGATTGATGTCAGTAGAGCAGTGGACATGTCAGTAGGGCAGATATTGGTGTCATTAGGGCAGAGGTTGATGTCAGTAGAGCAGTGGACACGTCAGTAGGGCAGAGATTGATGTCAGTACAGCAGTGGACATGTCAGTGGGGCAGATATTGATGTCAGTAGGGCAGAGATTGATGTCAGTAGGGCAGTGGACATGTCAGTAGGGCAGAGATTGATGTCAGTAGGGCAGTGGACATGTCAGTAGGGCAGTGGACATGTCAGTAGGGCAGAGATTGATGTCAGTAGGGCAGTGGACATGTCAGTAGGGCAGAGATTGATGTCAGTAGAGCAGAGATTGATGTCAGTAGGGTAGTGGACATGTCAGTAGGGCAGAGATTGATGTCAGTAGGGCAGTGGACATGTCAGTAGGGCAGTGGACATGTCAGTAGGGCAGAGATTGATGTCAGTAGGGCAGTGGACATGTCAGTAGGGCAGAGATTGATGTCAGTAGAGCAGAGATTGATGTCAGTAGGGTAGTGGACATGTCAGTAGGGCAGAGATTTATGTCAGTAGGGCAGTGGACATGTCAGTAGGGCAGAGATTGATGTCAGTAGGGCAGTGGACATGTCAGTAGGGCAGAGACTGATATCAGTAGGGCAGTGGACATGTCAGTAGGGCAGAGACTGATATCAGTAGGGCAGTGGACATGTCAGTAGATCTATTATTTTTTATTATTTTTTACAGTTTATTTTTTTATAATTTTTTAGTCCCAAAAAGGCAGCAGCTGAAAAAGGCACAGATGTGAACGTGTCCCATAGCAAACCATGTTAAGTGGACTGTAGTGCATTTCTACAAAATGCACTAAAAAATGCATGCGATTTGGATGCAGTTCTCTCTGCATCCAATTTGTACGGCAGGAGACTGTGACCGGCTCTCAATGGAAAGGTTCACACAGCTCCGTTGCAGCCGCAGAGAGCACAGCAGAAGGATCTTGTGTGCCTTTGGCTCTGTTTTAGGTGCAAATTCAATAAAAAATTTGGACTTGAAACAGTGAAAGAGGACGCATCTGACCTCTGCTGTGCCCCTTGCCGCACACAGTGCGAACCCAGCCTAAACAGTGTAAATATGAAATGAAATGTGAGATGAAATGTGTAAACTCGCTATTTTAACTTATGGCTCCTCATATTGATGTCTTTTTGTTCACTAATTGTCATTCTGGTTAAATGACATTCTGGGTCACGCATCCTACACAGATTTCCCACTGTTATACTGAATAAGAGTGCTAAGGCCAATGCTGCATAAGAAGGCCACATGTAACTGTGTTCAGGGGCACATGCATATGTGCTTGATACATACCTCCCAACTTTTTGAGATAGGAACAAAAATGATTAGTTAAACCCACAAGTGCTTTTTTTTACCACTTCTATTCCTTTATATTGCCTTTTGAAATTTCCAAATGCAGCAATTTAGAAGTTGGATGAAAGGTTTAGCACTGGGAAACACTTTTTTGGAAGATATTATGTGCATTTTATAACCCACTATATAAATCAGAGCAAAATGATGGACAAAGGAGAAGGAAAGAGGGACAGAGGAACATTGTTTCAAATCAGGGACAGTCCCTCAAAATCAGGGACAGTTGGGAGCTATGCTGACAGAATAGGGCCCTAAATGTAAGTACTACTCAGTACAACCACAGCAGATTTCAGCCTGCCATAGACTATAACCCTGGGATTGGACGCACCCAAACTAAACACACGGTACTCATGGGGCCTAATCAGATTACTGTATATATCAGTTGTCATTTCACTCTGTTGCAAAAAGCTGGTTGATAATGTTTAGGATTGCCATACACTTAGGTTTGCCAACTGTTCATCAATCCAAACCTGAACACTTTAGCAGGCCACGGCAATTTATTTTAAGGGGGAAGGCTGTTGGCTCTGATGTAAGGGGGTTTCCGCTCACCAAAGCTACCACTTACTTTTCGAGCATTTCCCCTAAATCAGGGTTCCCTAGGGGTTACATTAGAGCCCACCGGGCACCCCTTATATCTGAGTCCCTCTTATCTTAGTGTACACACTCACTCAGACGCAGGAGATAGAAGGAAGGGGGGAGACTTCAGACACTGGATAGTGAGCGCACTCACCCGAGGATGGAGGCTCAAACATTGACACCTTTCATCCACAATGTATATGCTGGCTGCTGGGCTTCAAATTTCCACCCCTTTCCCAAGCATACAGACAGAGGGGGAAGGGCAGAAGGAGCAAGAGGTAATCAAGCCATCTTTCCTCTCCTGTCTAATTATGGTGGTGGTTGTGGTACTCAGTTACTTGGGGAACTGCAGTCTATTCTCAATATTGTGTCTGGGTTTCAGGAGGTCTGAAACCCGGACACACAAATTCAAACCTGGACTGGGTGAATGCTGAACTGGGTGGCAAACCTACATACACTGCTTATTGTGTTCATTTATGTTGATCCACACCTAAGTAAATTCCAAAAGCATACCCTAATTATTAATAAAGTGATTTGTAAATTAACCATTAAGCAAAGCTATAGTGGCAGCAAACCTCTTTCTGACAGATTTATCTTTACAATATTTATTGCAGAATAAGTTCATTTACAAAATGCAGCCCTCACATTTTTGTCACAGCAAAATCACAAGTACGTTTTAGAACAGTCTGGGTTTTTGGGAAGATTGAACGTAGAACACAGATATTACAGACATAGGAGCCCAAAGACGTATTTTCTAGCCCGTTATATATTAAAAAAAGGAAACATTTTTGGAGAGAGTGAATTCTGGACATTCCTTTACTGAAGTAGAGAAAGAGAAAAGCAAAGGACTATGCATAGGACACTCTTAATAACAAGACAAGGTGGCATCAGACATGACGACAGACACATGGACCGTTTGATGGATTACCAGAATGTATGTCAATATGTTTTTTCGTAAATTTCATCGGCATGGCTTCATGGCCCACTAAGCATCCAAAACCTTTGCCTTTTTTCCATTCACTGCAGGGAACGCTCAGTAGACTGCTTGCAGAAAAACTCTGATTTCTATCGTTACGTTTTGGTTCGCTGTTAACATGTTGATCCCTGGAGATCTCCACATCATCCTCATCTACCCAGCCCATGTAGATTTGTTGAGGGTAAAAGCCATAGGCAATGCATGTTATTACACAGAGCTCGTCCTTGGCTATATCCTCTGGAGTTGGTGGGTATATCGCAACGTTTGGTAATATCAGTTTTGTCTCTGTGTTTAAAATAGAAATTATTTTTTATTATTTTTATTATCGAAAATTAGAATATAGTACAATAGATAAATGATTTAAATGGAGATATAAATAACATAAGTGACGTCATTGCAGCTCTGGCCACTCACACAGCCGGAGTCCGTGAGACCGGAAGGAAGACTGGGTGAAAATCAGGGTTCAAGTCCTGTGGGAACGCATGGGAACGGAGTTCCTGCACTTTTTTCACAGCAGGAACACAGTTCCCTTTGCAGGACTAGAGCAGCCGAGCCGCCCGAGCCAATCCTTTACTAAGTGGCGATGCCCAGCTCGTGTCACTGTCAGGGGCAGGCGAACCTTAGTAATCCTTTATGTTACTGGCCGCTTTCTGTATATGGATTCATCAGGTAGTGTACGGGTATTCCGTCACATCCTCGATGCCGCAATGTCTCCTGGGAGCTTTTGTCATTGTTCCCAGGAGACCTTGCGGAGGTCTGCTGCGAGTTATCACGGGATTTAGAAAGAACTTGCTTAAAGTTATTTCTAAATCCTGTGATAACTCGCGGCAGACCTCCGCAATGTCTCCTGGGAACAATGACAAAAGCTCCCAGGAGACATTGCGGCATCGAGGAAGTGACGGAATACCCACACACTACCCGATGAATCCATATACAGGAAGCGGCCAGTAACATAAAGGATTACTAAGGTACAGTGGATCGAAAAAAAAACAAAAAAAAAACATGCGGTTTAGTAATTATGCATATGAGCGTATAATTTTTTTTTTTTGGTGGGGGAGTGGATCTTGGGTGGGAGTTCCCACACTTTTTCCCCAGGACTTGACCCCTGGTGAAGATGGAAGCGCCTTCAGCGCTAGAGGCATTCGTTCTAAGGCAAGTAAACCCTTTCGTAAAACATTTTAATTTCCGGCATGTGCCGGAGATGTAACACTGCCATTAGTTGTGCTCTCAACCAAACTGTCAAACCATCAAATGGCTGGTGTCATAACTGATCACATGTGCAGCATCATGGCAGTTGTAGATTAAACAGAGGTAAAGATGGCAGCTTCCTTGGCTGAAAATGATAGAGGGGGGGGTTACTTACACTTTAAGAATCAAACCAAAAAAAAAAAAAAGAACGGTTCGATAATGCTTTAATAATCATTTAAAGTGGTGACTGTATTAGTTTTCTTCTTTTAAGGCTTTTTTTGTCTCTGTTCTACACTATGAATGAAGGAGCAACAGGGATACCTTTCAGTGTTGCCAACCGTCCGTATTTTTATGGACAGTCTGTAAAAACTGACACTTTTTTCCCCCGTTCGTAAATGTCCGTGGTTGCGGGAATGTGTCAGTGAAAAAAGCCGAGATCAGTTCGGCTTGGAACTGCGCATGGAGATTGGAGGGAGGGGGTGATTGGAGACAGAGGGTGATGGTGGCAGGGGGAGATTGGAGGCAGGGGGTGTTAGTGGCAGGGTGTGATTGGAGGCAGAGGGTGTTGGTGGCACCGCAGAGGGGGATGGCGGCACCGCAGGGGGTGGGGGATAGAGACAGGGGTTGTTGATGGCCCCCCAGAGGGGGATGGAGGCAGGGGACGATGGAGGTAGGGGGTGATTGGAGGCAGGGGGCCTGGGGGAGATTGGAGGCAGGGGGTGTTAGTGGCAGGGGGTGATTGGAGGCACCGCAGAGGGGGATGGACGGTGGCATCGCAGAGGGTGGGGATGGAGACAGGGGATGTTGGTGGCACCGTAGAGGGGGATGGAGGCAGGGTACGATGGAGGTAGGGGGTGATTGGAGGCAGGGGGCCTGGGGGAGATTGGAGGCAGGGGGTGTTAGTGGCAGGGGGTGATTGGAGGCACCGCAGAGGGGGATGGCGGCACCGCAGGGGGTGGGGGATAGAGACAGGGGTTGTTGATGGCCCCCCAGAGGGGGATGGAGGCAGGGGACGATGGAGGTAGGGGGTGATTGGAGGCAGGGGGCCTGGGGGAGATTGGAGGCAGGGGGTGTTAGTGGCAGGGGGTGATTGGAGGCACCGCAGAGGGGGATGGACGGTGGCATCGCAGAGGGTGGAGATGGAGACAGGGGATGTTGGTGGCAACGCAGAGGGGGATGGAGGCAGGGTACGATGGAGACAGGGGGTGATTGGAGGCAGGGGGCCTGGGGGTGATTGAAGGCAGGGGAGATTGGAGGCAGAGGGAGATTGGAGGCACCGCAAAGGGGGATGGAGGCAAGGGGGTGATGGTGGCAGAGGGGGATGGAGGCAGGGGGTGATGTGACTAAATAATTTGCCCTTATTATATCGAAAATAACAAAAATATGTTTTTTTACCTTAATATCTACCTTAAATCACATTGCTATTTGCCTAGCGTACTTGTTTGTAGCCTAAATCCTGAAATGTTCTACAAAAAATTTAATTTAGCAACTTTTGTGAAATGCCAGTAAAAACGTGGCTGCGCCAGTAAATTTTGGGTGTCGTGACAATAAATTTTAACCTGGTAGGTTGGCAACACTGGTACCTTTGGAGAGAGGCTTTTTTAATATGGGGGACAGGGTATTGTTAAGCTGGATATGCACATACTGTATTAGAGGGCCTAAACTCTGGATGAAGGAGCAACAGAGGCACATTCGTGCAGCAGCATTGTCAGTCTGGGAGGGAGGGGAGTGTTTGATGGACCAGCAGATTTATATACACTTGCAAATTAAAGCCAAACTCCAACCAACACTTTAAAAGCAGTTACAGAAAACAGTTTTGTTCTTTTTTGGGATAAAGATTTTACATAAATGATGATTTTACATAAAGATGATCATTGTAAGCACCCCTGTCAGTGATATATAGTTAGTATCTAACTGCTACATCTGCAGGACAGTTTGTTCTGTTAAAAAACAACAGACTTATGGGCAGGATCACTAATTGAAAATGAAAGAAAAAAGCTTATAAAAGAAAGCTAATGTAGCCATCACATCTAAGAATTGGTAAGCTGCAATATAATAAATATTTGTTTTCGAGTTTAACCACTTTAGCTCCGGAAGATTTGGCTGCTCAATATCCAGGCCATTTTTTGCGATACGGCTTTAACTGACAATTGCGCAGTCATGTGACATTGTATCCAAACAAAATAGATGTATTTTTCCCCCACAAATAGAGATTTATTGGTGGTATTTGATCACCTCTGCGGTTTTAATTTTGTGCAGTATAAACAAAAAAAGAGCAACAATTTTGAAAATAACTAAATATTTTGTACTTTTTGCTATAATAAATATCTCCATTTTTTTTTAAAAGGATTTTTTTCCTCAGTTTAGGCCGATATGTATTCTACTACTTATTTTTGATAATAAATATCGCAATAAGCGTATATTGATTGGTTTGCGCAAAAGTTATAGCGTCTACAAAATAGGGATAGATTTATGGCATTTTTATTATTATTTTTTTTTACTAGTAATGGCGGTGATCAGCGATCTTTATCAGGACTGCGACATTATGGCGGACAGATCGGACACTGTTGTCCATTTTTTGGGACCATTGGCACTTATACAGCAAACAGTGCTATAAAAATGCACTGATTACTGTGTAAATATCACTGGCAGGAAAAAGGTTAACAGTAGGGGTTAATTGTGTGTCCTAGGTAGTGATTCTAACTGTGGGGGAATGGGACTGCCTTAATGAGGAGAGCGATCGTTGTTCATACATAGTATGAACAACAGATCGCTCTCCTCACTCCTGACAGCACGTGCCCCCTAGTGGTCAAAAGGCGAACCGACGTAAGGTAATGTAATTTCGCCCAGGGGAGCCAACCTGCCTCAGTACAACTGTGGGGGCTGGTCGGGAAGGGGTTAATATTGATTTAGGGCCAGTTCACTTTGCCCTGACGGCAATGGCAAAGGAATTAACGACAATGGAACCATTCTAATCCTTGCGACTCAAGTCGCTCCGACTTAGAAAACGGTTCCTGCATGACTTTGTGGCAACTTCATTACGACTTGCATTGACTTCTGTTAAACAAGCCACAATGAAGTTGCGCAGGGATGTCAGCCACGCTGGTGTGAAACGCCACTAAATGTAAATGTTTCCTTAAAAAAAAAAAATCATTTAAAAACAAATTCACATGATTTTAGATCTACATCTTAGATTTAATGCATCTTACACATCTTACCTGTCTTCTTGGAGATTGTTCTAATGATTGGTTTAGTAAGCCCGGGGAAACGGAAAATGCAAGTAAATTCTGTATTCGATTGCCAGGTCTCAGGGGTCACAGTGAGGAAACTGGTCACACTGTAAGTGCCATTTAGATTCCGCTGAGGGTCCTCAGTTTGACTATCCAATGGGTCTGGAGCTCCAGGGAAGTTAAATTCAAAAGAAGAACCGGTTGGCTGTTTTAGGTTGTATGCCGTGCAAGCTATAGGGGCGTGATTTTGGACATAGAGATCCTCAATAGTGGGAGGAACCATTATCACTTCGATTCCCAAACAGTTGGCAATATCTGTTGATTAAAACAACAACAACAATGAACCCTGTCTATAGAACAATATTTCTGGAAAAGTTAAAGGAATAATATAACAGGGAAACGAGGAACGAGTTGATGAGCTCCTGACTATCATGTCCAAATGTGTAACTGGCATTGTCTTTAAAATTCATATAAAACACATATCACAAAATATCCAACCAAGAACCAGACTTTTATTATAAATATCATTACCACTTACAAGTAGGAATGAGCCAAACACGCCCCCGTTCGGTTCGCACCAGAACCTGCGAATAGACCAAATGTTTGTGTGAACTTTGGAACCCCGTTAAAGTCTATGGGACTCAACGTTTGAAATCTAAAGTGCTAATTTTAAAGGCTAATATGCAAGTTATTGTCCTAAAAAGTGTTTGGGGACCCGGGTCCTGCCCCAGTGGACATGTATCAATGCAAAAAAAAGTTTTCAAAGACTGCAGTTTTTTCGGGGGCAGTGATTTTAAATGACTTTTTATTCTTCAGAAATTACGCTTTGTGCAGGGACAGTTCTAAGCACGGGAAACAAGCGCTACTTTACAGGTATACTAGACACCTAGGTATGAAATTTAAAGGAATATTTCACTTTTATTGTTTCACTTTAAGCATTATTAAATTGACTGCTCCTGAAAAAACATTTTTTTTTAAAAGCTTTCTTTTGAATGAATGACTTGAATGAATGAATAAATGACTTGACTTGAATGAATGAATGAATGACTAGCAATGATACATTTCCCCTGGGGCAGGACCCGGGTCCCCAAACACTTTTTATTACAATAACTTGCATATTAGCCTTTAAAATTAGCACTTTATATTTCAAACGTTCGAGTCCCATAGACTTTAATGGGGTTCTAAAGTTCACACATACTTTTGGTCTGTTCCGGGCCCATGTCCTATCAGTTCTAAAGGGGGGCCCGGGCAGCTGCCGAGCAGGAGGACTGGCTGTACTGCCTTATTGCAGATGACGATCCTATTGTTCCTCCCCCTGCAGCACTGCCGGCTTCTCCTCCACTCTATTCCTCTGGCTGCGCTGCAAGGGGATCCGTTCTGTTCTAGCATCTGTCCTCAGTCCCTTTCTCAGTATTAAATGTAAGACATCAGGGGACTTTTTAGAACCCTGATATATCATCAAAGCCCCCAAAAGGGCAGTTAAAAAAAATAATAAAAAAATGTAATAACAAAAAAATAAAAAAATTAAGGACGCTTTCACATGCGCTTTGCACTCTGTAATTTTTGCCATGTCTGTGAAGCATAGCATTGCTCCCATGACATGTGTACACCCCTTTCCACTGCCTCTGTTCCTCTGTGTTTGAGCTTTGGGGTGCAGGCCCTAATGCAATAGGCTGTACACACCTAATGTCGCATACAAACGATCAGATTTTCCAATAAAAAAAGTCTGATGGACTTGTTTCATTGAAAATTACGATCGCGTGTGTGCCCCATCTGACTTTTTTGCATCGGAGTAAAAAAATAGAACATGTTTTAAATTCTTTAGATGGAAAAAAATCAGGTGGGAAATTCCGATCGTCTGTGTGGAATTTCTGTCGTAGAATCAAGTCAACGCATGCTCGGAAGCATTGAACTTAATTTTTCTCGACAGGATGGATTTTACACCCTGCCTGCAGATCCGTGGATCCAGATGGACCTGAGACCGGACCACACCGTGTTATATGAGACACTGATGAGCCCTTTTTACATTTGTGTCTTGTAAGTACATTTCCTCTGAGATTAAAACTTTGCATCTGACATATTGCACTTAGGTGGCGCTTCCCTTTTTGTCTCCTTGTCTTTCCTTAACAGAGTTGGCTTTTCTCTGAGGACAGCTGCCGCACACCATCCTCCTATCCCCTTCCTTTTTAGGATTGGTCATTTGTACACTATATGAACTATTGAACCGTGACTGCTCTACAGTACCAGTGTTTGCGCTAACATATTATTCAATTTTTTTCATTTTTCTCGGCTCGTCGTAGTGTTTTACGTCACCGCATTTTGGACGGCCGGAATTTAGTCTGACAGTGTGTATGCAAGACAGCTTCAACAGAATTCCAATGAAAAATTCCATCAGATTTTAGACCATCGGATACTCCGCTCGTGTACGCGGCATAAGTGTGCACATTTTGTTTCCTGGTACTTCAATAGGGGTGATGGTGGTATGTGTTTTGTGCTGGGGTATTTAAAAAAACACAGGAAACTTTTTTAAACAAGGAAAATAACTATTAAGAGAAAGAGATAAAATGGAATAATAAAAAGAAAGGACTAAAATGGAGGAATATGTGGGAAGATAAGAGATGGAATTATTGGAGATAAAAAAACTCCCAGGTGTGGAGTGTCATGCTCGCCCCCTCCCTTGGACTACAAGAGAGTCAGGACGCCCACTAACACACAGCTCCTTACTCTATCTGCAACGTAGAGAGCGTCCTGACTCTCCTGAACAGGAAGTGAGGAACAGGAACAGGAAGTGAGGATTTCTCAGAAGAAATAAGGACATTTAAAAGCAAAATGGAAGGATGAGGTAAGTGAAGGAGGACTGCACTAAAGGTATAACGTGATAGATGATAAGGAATTTTATAAGAAGAAAATGTAATGTACAGATATATAATGCTATAAAAAGTAGTGTGTTGCTTCACCCATTGATTAGGCATTCACATATGCAAATGAGGGAAATACGGCGATTCACGAACGTACTTGCGCCCTGGGCATGATATACACGGTTTACGTAAGTTTTACGTCCGGCGTAAAGTTTTTCCCCATAGATGAGGCCCAAACCATGCAAAGGTATGGACCAGGGAACACAAGCCTACGTATTGTACGTTGGACGTCTGTGAATATGGGCCAACGTGGGTCTGGCTGGGCGTAGGTTAGGTTAACGGCGTACACAGTGATCCGGCGTATCTTTGGCAGTTGTTCTGACGTGGTTGTGCGCATGCGCACGGGGATACGTCCACGTCTCGAAGCATGCACAGTTCGTTTTAAGTACTTGTCTGGTGCCCGGCCCATCATTAGCATGGATCACGCCCACTTCCACCTACTTCCACTTACGTCGGCTTAGTGCATGCCTCTCCGCGCTGCGCTGGCCTAGCGTACTATGTGTGCGCTACGCCGGCGTAAACATGCGCCCATCTCTGTAAATCCAGGCCTATATGATTAGAAAAAAAAAGGATATGCTTTTGTGGTGACCAAAGAATCTATCTTGTTCTAATGAATCATTGCTAAAACAGGAAGCATAAAACCAAAAAGTTTTAAAAGTTTTGGATAGAGAAGAGGAGTGTTAGAATTTGGAGCAAGTTGGATGATGCTTTGGTGGGTTTATTATTTTTGCCTTCATCTAGATCAACTTTGGGTAATGGATTGTGTATATACACGTATATATATATATATATATTTTCTTTATTTTCCCCTTTTATTGGTTGAACTAGATGGCCTTGTTCCCCATTGGGGGGAAACTACAGTCACTTCATGTTTCATAGACACATCAACCATTGGAACAACTGGCAGGGTTGATAATCACTGTCTACTGGTGGGGTTTAGGGTGTGGCTTATACAAATGTAAACAAAACAGCAGATTCCATACCTGAGCATTTCCTGGATGTAGCCTCACTAGATTTGTTTGTTTTTGTATCTGTCACCTGGCATTTAACACGAACACCATTATTCCACTCCGCCATAGAGATGCTCACTGTGCTTTGTGTAGCATATAAGTTGGAATGCTCCAGGTAAAGTAGATCTTGAGGAAGAGGTCTCTCCTTCTCATTGATGAACCATTTTATCTCGGCATCCTTAGAGGTTAGGTTATATCCCTGGCAAGTAAGCTCTACTTGCTCATCTGTGCTGCTAACGCAGGATCCTTGTAGGATGTGGACAGTTGGTGAAGGTGGAGGTGTAACACAACCTAAAGGATACAGTAACATAGAAAAGAGTAGAAAGAGGTTCACTGAAGTCCTCACCACCACTAATATAGGAAGATACCATTTATTAATAAGGCTTTAATATTGTACAGTTAAATTGAGTCAATCATAAATAAGTAAAGCAGATTTCCAGCCTAAACCTAAGTAGTCTACAACATGTCCCCTCTCACCTCCTAACACCTATGCTGACCAACCTGTATAAGAAATATGTATATACTTACTTATTTTCAGTTTGCTCCAGAGGGGGGTCATGTGATCCTGCTCCCCCCCCCAGTGTCAGAGATTGGCAGCTGCAGGGGAGAGTACCAACAATGTCTGGGACATGGAAGCCTATGGGTGATATTTCTGCCACAAGGTATTTCCAGCCATTGTCAAGCACTCACCCCTGCAGCCACGTTGGACACAGAGGATTGCATGACTGGAAAGGGCTGAAAATAGGTGAGTTTGAGAGTTCTTCAAAAGGTTCCTGCATGTTTTTTTTTTTAACTTATGCCCTGTACACACGATCGGTTCGTCTGATGAAAACGGTCTGATGGATTTTTTCAATCCTATTCTATTTTCTATTTTTTTTTTCACCGATTGGAAAAAAAATGATGGGGCCCACACACGATCGGTTCGTTTTCATCAGACGAACCGATTGTGTGTGGGCCACATCAGTTTTATAGTAATATTATATAGGGTTGTCCCGATACCACTTTTTTAGGACTGAGTACAAGTACCGATACTTTTTTTCATGTACTCGCCGATACCGAATACCGATACTTTTTTTAAATGTGTCCCCAAATGCAGCCATGCATGTCCCCCACATATTGCAGCCATGTCCTGTCCCCCACATATTTCAGCCATGTCCTGTCCCCCATATTGCAGCCATGTCCTGTCCCCCACATATTGCAGCCATGTCCTGTCCCCCACATATTGCAGCCATGTCCTGTCCCCCATACCTGTAGTAGCTGCTGCCGTCCAATCCCGAGAAGGGGAGTGTCTATACATGGCGAGGCGCGCATTACAATTATACAAACGAAAGCTTGTAATGCGCGTTGTAATGTACGGGGATTAACGCGGCGGCTTTGCGGCGGCGGCGGGCGGGGGGGGTTAAGTATTCTATTTAGGTATCGGGGGTATTTGCGGGAGTACAAGTACTCCCGCAAATACTCAGTATCGGTCCCGATACCGATACTAGTATCTGTATCGGGACAACCCTAATATTATAGTTATAGTTAACTTATGTTATATATATAAAAGTGCAGAAACTTGAACACCCCTCGTATATACATTTTATTTACAAGTTAGTCAGTATATGTGTTAGGAGGGGAAAGGGGACATTTTTACCACTAGTTAGGTTAAAGGGTCACTAAAGGAAAACATTTTTTTTTGTTGCTGAAATGACTGTTTACAGGGTATAGAGACATAAAAGTTAACTGATTCCTTTTCAAAATGATTAAAAATAGATAAAAAATCAATCATATAATGTGCCTGCAGGTTCGTTTAACTTTTGAACTGGCTTCATGTTTCTGCAAAGTAGAAATAGACACACAGAACAAAAACAAACAAATCCAGGGCAGTGTTTTGTTTTTAAAATGAATCTCATTGGTTCTGGGAAGTTTTAGACACACAGTAATGACAGCTTAAACCATCGTGAGAAAGCTCCCAGCACTGGGGTTATAAGGAAACAGACAAGCAGGAAGTGTGGAGATCAGAGCAGGATTACAGTAACTCCAAAGCAAAAATGAACAATAAGGACATGAAACCAGTACTGCAGTAAGGTAAAGGACGCTATTTAGCTCCTTTAAGTCTGGATTTCTACTTTGTTCCAGGCTAGCAACATCAAGAGTTAGGGCCATCAGTTAAACCCATCAGTTAACCTGTACTGATTGATGATTTGTCTACTCCAATTACATGCTGTTGGGTGGTTTCCACAATTTTTTTAAGTTTTAATAAGTGGTACGATGTTCATCATTTATTTCAGACCGATGGACTGTTTTCATCGGACAAACCGATTGTGTGTGGGCCCCATTGGGGTTGTTTTTTCGGTGAAAAAAAAATAGAACATGTTTTATATTTTTCCTATGGATAAAGAGTGATAGAAAAATCTGATCTTTGGATAAAAAGTGATAGAAAAATCTGATCGTCTGTCTCCATCGGACAAAAATCCACACATGCTCAGATTCAAGTCGATGCATCCTCAGAAGCATTGAACTTCATTGTCACCGCATTTTGGCACAATCAAATTTTGGACTGATGGTGTGTAGGCAAGACTGATGAAAGTCAGCTTCATCGGATATCCGATGAAAAAATCTATCGGATTAGATTCCATCAGATATCCGATCATGTGTACAGGGCTTAAGTGTGTTTTGCAAAGAGGAACGTTACACATGTGTGTTACCACATGCATTGCACCCTTTATGACTACAGCTTTAGCCTCCATGTTCCCGTAGCAGCACCTAAACATTCTTTTTGGTGTATTTTTGCCAAAGCTCCTAAACTCAACTCCATAAAAGCCTATGGTGGATCGTTTAGGAGCTGCTGTGGTTAGGGGATGTTCAACGTTTCACTACATTATTGTTGCTTAGTCTTATGCCGCGTACACACGGTCGTTTTTTGTGATGAAAAAAAAACGACGTTTTCTGTGAAGTAAAAAACAACGTTTTTGAAACGTCACTTTTCAAAGACGATGTTGCATACACACCATCGTTTTTTCACAAAAAGCGAGGTTACGTTCACCACTCTTTTCCATTGAAGCTCGCTTCATAACTAGCTTCTGGGCATGCGCGGGTTTAAAAACGTCGTTTTAAACAAAGTTTTTGCTACACACGGTGACTTTTTGTGAAACAAAAAACGACGTTTTGAAAAACGACACAAAAAATTCAAGCATGTTGGAATTTTTTTTTGGTCGTTTTCGACGTTTTGCCCACACACGATCAATTTAAATGACGTTTTAAAAAAACGTAGTTTTTTTCATCGCAAAAAACGACCGTGTGTACACGGCATTAGTCTTGACTAAGCAACAATGATGTTGTGAAACGCGTCAGCTGTTTGTCCTGCATCTGTTGTCACATGAACATTGACTATTCATTACAATAAAGGCTTTTATCGGAGTGTGGCTGTACAGAATCTATTTCTTAAATATTGCTAGTGCTGAGCCTGCTCCTGGCTTCCACTTTGAGGAGGGCGTTTTGTTCAGTACACAACGTGGAGTGGTTCACCCTTTTGTTCTCTTGTACTAGACAAGTGTCAGTTCAATTCTACAAAAATAACTGTAAATGCCTGAACACTCTATAGTATAACTTAATTTTGTTTTTACACATCTTGGAGTTTAGTATACCTGTACTATTTGTGTATGTTCATGTGTAAGATACTGCATACTCGCTTGTGAGTATATGACAAATTTACAACATTTTACCAAAATAATAAAGTCTTGATTAGACTTTAGTATATACTTACCTCTCGGTATAGTTTTCTTGATGCTGCTGGAAAAATGCCTCACATCACAAATGTAAGTATTGCTGTCCCACTGTGAACTGCTGACAGTGATAAGGCTGACCGAGCTGTAACGGAGTGGATCTCCAGAGAGGGGGAATTGGATATTCTTTTCTTCAGAAAGTGTACCCCCAAAAGATGTGTTCCACACCACAGACACCGGAGTGGGCAAGTAGTTTTTTGCCAGGCAACCAAATGTGATAAAGCTTTTATGTTCTTGATGAGAAGGGACCAAGGGAAACACTTGAGGGTGGATTATTCCATCTACAATAAAGAACATTATTGGAATCACATGTAGCAATGGTGAGATTATTGGCCAAAACAACAGTATATTCACTAGGTGTAATGATTAAATTTTGTTGTATAAGTAGCCAAATTGCTTGCCTGTTTTAATAACATGTCTACAGCTTTTTGCGGATTGTAGTGAGGTTTACATATACTGTACATAACATTATGATGTGTCAAAAACTTTCACTGGGCGACAGACACATTTGATGGTTCCTCAATGACCCATCAAAAGCCTATACACGCATAAAAAACAAAACAAAGACAATATATGCTATTTACATGGATTTGTTTGCTGTCCCCAAAATCTGTTACTGTGCATCACATTTGCATGAAACTACGAGGGTTACACTATTAAATTGGTAGAGATTTTACTCTTAGTGGGTATGTGCCATACATATATGTAGCACTACCCCCGTAGGAGCTGCTGGTTTAGATTTGGGCCTACCATTATCTTACTGTTGCTTGCGTTCGTCTAGGGGTTCTCCTTGAAGAGTTATCTGGAAGAAATGTCTGCACCAACACTTTCAAGGGTTTTATTGAACAAAACTTTCCAACAGAGGGATAGAGGGATGGGGAGGACTCAGGTATCTTACTTGTAGATCACAAATATTTTCCTAGGTCCAGAGGAACAGTTGTCTCCACGCTGGACTAAGCAACCACCGGATAGGCCCACTCTCACTGTCCTAGCAGCCGGTGTGAAGCTTGATCAAAGAAAGTCTCTGCCACAGACTTGGTAGTAGAATTTGTTCATTAGTCTCTGCCACAGACTTGGTGAACTAATGATTAGCTCGATAGTCTCTGCCACAGACTTGTGAAACCCCTCACTGGGTTAGCTTCTAAAGGAAAAGAACACATCTCTCAGTGCCAGAATCTCTCAGCCTTCCAACAGCACTGTGAGGTGAACTTTAATCCGGATGCATCCTCCAATTGAGTCCTCAATTGCCTGGTCTCTTCCATCAGGCAAGGCGACACAGGATCATCCCTGGATTAGTAGGCCCCAGAAACTTCTGGGCCTACATCTCAGTTTACGAGGCCAACGTGGCCCTGAGGCAGAAACTGCCAAGACATTCCTTAGGCCAGGAGGGCCCTCAGGTAAGGATCGGAAGATGAACCCCACAAAATGGTGTCTGCCCCTTAAGTACCCTCTCACAGAATGCACAGCGGGTTCACTACACCCTCTGAGCTGCTTCTGGGAAATAGGCACGCAATGCATCCAGCCTGCTGCCTTTCCAACGCTGACCAGTACTAACAGCGACACCCACCAACAGGAGGAAAATCATGCAACCAGCTGAACTGAGACAGAGCCACAATTTAGACACAATTCTTCTGAGCCGACTACTGCTCATATAACTTCAATTTTAACACATTGCGTCCACTCATTGGCAGCAGGGCGCTACATACATGATTATGATCATATTGTATAAGTGGCATGTCTGACTTTTTTCCATGTATGTGTGTTCCCTCCTGTAATATTTGTAGGTTGAAAGGAGCCAAAAGTTTAGCTGTCACTGGCAAGGCATCCATAACGCAATATCCCAGATAGCAAGCAAATTTGAAAATGACTTGCTAAGCTATTGCTAGACTTGCCAGGCTTCACATGTCTGTTGCACAATTGCAGCAAGTCCACATGGCAAAACTCCAGATCAGCTTACTTTGCAAACATTCTGCAAGTTCTGGTTCAGTTATGTTGTGCAATAGTCATCCCACCACAGGAGTCACTGTGACTAGCAGAGCTCTTGCTGTAAACTCACCACTGCAACTCTGCTCTTGCTAGATACTTGCCACACAAATTTGCTATAAATTGGAAAAATGTCAACTAGAACTTGTGTTTAAAGTGCTAGAGATGATATGGGACATTCCAGGCCTTGTGATCTCCATGGTCAGCTGCTGGAACCACTGTCTTCAGTCCTGGGCTCCCTGGTGGGACGGGTAAGCCTGGGAAGGCGACAGAAGGTGGCAGGAGGGTGGGACCCCTTTCCCCCACCTGTAAAAGCAATCCAACAGCTAATTAACCGCTAGAATCACTTTTACATTACAGAGCATTGCCAGCTGAAAAAAATAAAGATACTGGGATGATGCCTGTAGATGCAGGCATCATCCTGGTATAAACCCTTCAACCTAGCGATAATGTTACGGAGGCTCATGCTGTTGCTCAAATGATAAGTGCACCTTTAAATGAAGTAAACTTATTATTTTTAACCTCCCCAACCTAAAGTACGCCATCCTTCTGTATGAAATGGCCCCATAGAAGTCAATAGAAGCAGGCATGGCTTCAAGATGGAGGTTAGTAAGGAGGAGGGATGAAGATTTTGGAGGGTGCATTTCTTCAGGTATGGAAGGGAGGGAGGACAAAATGATAAGTACACCTTCAGTGTAGGGGCTGGCAGCAGGAAAGACAGCTTGCAGCCATGGGCGTCCGCTCTATAGGGCAACGGGGGTCAATTGACCCCCCCCCTGGAATCGTAAGAAGGTGTTGAACTGTGGCTGAGAAGCTTCACACTGCAGCAGCTCTCGCAGTGCTGACTGAACAGTATACTGAACTCTACTCATGGCACTGTGTACAATACACTACTGTTCTGCCACCAATTCCTAAAATTATAAATACTTCAAGTTGCTTCTCACCATAAAATGTGTTCTCACATTCTACAACTTAATATATAAAGATTATTGGTGGTATACTACCCTTTAACCATGTGCAGAAACATATTTAAAAAAAATTATATCAAAACAGTGATAATTGAATACACAATCCCAGTGCAATAAATCTATAAATACCCCAAAAAATGTTCTCCAAAATATTACCACATATGTTGAAATATTATAAATGAATTGCATAAAAAATGGTAATTGAATACACAATACCAATGCTGCATATCTACTGATTAGAATATACCAATAAGTCGCTTTTAACCCCCGCTAGCGGTCGAAGAAAGGGTTAAATGCAACACGTGTATCGCCGCTGCCGAAGCGCCCCCCCCCCCCTGAAAAAAATTCAGCGGACGCCCATGCTTGCAGCAAGCTACCAGGCATCTGACATACTTGTAAATATGTCAAATGTGAAGATTAGCTCTTGAAGAGAGACACAAGGACTTGCGGCAGCATGCTTTAAACAACAATTTCGGATGTGTTCAGACTTGTGGTTGACGGGGCACTAAAAGTGGACAGCGGAGACACATTTTTAGTACCCCCAGTCGAACAGGGGTGTTCACCTGCCGCAGTCATGATGCTTTGCTTTGTCCCCACAGTATAAGTTACCCCCCCCCCCCCGCAGCTAAATATCCCCCTGTGGCTTCAATGCACATGGTTGCAGCACTCTGGTGCAGTATTTAGGGGTTTAAAAGTTTAAACAGGTGGTTAAGAGGTGTCATAATGCCTCCTTACTGCCTGTCAAACACCTCTAAAATAGTGCTCCACCGTTGGCGTCAGGGGGAGAAAAAGTGCCCCACCGTAAGCGTTAATGGGAGAAATAATGCTCCACCATTGGCGTCAGTGGGAGAATTACTGCCCCACTGTTGATATCAGTGGGAGAAATAGTGCCCCACCGTTGGTGTCAGTTGGAGGAATAGTGTCTTGTATCAGTGCAAGGAAAAGTGCCCCAAGGGCTGTATAAGGCAGGAAAAGGACTGCATCTAGCCCCCAGGCCGCAGTTTGGTGACCCCTGCTTTAGAGAATACAGTGTTACAGAGAACTACATGGGCTACAGCTTTATAGAAAGCCAAAGCTTTACAGAGGGATACAGGGGCGGCAAATTTATGGAGAATTTTAGGAGCATTACCTTTACAGGGGCTACAGCTTTATAGAATGCTAAAACTATACAGAGTGCTACAGGGGCTGCAGATTTATGGAGAGGCTTCACCTTTACAGGGGCTACAGCTTTACGGAGCACTTTTACAGATTGTCACAGCTTTATAGAAAGCTACAATTTTCAAGAGAGCTACAGATACTATAGCTTTATAGAGAGCTACAGTACATGCATTACCATTTTACAAAAAAAGTACAGGTACAGGGGCTACAGTTTTACAGAGCATTGCAGAGGCTACAGTTTTACAAGGATCCATGGCTTTACAAAGAGCTATAGAGCCATGGGGGCAACAGCTTTAGAAAAAGCTACAAGGGCTATATATTTACAAAGAAGTACGCACAGTAGCTACAGTGTTACAAAGAGCTATAGCTTAAAAGAAAACAACAGCAGCTACAGTTTTAGAAGTACAGACAATCAGAGAGCTACAGGGGCCACAGCTTTACTGAGACCTACAGCAGTGATACAAACAGATTCAGCTTTAAAGCCTCGTACACACCACTAGTACACACCACTGGATGAAACGAAAAAAAAACCTGATGGCTCAGGTCGCAGCCTCTGTACTAACAATCCAATGTAGTCGCTGTACTGCTTTGTATAGCCATAGTCCCTGTACTGCTCTGTATAGCCATAGTCCCTGTACTGCTCTGTATAGCCATAGTCCCTGTACTGCTCTGTATAGCTTTAGTCCATGTACTGCTTTGTATAGATGTAGTTCATGTACTGCTCTGTATAGCCGTAGCCCCTGTACTGCTCTGTATAGCCAAAGTCCCTGTACTGCTCTGTATAGCTGTAGTCCCTGTAATGCTCCGTATAGCTTTAGTCCATGTACTGCTTTGTTTAGATGTAGTTCATGTACTGCTCTGTATAGCCGTAGCCCCTGTACTGCTCTGTATAGCTTTAGTCCATGTACTGCTTTGTTTAGATGTAGTTCATGTACTGCTCTGTATAGCCATAGTCCCTGTACTGCTCTGTATGGTTGTAGTCCCTGTACTGCTCTGTATAGCTGTAGTCCCTGTACTGCTCTGTAAAACTGTAGCCCCGGTACTGCTCTGTAAAGCTGTGTCCCTGGTAGTGCTCTGTAAATCTGTAACCCCAGGTGTGCTCTATAAAGCTTTAGTAGTGCTATGTAAAACTGTGGCCCTGGTAGTGCTCTTTAAAGCTGTAGCCCAAGTAGTGCTCTGTAAAACCGTGGCCCTGGTAGTGCTCTGTAAAGCTGTAGCCCCAGTAGTGCTCTGTAAAACCGTGGCCATGATAGTGCTCTGTAAATCTGTAGCCCTGGTAGTGCTGTGTATATCTGTAACCCCAGGTGTGCTCTGTAAAGCTTTAGTAGTGCTCTGTAAAACTGTGGCCCTGGTAGTGCTCTTTAAAGCTGTAGCCCCAGTAGTGCTCTGTAAAACAGTGGCCCTGGTAGTGCTCTGTAAAGCTGTAGCCCCAGTAGTGCTCTGTAAAACTGTGGCCCTGGTAGTTCTCTGTAAAGCTGTGGCCCTGATAGTGCTCTGTAAAGCTGTAACCCCTGTAGTGTTTTGTAAAGCTGTAGCCCCTGTAGTGCTCTGTAAAGCTGTAGCCCCTGTAGTGCTCTGTAAATCTGTAGCTCCTGTAGTGCTCTTTAAAGCTGTAGCTCCTGTAGTGCTCGGTAAAGCTGTAGGCCCCATAGTGCTCTGTAAAGCTGTAGCCCCCATAGTGCTCTGTAAAGCTGTAGCCCTGGTAGTGCTCTGTAAAGCTGTAGCCCCAGTAGTGTTCTGTAAGGCTGTAGCCCCTGTAGTGCTCTGTAAAGCTAAAGCCCCTGTAGTCCCCTGTAAAGCTGTATCCCCAATAGTGCTCTGTAAATCTGTAGCCCCTGTAGTGCTTTTTAAAGCTGTAGCCCCCATAGTGCTCTGTAAAGCTGTTGCCCCTGTAGTCCTCTCTAAATCTGTAGCCCCTGTAGTGCTCTGTAAAGCTGTAGCTCCTGTAGTGCTCTATAAAGCTGTAGCTCCTGTAGTGCTCTGTAAAGCTGTAGCCCTGGTAGTGCTCTGTAAAGCTGTAGCCCTGGTAGTGCTCTGTAAAGCTGTAGCCCTGGTAGTCCTCTGTAAAGCTGTAGCCCCTGTAGTGCCCTGTAAAGCTGTAGCCCCTGTAGTGCTCTGTAAAGCTATAGCCCTGGCAGTGCTCTGTAAAGCTGTAGCTCCTGTAGTGCTCTGTAAAGCTGTAGCCCCTGTAGTGCTCTGTAAAGCTGTAGCCCTGGTAGTGCTATGTAAAGCTGTAGCCCCTGCAGTGTTCTGTAAGGCTGTAGCCCCTGTAGTGCTCTCCAAAGCTAAAGCCCCTGCAGTGCTCTGTAAAGCTGTATCCCCCATAGTGCTCTGTAAAGCTGTAGCCCCTGTAGTGCTCTATAAAGCTGTAGCCCTGGTAGTGCTCTGTAAAGCTGTAGCCCCTGTAGTGTTCTGTAAGGCTGTAGCCCCTGTAGTGCTCTCCAAAGCTAAAGCCCCTGCAGTGCTCTGTAAAGCTGTATCCCCTATAGTGCTCTGTAAAGCTGTAGCCCCAGTAGTGTTCTGTAAGGCTGTAGTGCTCTGTAAAGCTGTAGCCCTGGTAGTGCTCTGTAAAGCTGTAGCTCCTATAATGCTCTGTAAAGCTGTAGCCCCTGTAGGGCTCTGTAAAGATGTAGCCCTGGTAGTGCTCTGTAAAGCTATAGCCCCTGTAGTGTTCTGTAAGGCTGTAGCCCCTGTAGTGTTCTGTAAAGCTGTAGCCCTGTTGTGTAGCTGTAAAGCTGTAGCCCCCATAGTGCTCTGTAAATCTGTAGCTCCTGTAGTGCTCTGTAAAGCTGTAGCCCCTGTAGTGCTCTGTAAAGCTGTAGCCCCTTTAGTGCTCTGTAAAGCTGTAGCCCCTGTAGTGCTCTTTAAAGCTGTAGCCCTGGTAGTGTTCTGTAAAGCTGTAGCCCCTGTAGTGCTCTTTAAAGCTGTAGCCCTGGTAGTGCTCTGTAAAGCTGTAACCCCTGTAGTGCTCTGTAAAGCTGTTGCCCTTTTAGTGCTCTGTAAAGCTGTAGCCCCTGTAGGGCTCTGTAAAGCGGTAGCCCCTGTAGAGCTCTGTAAAGCTGTAGCCCCTGTAGGGCTCTGTAAAGCTGTAGCCCCTGTAGAGCTCTGTAAAGCTGTAGCCCCTGTAGAGCTCTGTAAAGCTGTAGCCCTGGTAGTGCTCTGTAAAGCTGTAGCCCCCGTAGTGCTCTGTAAAGCTGTAGCACTGGTAGTGCTCTGTAAAGCTATAGCCCCTGGTAGTGCTCTGTAAAGCTGTAGCCCTGGTAGTGTTTTGTAAAGCTGTAGCCCCTGTAGAGCTCTGTAAAGCTGTAGCCCCTGTAGGGCTCTGTAAAGCTGTAGCCCTGGTAGTGCTCTGTAAAGCTGTAACCCCTGTAGTGCTCTGTAAAGCTGTAGCCCTGGTAGTGCTCTGTAAAGCTGTAGCCCTGGTAGTGCTCTGTAAAGCTGTAACCCCTGTAGGGCTCTGTAAAGCTGTAGCCCTGGTAGTGCTCTATAAAGCCGTAGCTCCTGTAGTGCTCTGTAAAGCTGTAGCCCTGGTAGTGCTCCATAAAGCTGTAACCCTGGTAGTGTTCTGTAAAGCTGTAGCCCCTGTAGTGCTCTGTAAAGCTGTAGCCACTGTAGTGCTCTGTAAAGCAGTTTTTTTCTCCACTAGAGCTTTTCAGCTTCATATTCATTGCAGCATTTCATAAAAGTATGCCTTTTCAGCGCTCTTTAGCTTTTTCTGACATTATCCTTACTTAGGCCTCGTACACACACCCAAGGAACTCGTCGGGAAAGACACATCATTCCTTGCTAGGCTTGTTGAGAAACTTGACAAGCTGTCTTTGTGTACACACTGTCAAGACCAAATCTCCTCGTTCTCAAACGCGGTGACTTCAACACATACGACAGATGGGGAAGTTCGATTCCACTGGCACAACCTTTGGGGCTGCTTTTGCTAATCTCATGTTACTGTGTGTTAGGTAAAAGTTTGGTGAGAGACATTTTACTTTTCAGTCTGTTACAGCGTGACAAATGTGCTATTTCCATTACAAACGCTACTTTTACCGAAGGTGCGTGGGTTTCTAAGCATACACACCAACGTGTTTCTCATCGAAAACTAGCCCGACGAGGAACACGAAGAGGAAATTGAGACTCCCGTCCAGGAAAAAGAGAACTTGCTCTCTTTTTTCCTCGTCGAGTTCCTCGACAGTTTTCTCGATGAAAAGCATACACACGACCGGTTTCATCGGCAAAAAAGCTCTCCCACCAAGTTTCTTGATGGATTCTGTCGAGGAAACCGGTCGTGTGTACACGGCCTTAGTTTGATAGCTCTAATAACTGTTCAAGAAGGTGGTCCTTGTTAGACATTGGCAGCTCCAAAATCATCACAGAATCCATCTACGATATATATTTTTTTCCATAGCATCATCCTACATAGACCTTTTCAGCCTAAGGATCATCCCAACTATTTAGAGCTTATTAAAGCATATTACTCCCAACATTATTTCCTATGCTTCCTATGTAGAACTTTTTAGCAACAGTATATGGTCAACGTAGCCATCAAAAAAGTTAGCTCTTACTGTTCTTCGGCTGAATTATGATTATACATTTTTAGAGCGCTTTCCCTTTCTCTGTAGCTGTTTGGTTATCTCAGATTCATAGGGGTTGATTTACTAAAGGCAAATAGGCTGTTCTCTTTTCAAGGGATGATACACATTGCAAAGGAAACCCCATAGAGTTTTCTTCTTTCATTAGAATTTTTTTTACAGCTAAATAGTCATCACCACTTTCCACTGTTTTATGACTGAAACTTCTTATCAACATATTTATCACAATGTCCCAGAGCTTTATCCCTTCCTAGTTCTGAAGCTAAACAGTAACCACAGCTTTTCAGAATTGTATCCCCCATACTTACATCATCATTACACTGTTCCATTATGCTGGCGCTTTAGAACTTTTAGCAGAAAAATCATGACTTCCCAGATCTGTAACTTTGACTTAAGAATATTACCTGTGAATATTATTATTTTACTGAAGCTTTATCAAAGAAATGAGCATGCTACGTAGTTACATAGTTAGTTTGGTTGAAAAAAAGACACAATCCCATCTAGTTCTACCAAAAAAAGGAAAAAAATAAAAATAAAAATTGGATTGAATTTATTATATAGCTTGCAAACAATAGTTAGGGTTATAGACCATCATGCGTGTAAATGTTATTATTGCAAAATATATAACAAAACTGCAATCCTACAGCTAAAAAGGCATATGAAAATACACAACTATACGCTTTAATACGAATTGTTACATAGTCATACATTTTTTTTTATTCATAACTGTAATTGCCACAAAATCACTTGAAGGCAGTTCTTAAAAATCACAAGAACGCATATAGTTAACCTTCACTTCTATTTATACAATAGAAAATTGTAAATCTGAATTAAGTACTGTATAATATAAATATATGAGAAGTCATTGTTAAATCAATTACTACACACAAAAAGGGATTATGTGAAACCAATTGTATGATAATCCCATATTTCATTTTACCTGTTTGATGTATTGTTCGTACCTCCTGCTTTCTCTCTACCAGCATTATCTATCTCTTATTCACTTGTCTGACCTGCTTCGAAGGTCGTCATGCAATGACATTGATGAAAGTCAGATTAGCAGACAAGTCTCTAATTGGGAATTCTGGTAGGTGGAGAGTCTGTGATGTGTAGAGTATACAGACTGTGATTTTAATTTAGTAAGACTTGTGGCTTATGTGGTAACCCACGTCTAGTCTGGATTTTTGTAACACCTAAGGTACAACAGTTCCCAAATTTGTGCAACCTCCCAGAATACCACATATCATATGCATACTTCCCCAATTGCTGTCTCGTCTCACTTCTGCTCATAAATGCATGCTATGTTGCTTTGCTGCATCACCTAAGGGTGTAACATTTCTCCTATATCATACTGGGAGTGAAGTTTAAAAAAAAAAAAAAAAGAAGGTAAAAGCACAAAAAATTAAGCATTTTAATGGTTTACTAGACCCTTTTTTTTTTTTAAATAACAAACATGTCATTTACCTCCACTGTGCAGTTGGTTTTGCACAGAGTGGCCCTGATCCTCCTCTTCTGGGGTTCCTAAGTGCTAGTGGCCCCTCCTATTCTCGAGTACCCCGCCAGAGAAGCGATTTCCTTCGGGAAACCAGTGCGGGCGAGCTCCCGAGTTATGCTGCTGCGTCTATTGACACAGACAGGAGGACTCGGCCCCCGCCCCTGCCCCCGATGCTCGCATCATTGGATTTGATTGACAGCAGCGGGAGCCAATGGCTGTGCTGCTATCAATCTATCCAATCAGGACACGAGACACCGGCTAGAGCTGCTGGGCTCGTCCCCTGGATGATAAAGACTGGGTTCAGGTAAGTAAAACGGGGGTCTGGGGGGGTGCTGCATTGCAGAAGGTTTTTCACCTTAATGCATAAAATGCATGAGGGTTTACAACCCCTTTAAATGCTTAATTGCTGTGTTTTTCCTTTCCATAACAGTAATTGTATTCACTTAAAACATGCCTTTGTACTTGCTAGGGAATGTGACTACTCTAGGAAAAGTCAATGCTCTAAGACAGCCCCTCCCCTTCCTTGCACGTCACTACTCCTTTTCCAGGCATGTATAATTACTCTCTGTGCTGGTACAGCTCCTTCATCTCTCCTTTTACCTTCCTACATAACCTTTTATGTAACAACCAGGGGAGAAACAAAGGGTGATACTCGAGAGAAAGCTCTGAGTCTGCTGGGGCTACTGACATCACATCCAAGAAGTGGCATCCAGTGGTAGTCCCAGTGCATTTGGATGTCAGAACAGGGTAGACTTTTACACGTAAATAACATGTATAAACAATGTTAATTTGCATATATTTTTAAGAAAAAAGATTTTTGTTAAAATAATGTTGTCTGGGAACAGGGCCTTTTAAACATCTATTTTATCTTTTATGTTAAGAAACAACTTCATGCACCTTTATTGTAACTACATTGAACATAAACATCTCGTTAGTAAACATTCTAGTGATTAATATATGTGTAGCACTAGCCCGTAGGGGGTTGCAGACATACTGGCCCAGATTCAGGTACATCTGCGCATTATTGGACCGGCGTAGCGCACCGCCTTTAAGTAACTGTGACGCAATTTTGCCGGTAATCCCTATTCTCCTACTTTTGCGCAAGGCAAATTGCAGCATACGTAACGTTTTTCCAGAGGCGTAAGGAGGAGTAATACAAATTGGGAAGGACGTGGGCGTGTTACATTGAAATGAGCCGTGAACCAGAAAGAAGGGCCGGCCGGCTCGCGCAGTCGCGCTTGAACGAGACCATGTCAGCTCCGATGTTTTTTTATGCTCACAATCTTATTTGGGGGGTAGTAACTTGTATAGGTAATAGGAATTATGGGATGCCCAACTTGATTGCAACACGCAACCTCAGTATAAATAGACAACACAAACACACTTCCTCCTTGCATGTAATACTTCGGATCCCTTTGTCCCTTCCCATTTAACAAAGTGCTTTTGTCCTGGACTCTGTTCGTTGCGGTGTGTTTTGTAGTTGTCAGATCTAAGTGAAAATTCTGTGTGATGAAACAGGTGTTTGTCCTTAACGACATTTTTGGAACTCTCGGTTCCCTTTAGAAAGTGTTTGAAGCACAAAGTGTTGTTTGAATTGCATATATTTATTTTTGTTTCTTTTCTGGAGTATCTATATTTTGTTTTTGTTTTTTGGGGACTATCTCTGTGGTCCCAGTTTTCTCTCTACTGTGTGTGTGTTTTTTTGTGATTGGTTGTGCTTGTTTGTGTGCGTGAATTTTGTTGACTGGGACTGTTTTTTTTTGGAAGGATGCCTGAAGAAAACCCCATCTGAAAGCTGCTAATCTTTAGCAGTCTACCTGTGGAAAAACTGACTCTTGCCCGGGCCATACCAGTATGGGCTACCTGACCATGCTCCAGAGATCTCAACCACCCCGGTCAGGAGGTTAGCAAAGATTTTGGAAGATCACTGACCACTATCTTCTGCGGGGCAGGGGGAGACACGGACCAGGTCTGGGATTGACTAAAAAAATCATGACCTCCGGCAGTCTCTCCCCTTGTAGGTCAAAAAGAAGTTGGCCAGAATGATCCCATGCTCAGGGGCACAGGAGGGGGCCCACCATGCCGTATTAGCCTGACAGCTGAGGAGCGTGCGGTGGCCTGACCTTTCTCGGCTGAAGTTGAGGGCTACTTCGGCTTAGGAAAGAAAACCAGTCCCCAACCCGTGGTGCTTCAGGTAAGTTGTTTTATTTTTTAATATCAGGATCTTAGCAGGTGGGGGAGGGGGTGAAAGGGAATATGTGGCCAGTGTGTGGATCCTCCAACCTGGAATGTTTTGTGTCATCCACAGAGTGCAGGGGGTTTGCCTAAGGGCCATCTGCAACTGACCGCAGTCCAACCCTCAGGACACTGCCTATGAGGCTCCCCATCTTTCACAAGGCCGGAGTCTACGCGGAGGAGGTTCCCTACAGGAGCAGGACATATGAGGAGGAGGAGAATCATGAGGAGGAGGAGAATCATACTTAAGGGCTCGCCCAACCACCCTGCCAGGCCCACTGCCTTGGAATTAGCTAGGCTCCCCTGAGAATACAGGACAAGCCTCCTAGCCTCTGCCCTCCAGTATCCCCCAGAACATGGCTCCCCTCCAAGGGCTCCCCTTCCCCCGGCCAGAGCACCAGCTGAGGAGATGTCACCAGACCACCAGGGGGTTGCCTTCATTAGTCATCCAGCCCTGCCACCTAAAGGGACCAGTTCCTCCAAACCCGCCACTGGGATGGTCTAGCCATACATGTTTATCTTGCCATGAAGATCCTTAATAAGGGATTTACTCTCATAGTGTGACGATGGCCCATCTTTTTCAATTTTCTTCAAGGTAAAAGGTTCAGCCATTCATGCCACAGCTTTAGTTGGGCAGGATTGAGGGCCCTTCCCTGGCTACATAGACAACATTCCCAAACTCAATAGAGTGCTGCCCTGGAAGAATGCCGTGGCCTTGGAGGGCAGGCCACCAGGTGGGCAGAGATCATGGGGCTGATCCTCCTTCCAGTTTTTCTCTGTCCCCATTAGTTCCCCTGGAAGCCGGGGCCGTGCCGGGGGCGCCCCAGACTTGCTCACTGATTGTAGAAAGAGCCATAATAATATATCCTGACTATATTTTCGTGCTAGTTTTTCTAAAAGTGATGGTTTTGCAATTTTGCTTTTGTTTTGTGTCAACCGTTTTTTTTTTTTACTGTTAAAGTTTTCCATATATAATTTTTGAAAAAATGTTAAACATAGCATGCTAGCTCATTATGTGGCACTTACCTGAGATCAAATCCCCCAAAGTCCTCCTCGTTCCCCCTTTCCGCCGCCATGTCCCCTCGCACCTTCTTCCTGTTATTGTAGCTCCGACGTTGTGATTGACCGGAGCGGCGATGACGTCAATCCCGCACATGCGCACAGGATTGGCTGGTCCCCGCACATGCGCAGAAATACGGCATTAATCCCAATAATGCCATTGTCAAAAACAGCACGCTCAGTGCGCCTGTGCCGTTGTCTACGAGGGTTCCACTGTATATGAGTTTATCTTGAGTTTGTTTGTTATGTTTGTTTGTTTTTGTTTTGTTTCTTATGGATTTAGTTTAGTTAATTAAAGGGGTTGACATTTTTTATTTGTTTTACTAAATAGCTTCCTTTACCTTAGTGCAGTCCTCCTTTACTTACCTCATCCTTCCATTTTGCTTTTAAATGTCCTTCTTCTGAGAAATCCTCACTTCCTATTCTTCTGTCTGTAACTCCACACAGTAATGCAAGGCTTTCTCCCTGGTGTGGAGTGTCGTGCTTGCCCCCTCTCTTGGACTACAGGAGAGTCAGGACGCTCTCTACGTTGCAGATAGAGAAAGAAACTGTGTGTTAGTGGGCGTCCTGACTCTCCTGTAGTCCAAGGGAGGGGACAAGCACGACACTCCACACCAGGGAGAAAGCCTTGCATTACTGTGTGGAGTTACAGACAGAAGAACAGGAAGTGAGGATTTCTCAGAAGAAATAAGGGGGGAGATTTACTAAAACTGGAGCACTCTGAATCTGGTACAGCAGTGCACGGTAGCCAATCAGCTTCTAACTTCAGCTTGTTCAAATAAGCTTTGACAATACAATCTGGAAGCTGATTGGTTTCTGTGCAGAGCTGCACCAGATTTTGCACTCTCCAGTTTTAGTAAATCTCCCCCAAGGACATTTAAAAGCAAAACTGAAGGATGAGGTAAGTGAAGGAGGACTGCACTAGGTTAAAGGAAGCTTTTTAGGAAAAAAAATTGTACCTTTACAAACCCTTTAATTCGATTGAAATGATGTAAGTTAATGCATATTGTGGAGAGCTTTTTTGGGGTTTGTCCCTACAATGATGTATATGTTGTATATGTGTGTTTTTCTATTTAATTTTTCATAATAATAAAAAAATTACTTGATAAAAAAAAATAAAGACAGCAAGTGAAAAGTAGTAAAAAAAATTCTATGCTCCTATAAGCAGTTGTGGGGTTAATTGACTTGTGCGACCATCTCGCTCTTGCTTGGCACCTTTCCAGCAGGGCTGACACCCCCCCCCCCCAAAAAAAAAAAAAGTTTTCACTGAAAAGATTTAAAACAATTACTGATAGAGTGCATTTTTTACTGATAACCTAAAATATGACAGAAATTCCTATTAGAAAAATAGGGTAGATATTTTAAAAATATCAACAATATTTAATAACAATGCCCATAACAAGTACTCTGTTGGGCTTTACAATGGAAAAAACACAAAATGTAAGCATTACTAACATTATGAAAGACTTGGGAAATCCTAGGACATGCGCAGAAAATGAATGTATTCCCAGGGCGAATGTCCACTTTGTGCCTTCTGAGCATGTGTCCCTGGGCGCATACTGCCCTAAGACCCCTTTCACACTGGAGGCGTTTTTCAGGCACTAAAAAATAGCGCCTGAAAAAAGCCTCAGCTGCAATCCCAGTCTGAAAGCCTGAGTGCTTTCACACTGGGGTGCTGCGCTGGCAGGGTTCTCAAAAAAGGTCCTGCAAGTACCTACTTTGCAGCGCTTTAGGAGCGGTGTATACACCGCTCCTAAAGCGCCCCTGCCCATTGAAATCAATGGGCAGCGCTGCTGATCCACCAGCAAAGTGCAGCTGCAGCGGCGCTTTGAGGGGAACTTTTAACCCTTTTTCGGCCACCAACAGGGGTTAAAAGCACTGGAAAAATGACGGCAAAGCACTGCTAAAAATACAGATGCCCGGGCGCTTTTAGTATGAAAGCACTCTAAATGTTATAACCTATTGGTGCACCTAACAGCTCCTTTCAGCCTCTCCCAAAGTTTAACAGTCCCAATATTCCCAGTGTATCCAATGCTCAGCACTTTGACCCTGAGAGGAAATTTCACCACCTCACTCTTATTTTGTACCGTTAATCCAGCTGTTAACAGATACAGCAAAGAAAACACGACTGTATCACTTCATTTCCTGATAAGAGAAAGTAGGAATACATTTACAGGCGTCATATTTATCCAATTCATTTGTTTTTATTTAAACGGAATGGGATTTTTTTTTTTTTTTAATGCAATTTCAAAAAAATACTAGTCAGTTTTTCACTGTTTAAGAATCATTGCACACTTTGAAAGAGAGAGAGAGGAACATATTGCAAGAGAGCGAGGGGGAGGGAAAGGAGAGAGGGGGAGGGAAAGAAGAGGATTGCTGAGTTCTAGTCAATCCCATTAAGGACTGAGCTCACGCATTTGTAATCAGCAGTATATCTACATGGGTATTGTATGATTTTTCTTTGTAATTTCTATTTCTTACAAAAGGTCTAGGTTGTTTCTAGGACCCACATGGGCTATAGTAATAATGAGACAAGCTAACCTCCTGTGAATACACCGTATGTGGCAAAAACAATCCAAAAGTCCCTATGAAAAAGGTACATATGAAGAAAATTGTCTTGACTGGGGTGTTCTTGACTTGAGATTTTCAGTTTGTTTACTGACTAGCAAAATCCATTACAATGACAAAATGTGCATCAAGTAAGATAAGTCTTTTTTACCTATAGAGAAAAAAAATGAACAGTAAGTTGTACTAGTATGAATTCATAAAAACCTAATATTACTCATGTCCCAATATTTAAAGCTAATGTCCCAAACCACTTTCTTTTCTCTTCCACTGGCATTGTATTTATATGCACTTGTTTTCAGCAGCCATCAATGGGTGTATCCCTCTTTATGCACACTGGGCATTTAGCCTCGAAGGATGAGACTCCGTTATTTAGGTGCAGGTGGAAGACACAAGCACACATTTCAGCTTCACTGCCTGTAAACGATATGAAAGGCTGAAAGCTGCTGCTGCTGGAAGGAGCTAACGATTAGGGCAGGGATATGCAATTAGCAGACCTCCAGCTGTTGTAGAACTACAAGTCCCATGAGGCCTAGCAAGACTCTAACAGTAAACACATGGTCTAATACATGATGACACCCAAAGGCAGAGATATTTTTCAAGGTATATGGAGCTTTAGTTATTTTCTGTACCGCTCAATTTAATGCAACTGTCATGCTTAGTTTTTCCTTGATTAGTTTTTGGGATTATGCAAATAGCCTAGTTTTTCTGGCAATTTTGCTTTTGTTTTGGTTTTTTTTTTTTACTGTTAAAGTTTTCATTTTTGAAAAAATGTTAAACCCATGCTACTCATTATGTGGCACTTACCTGAGATCAAATCCCCCAAAGACCTCCCTGCCGCCAATTCTTCCTGTTATTGCTCGTTGACTAATCCCGCACATGCGCACAGGATTGGCTGCGCAGAAATACGGCATTAATCCCAATAATGCTATTTTGTCAACAGCACGCTGGCGCCTGTGCCGTTGTCTAATCATATCTAGGTTTGTTTTTGTTTTGTTTCATTATGCATTAAAGGGGTTGACATTTTTTATTTGCCCATACCAATATTGCCAATCTATACACCATCCAGCTCTGTCCAGCAACAGAAGCAAGGCTTTTTTGTGAAGTGTCGTGCTCGCCCCCTCTCTAATAGAGTCAGGACGCTTCTACAGGTTGCGGAGAAAGAAACTGTGTGGTGGCGTGTCTTCTGCATTAACCTAAATGCCAAAGTTCCAAAGTTGCAAATTATTCCATTGATTACCACCTGTCCTTAGCTGCTGAGAGGCTTTGTATTCCTATCTAGAAGTACTCAGAAGGTGCTTTAATTGGTGTTTTAAAAAAAATATTTTGTATATATTCTTGTCAAGCAATGATAAAACACTTATTATGCACTATCATCTCTTTATTTGTACATGCCAAAAGAAAGATGTGATATTCACTTACCTTTACAGTCATGATGGCTGCACTGTAAAATAAGTTCAAGATAAAGAGGATGAAGAATGTAATAGCTGTGTACCATAGACTATCCTCGTTATCCTCACTGCTGTTCTCCCAGATGAAGTGCACTAAAGTGGAAGAGGTTCGTTATTAATTTACTGGGATTTAGGCAACATAAGGAAGGCACACAATTTCTTACTTTCATGCATCAAGGTCTCCAGTCACTGGTGTAGGCCGAGCATGAGATGAGACTAAAATTAAGACTCTTCTTCAGGAGTTTAGGATCTGTAGACCAGGGGTAGGCAACCTCTGCCCTCCAGCTGTTTTGAAACTACAAGTTCCATGAGACATTGCAAAACCTGGACAATCACAAACATGACTCCTAGAAGGCATTATTGGATTTGTAGTTTCACCACAACGGAAGAGCCAAGGTTGCCTACCCCTGCTAAAGGAGCAGGGGTAGGGGTTGTTCAAATATATCAGGGATGGAGACACATGAATTTACCCCTCATTGCCTCACACAAAGTCCCACTCTCATTCCCCCCCTTTTCTAATACCCCTGCTAAAGGGACATGAATCTGCTTCAAAGCTCAGTTCTACTGACAGGTAGTATGACTCGCCTACTGTATATAGCTCTGATTTGCTTATGTAAATTCCCATGCCACGCAATGTGAACGCTAGGTTTTCAGTCTAGGTGTTAGAGATTCCTTATTGACCTCTATGGCTTCTGCAGACAGTGGTAATTTAAAGCCCAATTCTAGAAAAATATATATTTTTTAAACCCCTCAAATAAAGATGTTATCTCAAATGACTATACTGCATATGAATGCTAGCAACTGTAGCAACCTCTTTATTCGTCCATTCACAAAATATCTCCTATTCTTTTTACAAAATGCAAGCCGTTCTGTGCATGGACAAGGGGAGAAGAGGGCCAAGTAAATCACATGTAGAGCTGATCTGCTCTAATTCTTTGATATTAGTTTGAATAAATTAGTCTAGTACCCATTTGGTGGCCCATGGGTACCTTGCATCTTAGCCATGCCATGACCTAAATTTGATTCATATTGAAAACTGGACAAATCTTTTAAGGCACATTTGTATAAAAACAACACATTTTATTAATCTGTGTTAAAAAACATTGGGCCAGATTCACAGAGCTATGACTCTGCTCTATCTCCTGTTAAACCGGAGTAATTTCAAATTACCCGCGTTGTATCATTAGTTTGAATCCTCATACCATGATACAACGGCTTCGGGCTTTGATCTGACAGGCTTACTTCTTCTTACACCTTCGGATCTACGCTGTCTTTTTCCCGCCGTGGGTGGGAGTTTGCGTCGTTTTCCCGCGTCGGGGTATGCAAATTAGCTTTCGGACCAAAATTCCACGAAGTTATGATCATCCTTCGCATTCTAACCATCGACTCTTCGGCATCTGTAGTCATCTTTTTGCTGCGTAAAATGGTCCGAGTTAGGGAAGCAAAAATCTGGTCTGCGGACCAGTAGTATTAGTGTGTACGCGGCCTACAGCCCATGACAAAGTATGCCCAGTTTTGCAACAGCTGTTAAGGTAATTTCAAATTAGGGCATTATGCCCCAGGGACCAATGCTCGGATCAAATTTGAATATTTGTTGGATTTTTGTTATTGCGTAACTCGTACTGGAATAGGAATTCGTCTTAGAGCCAGGTAAAATACGGCGGCGTAGTGTATCTCTGATACTCTGTGCCAATGTAATTGTACCTGAATCTGGCCCATTGTATACAAGATAACAGTTAGGTAAGATACGTCTTCTGTTTAAAACAATATCGGTCACGGACAGAGTGTCAATCCACTCTTTAAACAGAAAACGTTTTTTACTTAACTGTTATATTGTATACAAAAAATGTTAACACAGATACAGTAAAAAATAATATTTTTACACAAATGTGCCTTTAAAGTCCATGATTTTTCCAGTTTTTAATATGTATCTAATTCTGTATCTAATTCTTTGATAGCTGAGATTGTCTTGCTTGCAGCATCTAATAATATTTAAACTTTAAAGGTAGTTCTTAAATTAACTTGCGCATTTTGGGGAGAGAAAACTTAATTTTGAAACAGCGGATGGAGTGTTTAATGGTTTGCATGATTGCGATTTGGAAGATCCATGTGCAAGATACAATGTGCTTGTTTGCAAACTTAAAGGGGGCCAGTCTGGATGAAGTCCAGGGCTTCTGCAGACAGTGGTAATTTAAAGCCCAATTCTAGAAAAATGCCAATAAAGATATCTCAAATGATATACTGGTGCTAGCAACTGTAGCAACGTCTTTATTCGTCAGTCCAGCGCTGCTAGAGCATCTTATATAGTTACACTGTGGATGCTCAGCTAAGTTTGACAAGGATTGGCAGTAATATACATTCTCTAATTGTTTCACGCTGTAAAATGTTATGTTACTTTTCATATGTAATTTTCCCCCTTTTTTCCACTCTGGAACAGAATTCGTTTTTTTTTTAAGGGTTCACTTGTGGGCTAAAATCCCTGGGCCTGGTGCAAGAGTGAATACATAAGCTTTATATTTATATATATATATATATATATATATATATATATATATATATATATATATATATATATATATATATATATATATATATGTTGCTTCTAATGTTTACATGTTTTACATCAGTCTTTTGAAAATGTATATGATTATATAAAAATGAGTATGGACTGAAAATAAAATCAAAAGATTTTTCTTATGAACAGTCCTCTTTTGTTACAGGATAAGCAATGTAAGTTTAAGGCTATGTTCATACTAGCCCACACAGTTAAATGCAGCATTACTGCATTTTACTGTGTTGGTAGCTCCCAGTGTCGGCTCCGGCAATACTTTTCAGCGCATCCTTTACTTTTTTTCGTCTTGTTTTAACTTTACTTTTAGTGTCACATAGTGACCCTTCATTCATGTGTCTGCAGAGTGGTGCGGTACATTGCATTACAGTGTGGTGACATGCATTGCCATCTAGTGCGATGCAGAAAACTGCTGACATGTTTAACTTCCAACAGTGCACTGCACCACACATCCCACCAGCGTTGTAGTATGAACAACTGCTTGTTTATGTGCCCTGGCAGGTGAATCTGTGCTTATCCAGTGTGGAAGAAGTCCTAAATGTGTATTTTTTTTCACTTATTTTCTCAGGGTAGTCCTCCAGAATCAAATCGAGTCCTCCAGAATCTGGCAGTCAGAGCAAATTTCGGTAGTCTAGGAAGCAAACTAGACTACAATGTGTCCTGGTAAGTAAAAGCAGTGTCAGGAGGGGTTACTAATCCTCATACCTTTAAGTGATTTGCAAGGTATACAAATATGACGAGCTTAGCATTGTGCACCAGATTGGTGCGGGACAGTGTAGCAGCCACAAGGCCTTCATAGCGAATGCCAAGGGTCAAATGAAAGGTGCCAAATGCACATAGCAGGTGAGCCATGTCACCTATTTACTTTTCATTTATTTTTTCGCTTTACATTAAGTTTTCCTTTTAAGTGTCACTGTGTACAGGAGAAGATTTCATCACAACGTGCATTTATCAGGAAATCAGTAATCAGTATAAGTATATTCAATGGGCCAGATTCAGGTAGAGTTACTCTGGAGTATCAGTGATACTCCAGCCTAACTCTCACTTTGAGCCAACGTTTCTGTTTTCAGTAAGCAGAAAACAAGCAACGCCGGGTTGGAGTTCCTATACGAGCGGCGTAATTGTATTACGCCGTCGTATCGGAACTGCAATTTTAAAAATGGCGCTGGGGGCGTTCCCGCTGATTAACGCCGAGAATATGTTAATCAGCGAGAATCGGCAATTCACGATCGTATTCGGGCCCGACGCAGTGACTTTCCGACGTTTCCGTAAGAGATACGCGGCGTAAAGATAAAGCAGCCCCCTAGTGGAGTATCCTATGTTAAGTATAGCCGTCGTCATCACGTCGAAAAAAAAAAAATTTGAGTCGTTTGTGTAAAATGTCCGTGAATGGGGATTGACATCATTGACGTTCCCTGAAAGAATTTGGAGCATGCGCACTGACAGTCGACGCATGCGCAGTACGTTCGCCGCGGGATCGCGCCTAGTTATAATAATACACGCCCCCTACCCGCCCAATTTGAATTCCGCCGGCTCATTTTCGCTACGCCGCCGCAACTTTAGGAGCAAGTGCTATGTGAATAACAGTACTTGCTCCTAAAGTTTCGGCGGAGTAACGTAAATGAGAAACGTTAATCCAACATAAAGATTCGCCCATCTACCTGAATCTGGCCCAATGTGCCCTCCTCTAGAGCTGACAGGTCCAGCCTTCACTCTGCAGAACCAGTGTTGCCTCTTTTGTGTCTTTCTTGTCACACTCATCTTTGGCTTTTGGAAGGTCATTAACCTCCCTGGCGGTCTTCCCGTGTGTGGCACGGGGTGAGATTTTCAAGCTACGATCGGTAACCCCGTGCCACACACGGGCTTGCCTCGCTGGATGCAGAAAAAAGTTTACTTACCTTTTCTCTGCGATCCAGCGATGAATCCCCGCAGTACACGGCGGGCGGATGTCCGCCTGATGCTGTGTGTTCCGCCGATTCCCTTCCGTAGGGGGGGGGAACGGCGCCAAATTTAAAAAAGTAAACAAACACTATACATACAGTACACTGTAATCTTATAGATTACAGTACTGTATGTAAAAAATACACACCCCCCATGTCCCTAGTGGTCTGCCCTGTACACTACATGTCCTTTTATATAATAAAAACTGTTCTTTCTCCCTGCAAACTGTAGATTGTCCATAGCAACCAAAAGTGTCCCTTTATGGCAAAAATTGTTTTAGAGCAGCTAAAAAACTGCGATAATAAATCAGAATCACTTGCAGAATTTAGCGATAGCGATTTATGGGGAAATTCGTCATAAAAAAAAAAAAATAATGACAGCAAAAATTCTGCAACTGAGCAAATTTCAGTGATTTTGATTTGATTACATTATTGAATAATTTTTACTATAATTATATTATTATTTGTTATAATTTTTTATAATTATTTATTATATTATAATTTTTAATAAGAAAAAAAAAAAATCATACCCAGGATGCCTATTAGACTCTTGTTTGGATAGATTTCAGTGAGTTATTCCTAAGAATTACAAGCCTACAGTATAAAACGCCAAATTCCCTTGCAAATAATGGTACCGCTTTTAGCATCTAAAATCTGAAAGAATCGTACCGCCAGGGAGGTTAATGTTGTAATTCCTGCACATACGCACAGGAGTAACATCATGCCTGGTTCAATTATTGGCATCAATGAGCCAGAGTATACACTGCAGTGCACATTCTAATTGAAAAAAAATAAAAAATACAAATTCACAGTGCCATGGACATCCTGAGTGAAAAATTTGCTAAGGGTGTGCCACATTCTCGTAATTTCACCCACTTTGAAATCTGAAGTGATCGAAAGTGGAAATTAGTGGTGTTGCAGATGCATAGCTCAGCTTGCCCAGTTCCCTGCAGTATTTACAGGCCTTGTCTCTGGCTTTACTGTATGTGCACCGCTTACACTGGCACCTAAACTCCAAAGTTCGGCTATGCACACTGCAAATCTGTAGAAAGTAATACCCTGCTTGGCACTGGTACAAGCACCATTACTTCCACAGAACTGTAGTGCACACGTGCAAATGTTGAAATAGGGTAACTAGTATCAATGGTGAAAAGGCATTTAACTTTAGGGATAATGAGCAGCACATGAGGAATGGGTTACAGTTTTTTACTTAAAAGTAAATGTCTACTTTGAAGTAAGGTAATAGCAGACAAACACACAACGCTATTTTATATGAAGGAGCTGTGCACTTGGCAATGAAAAGTAGATAACGTATTGGAATTTGCAGTTATGCTGATAAAGTGTATGAGTTTTTTGTTTTCTTTTACCACTATATGTGGGCAATCACGTGACTGCCAAAGTTCTGGAGAGGCGAGGCAGGTGCAGGAGCATGGTCCCTCCCACAGTATCTGGCCAATGCCAGAGCTGCTATCAAGCACCTTTGGTTTAGCTGTGCAATGTGTTCCCAATGCAGGAGCTAATGCGTATGTCTGTCAATGCTATCTGTATTCGGGAAAATACTTGTCACTGGGTGAATGGAGTCTGATGGGGAAGTGAGTGACTAGTTTTCCATCAGGTCCACTCCACTTATAAGTGACAGCGCACTGTACAAAGACACTATTGGACTAAATCGTGGCTATGGAACTGCCCACTGCCCATTCAGAAGTGGAGAAGACCTAATGAGGAACTAGTCTCTCAATTCCCCATCAGGCTCTGCCCCTCCCTAGTATAAAAATCCTTAGCTATATTACCGTCAGTGTGACCAGAGCAGAGGTCGGGGGGGGGGGGTGAACTGGGAAGGGAGCATCTACATTCACCTCTATAGGCTGACTATGCGCAGCTTCGATTGGATGCAGACGCAGAAAACAGTGGCTCAGCATGCAGGACAGGTGTCCTTAGGTGTTTATTTAAAAATGTTTTCACAAGATTCATACAACTTTCACCCAGGATTCCCATGTTTCTGCTTGAATCCAGTTAGAAAAAGGTTTAAATCTTGGATGAAAGCTGTGTGAATCTTGCGTGACAACATAAATAAACAAATTGATCCCTTTAAAAAGGTTGTAAGGGTTCAGGTTTTATTTTTTTCAAATAACAAACATGTCATACTTACCTCCACTGTGCAGGTCGTTTTGCACAGGGTGGCCCAATCGTCCTCTTCTGGGATCCCTGGACGGCTCTCACGGGTCCTCCCTGCATTAGATAACCCCCTCTGGGAAGTTGTCTCCCGAGGGGTTACCTTGCGGCCGCGCTCCTGTGTCCTGCTAAGATGTATGACTCGGCCCCGCCCCCTGGCGGCCACGTCGTTGGATTTGATTGATAGCAGCGGGAGCCAATGGCTGCGCTGCTATCAATCTATCCAATCAACGCAGAGACTCTGTGGAGAAGAGGACGCCGGGGACACACCGAGCAGGTGAACTGGCTCAGGTAAGTAATACAGGGGGGGGGGGCTGGGGGTCTCCGTGATTGGCAGGTGTTTTTTCACCTTAATGCATAAGATTTTCAGGTTTTTAGTGCTATCTTGAGCTTAGTTAGAGTGATCTAACCTCACTTTCTGTTCTGGGGTTTAGAAAATGTAAAGAGGAAAGGATCGCTGCTACTCCCGAACAGCCCAGGTGAATAAGTGATAAAGAGCGGCCTCAGCCTACATGGCATCAGGGTGTGTGATTTGTGGGACACATATATGCTATAGGCCACTCTTTATCGTTAAATGAGCTGGGCTAGTTGGGAGAAGTGACAGTCCTTTCCTCTTTACATTTACTAACCCCCTGGATTGGTATCAGGACAAGCCTGCACCACATGTTCTGGGACACAGGGATATACTTTTACCTCTACTTTGCGCCATATGCAATAAAATAGGTCTCACGTTCTGTCCTACTAACAATGGTTCACCAGATTGGACAAATTTGCAAATAGGAGCACAGAACTAAAATTCAAGAGAGGTTCTAGCTTCCCCCTAATCGACAAGCCTGCACCACATGTTCTGGGACACAGGGATATACTTTTACCTCTACTTTGCGCCATATGCAATAAAATAGGTCTCACTTTCTGTCCTACTAACAATGGTTCACCAGATTGGACAAATTTGCAAATAGGAGCACCACGGAACTAAAATTCAAGAGAGGTTCTAGCTTCCCCCTAATCGACAAGCCTGCACCACATGTGCATGGATATACTTTTACCTCTACTTTGCACCATATGCAATAAAATAGGTCTCACTTTCTGTCCTACTAACAATGGTTCACCAGATTGGACAAATTTGCAAATAGGAGCACAGAACTAAAATTCAAGAGAGGTTCTAGCTTCCCCCTAATCTACTAAGAAAAATAATTTTTATTTTTGTCTGTGTTATTGTTGGAGAATTCTCACATTCTGTCTGGTAAAACGTTGTCAGCATTTCAGGAGGTGGGAGTAAGCACTGGAAGCCATTAAAATGTTGTGGCTGTACATAAACTTTAATGTACATTTATCATCATAATACTGTACGCTGACAACAACAATAATCACTGCCATAATTTTAATTTCTGCTTCTTTGTGTAGCATACATTTCATAATGCCTTATCAGAACCCGGATACATAAAGACAGACTGAGATTAGTAAGATAATGTTATAAAAGAGTTTATTGAGCAAAAAGCACGTGCCATGACAGACACAAAGTGTAACACATTAGAAGCAGAGGGAAGGGTATATACAAGCTAATGATACAGATTACATACACAAGGGAGATTGCTGGAGCCTTGATAAATAATGTTATTACAATGCAGCTTCTGTCTGGAGATAAAAATCACTGTCAATACTGATATGTGCAATGTTGACAACACTTCTTTTTAAATTATATGACTCTGTTCCTCTGTTCAATATAATTCAAACTGTAAAAGCTGCATTGCCTTAACATTGGCATAATTCTGTGGCTTTAAAACACTACAGACCGATAGACAGACAACACACCAAAGTGATGGCATGTCCTGAATATAACATTTCATTGGTAACAAAAAGATAAAGCCAATGAAACAACTTTAGATATGGAAGCTATCACGGTCATTTACCACTGTTTTTGATGAATTTTGATGAAATATTTCTAAGTCCTCCGGAGCAGGAAATTGTCGCCCCTCGGTTCCACTCTGATTTATAAACAAGGGCTCTGCTGAACATAACATAGGTTTCATTATCGTCAGTCAATATGGGTTCAGTGTTCATGTACATATCTTCCTCTATGGTATTATCATTCTTCTTCCATTCAATATATAAATCCTTGTGACTGAAGCCTTCAAACAGGCAAATGACACTCACAAACTGAGCATTAACGATTTCATTTGTTGGTGGATACAAATAGATTGTTGGTTCTTTTGGTTGATCTGTAGGAAAAAATTGCTACATAAATATCATTTACATTTATTTAACAGTATGTAAGAACACCTTTTAAATGTATATAAAGGGTTGCTATAGAAAAAAATCAACTGACTGACATGAGCCCCGCTGGCTCTCACAATACCTGAACATTCTGATTGGGTGCAGGCATTGTTTAGGTTAAGAGCCAGCAGGGCTGACTAGCAAGATACTGAAGCTTGGCCCAGAGGAAGATTCTTCCATCCACGCAGTTCAGCGTAAATGGAGGAATCTGTTCCACTTTTTTCATCTAACCATAGAAAATCTGCAGATAATCTATCGGTGTATGACCAGCATTAGTTAGAGTTGGGGCTTAATGTCCAACCATGGAACTCTTCTCCCTACTAAACAATCACACTATTCGCCTAGCCAATAAACCCAGTAATAAAAAAATAAAAAAAGAAGGGCTGTGAATATTTAGCTAAAGCTATGGTTGTGTGATATGCTAGGTACCAAGTATCTCTCTATTGTACTGCAGTATGGGAAGGTCCTTCTTCAGGTACCCACATCACTTCCCATTGGGTCCATTGGCTCAGTACTTGCAGGATCCTGAAGACTCGAGTAGCAGTGTGATGACACCACAATGAGAGGTGGTGACAAGATCATCTGACAGCAGTTCTGAACTGCAGTGGTGAATCATTGACCTTAATTGCCAGAGAAGGTGCCATGGAGCGTCAGGTGACAATGCCATCAGGTAATTTAAAAAAAAAAAAATTTGGTGGGTATAGTTTGGGGAGAGGGGTGGAATATTTGACTGGAGATACACTTTAATTACTAATTTCAACAAAATGTTGCAGAAAATGAATTGTCTACTCAACCTAACTACAATACATGTAACTTGCATTGGAAAACATTGACATTCATTTAACAGATGCCAGACTTTATTTTAACCCTTTTCTAAATAATATATATATGTTTTAAATAACACATGATAAATAACACCTAATAGCATAAATAACACATAACATATAAAATGTGACAGAAAATATTTGTACCTTCTCTGTTGTTTTTAGTTGACTTTTCTACTGGGATTGAAAGATCCTTGTGTTCAACATTGCAGGTAAAGGATACTTTAGACTCCCAGTCGCTTAAACTAATCTTGAGGGTACTATTAACAGTATATGTTCCATCAAAGTTTTGATCAGGTTTTGATGTCACTCCCTGAGCATTTTTGTTATCACTGCGCTTCCATTTGATGTTTAAAGTTTCTGTTGAGGTTAAACTTGACACCACACAGGTAAGTTTTGGTTCTTTTGTGATCAGCAAGTCTTTTGGGGAAGGAGGGAGAAGGACAATCCTTGGATGGAAACAGGATGACTCTGAAAATGAAAGCCACAGTGTTACATATTCATAGCCACTCATACCTGGCAGTAAACAAATGAAATCACCTACAGATTAAAAAAAGCTAGGGCCCTTTCACACAGAAACATTTTTCCAGCATTTTTACCTTGCAAGAAAAACACAGGAAAAATGTTTCCCTTTAAATCCTTTTTGACTTTTCACACCTGTGGGTGGGCACCAAAAATGCAGCTTCCCATTGAAATAAATGGAAATTGTGGCAAAACCGTGAGAAAAACATTGGTAAAAACGCACCTGCGATTTGCGTATTGGGTGCGTTTTTGAGTCACATGTCCATATTTTGCAGGGGGCCTAAAAATGCACCAGAAATGTTTCTGAAACACACAAATATCATATGCGCTTTTACCCTGATTTTGCTACAGAGCAGTGTGAAAGGGGCCTAAGGGCTATACAGATTGGCCGAATATCGGGCGGTATCGGCCAGTTCAATAGAAACTGACCAACATTTGGCCCGTATGTATGTCAGCCGGTCCATCAGAAGCCTGCCAAATGTCTGGCTTCTGTCGAAGGGGCATGACCTTCTGATTGGCCAATGGCTGAGAGCGCTGATTGGTCTGTTTTGGCGGGGGTAGGCACCCCCCTGTCTGAATGCAATAGCTCAGTTGGGAGATCGCTGTACTAACAATGGATAGTTAATACAGAATCTCCTTGCAAGCTCTTTAGTAGAAAAAAAAAAAAACTAGGCTTTATTAATTTCCAATACTACTTTTATATATAAAAAAAAAAATGGTCTGATTTACTAAAACTGGAGAGTGCAAATCTGGTACATTTGTACATGGTAGCCAATCAGCTTCTGACTTCAGCCTGTTTAATTAAGCTTTGACAATAAAACCTAGGAGCTGATTGGTTACTGTGCAGAGCTGCTCCATATTTTGCAGTTTTAGTAAATCAATACCTTTATACCAAACTAATATTTGTTTCAGGGATTATCATTGCATTCGTAGGGAAGACTGGAAACTGAAGGTAAAACAAGAGGAGGAGATTTGCCCATTGCAACCAATCAGATCTCTTACCATTGTTTACATTTGTACTTTAAAAATAAAATTTGGATATTTCAAATGTGATTACTTTAGGCAAACAAATCATTTTATCTTCCTCTGGTTTTAATACATTACCTTCTGACACCCCAGTAAATTCAAAGTACAAGCATTTAATAGTATCATATTAGTTTTGTTCAGATTAGGAATGATCTGTCCTGTTCCCTTTCAGTAAGTGTGGGACTTAACTTTATAAGAAGTTACTTAATAAGAAAAAAAACTTTCAAATGTCATATATTATTCCTTTTTTAACAACTATCTCTGCACACATCAATGTTTTATTACCCTCCTTCCTCTGCACGGTGGCATAAGGCAGCTAGCATATCATATTGTGATTTAAGAGACTGATGTCAAGCATGTTGCTGTTTACAGACTTTCTCAGACAGACCGGCTGTTATGGAGATTGACAAATCAGGCAATGACCTGGCAATGTTAACCAAATTTAAGCATTGTCAGGTTGTTTCCAGTAAATTCTCCAGTATGTAGTCAGTAACTACATTTGTTGTGCATGTGTCTACAGCAGGACATGTTATTCTTACCTGCACATTTGGTCATGTTTTGTTTAATTGTGGTAGAAGTTGCTAGATGTTTCACCTTACAAGCGTAAACAATTTTAGCATTCCAATCTGCCTGGGAAACGCTAAGTTTGCTTGATATAAACTTTCCTTGGCTATCCATGTTGTTTGATGGGACCACAGACATTGCCTTTTCATCCTGAAGCCATGTTATATTAATGTCAGTAGGTGAGGCTCCACTTATAAGACAAACAAGGTCAACCGAACCATTTCGTCCACAAGATGATTGTAAAACTTCCACAATGGGTAAGTTGGATTTGAACGCTAAATGAAAAGATAAAATATCAGTCAAGTATAACAAGCCAAGTGTTCCAAATATACTTGGGAAATTGTATTAGTGCTAAACAATTTATTAGTTATGAGTGTGATACGTTGTAAATCACTAGAACTAGATTTCAGTTTGAGGCTTTAGGTGGCTATATTCTAAAAGGAGATTTTTATTTTATTTTAGGTACCTACTTATCCCATACACAACATAAATTTGTATGGGGTAGGTGAATTGTGAAGGCAAAAGCAAAGTTCTGAATATTTCTCCAAATTCTTGCAATTTTTTACCTCCTATCCAGCATTGCACCCTACAGTAATACACTCCAACTTGCTGCTGTGGTTGGTCTTTTAGTTTAAGTACTGTCATGTTCCTCTTCCCCAGGGCTGCTGTCACATGTAAACTCGGCAGAGATCTGTGAATGGATAAACAAGTCCTGTCTGCCACTGTGGCAGAGAGCTAGTAGTTCTCAATAAACTACCGAATGAGTGCGCCAACCAGCACACTTGTAGTTCATTGACACTTCCTCCAGCTTTCTAACTAAAAGTCTGTTGGGGCCTGGAAACCCATAAAGCTAGAGAACGGGACTACAGGAGCCTGGCAGTGCACCCAGGATCTACTAGATGCGGGTATGATGCTTTGCTGGCTCCTGTGTAATTAAAACAATGAATGTACATTTTTTACCAGCAAAAATATATGTATTTATTAATTTTAACAAAGGTGAAGTTTTTTTTCCCTAGGAAATTTAAAGCAGGGTTGCAGCCATAAAACATAATAATAGCTCCCCAATCGTTCCAGAAATCATTGCAAACACTTATATGCTCCAACTCATGTTGTGGCCGTATCGATCATATGTGTTTGTATGTGAAGCCCAGTAGTGATGAGCGGAATACGCCATATTCGATTTCGCGATATTTCGCAAATATTTCGAAGAATATTCGCGAATATTCGTTAATATCGAATATTCGTGATATTAAAAAAAAAAAAAAAAAAAATTATTGCGAATTTTCGCCAATGCGAATTTTCGCTAATGCGAATTTTCGCTAATGCGAAATTTAACTTTTTTTTTTTTTTTTTTATAAAATATCACGAATATTCGATGATATGTTATAAAAAAAAAATTGCGAAATTTCGCTATTGCGTGCTGGGCGATTTTTAGGCACAGTAATGCCCAGAGACTCCTGGAAAATGTGTGTCATCATTTCCCAGGAGGCAATGGGGTCTTAGGACAGGAAGTTGAATGAGTGCAATTCAATTTAAGAGAGGTATTGAATGTAAATTGGAGGATTATTGGATAGGAGTAGATACCATTGACTATGTTAAAAGCATTGCATTATAGATTGCTGAAATTTATACTGGCAAGGATTAAATGAAAGATTCCCAAACGTTGAAGACATTTTTATACTCTCGTTCCCTTTGCAGGAAGGCCTCCACCTATTCTATGTGAAAAATTTAGGATAATTGAGCTATAAATAAAGAGATAGAATGGGGTTCTGGGTATACCTACGTATGTAAAATAGTCTTCCGTATTTTTATGCCTGGGAAAATCCTACTTTGTTTTAATTGTGCATTATTCTTTATTTTAGAATAAATTAGTTATCTAATTAATTTGATCTGGGACCTGTATACTGGCAGACTTATACATTTTTATGTAAGGTCTCATATGCTAAGTTACTACCAGATTTCACTACTGGGAAATAATCGTTTTTAATCAGAGCTTCTACAGGTACATGCATATGTATAATCCACACAAAGAAAATATGAACTTTAACCATTTACCGGCTAAGTTAAAATACTATTTTTTGCTCGTAACCCTGATTAACATGCTACAACAGTATAACAATCTGCTGCTATACTTAGGAACCTTGTTTTTTTTTTACTCCTCACCAAATTCTTTGTTGTGTTGTCAAGACAAGTACCCCAATATTGGTATAATTACCAGTAAAATAAATAGTTTTGCTCCTACCTGGTATAGTCTTGTCCACTTTACTGCCCATGTGATTCACATTACATGTATATTTCTTGCTTTTCCAATCAGATACAGATATAGTCAAAAGGCTGCTTGAGATATACTTTCCGTTTTTACTAAGTATCTCAGGGAGGCTTTTTATTCCAGTGGTTATGGAACCTGAATTCCAAGTAACATCCACAGGAGCAGGAAGGTAGCCAGTAGACAAGCACCCAATTGTGACTTCTGTTAATGAGGATAAGGTATTACAGTTGGGCAACATGGGGAAAACGGATGGAGCACTTGGATCAGCTGTGGATTAAAACAATAATGTTATTAGATCACATGAAAAAATAGCAAAGAATCCTAAATCAAGAAAACTGCAAATAGAAAAAAAGTTGATGTTGCTCTTAACCAATAATTTCCTCTGAAGTTTATTATACATATGGCAAAGGATAAAGGTACCTTTTCGAAAAACCAGCTATAGAGACCCAATTAAGCATTTCAGACAACATATTTGCAGTTAATCTGGTTCTCATGTACTCAGTATTAGCTATTTCTATTGTTTTGTATGTTCATTCCCCAGTACTTGTTTGTATTTTCTTTATGTAATTGGTCTTTTTTTTTTTGTTTCGCTAAATATTTCCCAGGCTTATTACCCCATTGATACCTCTCTTTCTTTATTTGATTGTAGAACGTTCAGGGTTTCTTGTTCTATTAATTCTCTCATCTCCTCTCTTTTAATGCTAAGTTTCAATAGGAGTTCTTTCTCTCTAGTTTTCTTATGTTGCTGTTCTAATTCATACATTTCTTTAGTTATTGCTATTTTTTTCCTCCTTAGTTCTTTTTTCCCCCTGCTCCTTCCCTAATCAATATGCCCCTAAAATAAGCCTTGTGAGTTTCCCAGACTATGGCCTCTGACATATCTTCTGTACTAGTCACCCTAAAAAACTGTTCTAGTTTATCCTTTATTCTCTGTTCTATTACTTTATCCTGTAAATGTTCTTCACTTATCTTCCAGCTATTGCTCCTATTTTGTACCTCTCCTTGCCTCAGGTGGAGTGTCACTGGCGCATGATCTGAGAAGGTCATTATTCCAATGTTTGTACCTTCCACTATTTCCCCCCAAAAAATATTATCTTGAGTACGTCCCATTTACAGGGGAGTGGAATGTATAATCCTGTTGTATAATATGTTGTGTTCTCCACACATCCACTAATTGATGTTGATGCATTTTCTTTTTATATATATTCCTCAGGGCTATTCCAGTCCCCTGTAAATGCGATGTACAGTCCATCTTAGGCTACAAGCAAAAGGTAAAGTCCCCTGCCATAATAGCCACCCCTTTCTTAAAGGGGTTGTAAAGGTAAAAAAAAAATCCCTAAAAAAAAAAAAATCCCTAAATTAGCTCTTCTGAGTACATGACACATATATATGGCCCCAATAAAAAGTCAATTAAATACTTAATTTACCTAACTCATCCTTCGATTTTGCTTTTAAATGTCCTTATTTCTTCTGAGAAATCCTCACTTCCTGTTCTTCTGTCTGTAACTACACACCGTAATGCAACACTTTCTCCCTGGTGTGGAGAAAGCCTCTTGAGGGGGGAGGGGGTGAGCAGGAGTGTCAGGACGCCCACTAACACACAGCTCCTTTCTCTATATGCAAACTAGAGAGTGTCCTGACCCTCCTGCTCGCCCCCTCCCGCCTCAAGAGGGACAAAGTGTCACATTACTGTGTGGAGTTACAGACAAAAAGAACAGGAAGTGAGGATTTCTCAGAAGAAGTAAGGACATTTAAAAGCAAAATCGAAGGATGAGGTAAGTGAAGGAGGACTGCACTAAGGTAAAGGAAGCTATTTAGGGATTTTTTTTTACCTTTACAACCCCTTTAAATTCCATACACTTGGCCATAACCCCCATTAAGTATTTAATTGACTTTTTGTTGGGGCCATATATATTTGTCATGTACTCAGAAGAGCTAATTTCGGTATGAATAAAACATTTGCTAATGTTTGCAGTTTGAAAATAATAAAAAGAAGCAGCGCATTTACATGGTGTATATCATATATTCTTAAAGCGGATCTCCACCCTAAAGTGAAGATCCGCTGATCGGAACCCTCCCCCCCTCCGGTGTCACAATTGACACCTTTCAGGGGGGAGGGGGGTGCAGATACCTGTCTAAAGACAGGTATCTGCAACCACTTCCGGCCCGCAGTCTCGGGCAAAAGACGGGTTTTTTGGCGACATCCCGTCGCCCCCCCGTTGTGTGCTGGGAACTCTCAGCTCCCAGCACACAGCGGGAGCCAATCGCCGGGCGCAGCGCGACTCGCGCATGCGCCGTAGGGAACCGGGCAGTGAAGCCGCAGCGCTTCACTTCCTGGTTCCCTCACCGTGGATGGAGGGGGGAGCAGCAGGGTGACGAGCGATCGCTCATCCTCTGCTGCGGACGTCGCTGGACTCCAGGACAGGTAAGTGTCCTAATATTAAAAGTCAGCAGCTGCAGTATTTGTTGCTGCTGGCTTTTAATATTTTTTTTTTCTAGTGGGCCATCCGCTTTAACTAGATGCTCAGGCTATAACCATAATGTCTTTCAGATCTATTATATGGGTTTTCAAATTTCAAATTTCCATCGGACCGTTTTCAGCGGACATATCCCCTCGTGTGTACGAGGCCTGTTTGCTTGTACCTCACACAGGCAAGCAAATACCTCACTGACAGGAAGAATAAATGAACTACCAGAGCGCTCAACAGTGCCGGGTAGTTCATTGAGAACTACAAGCTGACTGCCGCAAAGGCTGTCAGGACTTGTAGTTTCCTATTCACAGAGGACTGTGAATGAATGGTGAGGAGGCAGAATCCCACACGGCCAAGTTAGTTTCAAAGAGTGACAGTGGGTGTCTGGTGAAGATGCCTGCCCGCTGTCACTGGAGAGAGATGGAGGGAGGGGGAAGGACTGCAGCTGCTGGAACATGTTAAAAGTTCCCCCCTAACTATGCCTGTAACATGTAACATGTTCCAAAATTATCCGTTATAGTATTTCTTAAAGACAGCATTAGTTAAGTTACAAGCCTATGACCCATTTACCCCTATGTGTGTACATTTTGATGCATATTTACAGCTTGTTAGGGAGTGAAGTTGCATGCTTTGCCATTGATTTTTTTAGAACTTTTGACTAATAACCACGCATAAAAAAATTCAATGAGCCATATTCAAAAATGTATTGCAACACAGCAGATTGATATGAAAATGCACCATTTAACAGTATTGTGAACTTAAACACACGTGTTATAGCATATTACAATGCATTATTGTTAATGGATCCTTGAAATTGTTGTCCCTGTTGGCAGTTATGAGTTGAATTACCCACTATTGTAATATCATTTTACTGCAGACTGCTCTCTCTAGTGGTATTTTTAAATGAGTCTGTACTTTTGCCTTTCCATTGCCAGTGTAATTCAAACAATGTTTTTACATCATCATTGCCCTTGCAATGCAGGAGATTAAACTGGATACATTTGAAAAATAATTTGAAAGAAAAGTATAGCCAAAGCTTTTTTGACTATGCTTCTCCTATGGATTACAGCAATCGCGTGACTCGGTTTCAGCCAAGAGCGGGCTAAATCCCGCTGTTGGCTGACATCACAAAGCCTATCCAGGCTCTGAAAAGATCCCAACCATATGGTTGGGATACACGCAGCAGCCTGAACCAGCACCTGGCTCAGTGATCTGCCAAGAGCCTAAGCCAGCCCCTCCTGCCCCCTCCACAGCCCTGAGCTCCAGTGATCACTGGAGGGGCAGAGCAGAGAGATGCTGACTGACAGACACGGCTCTTTGCTCAGAGTGAAGAGAGGAACTGAGAGATGCCTGATCATTCAGTTCTCATTACAGAGCCAGCGGGGGACAAATGCAGCATCTGACCAATGCTTTATCCATCTGAGTATAAGGTTGTTTTTTTTAAAGCTTATATTTCTCTTTTAAGTCATAAACTGGCTTTAGGAATCTATTTTCTTTGTTGGCTCCACTTTTGAACAAACATGCCATGAGAGAAATATAAGCACTGCCATTTTTTTTACATTTATTACCTATCATGTAGGCCAACACTCGTCTCAGTGCTTTCTGCATGTATATAAGACCGTAGAACAAGCATAGAATGCATTAGGTGATAAATTGTCAGTTGAAAGTTAGAAAAAAGAATAAACACCCGACTTGTTGTTATCAAGTAATACTTCTATAGCCCCTTTCTCCCCGGGCCAGCAAAGTACTTAATATGCTGTTGGGGCAACCACCTTGGGCACACTAAATAGAATAATCTACTAGGGCATTTTTTGGCAGGAGCCAAGTAACAAATCATGTCTTTAGGTGTGGGAGGAAAGCCATGCAAGCACAGGGAGAACATCCAAACTACATGCAGATAATGCTAACCACAAAGCCACTGTGCTACCCTATAGGATACATTACAACTTTACTTATGCTAGCGTTAGACAGTTAATAAGAATATAATGCTTCTCTTAGGTGAAGTAAGCCTATCACCATTCTGAGAACCTAAGTGAAAAAGTAAAAATCTGCAGATGTAGGCAGCTAAAATAATATAAAAATCTAAAAAAATAAAAAATAATAATCTCTAAACTTCCTACAGCTTTGTGTCAGTTCCCTGCCAGCACATTGGAGATAATAACAAATTTATGTCAGATATCCTAATTATTTATAGAAAAAAGACAATGTTTCCTAGAATAACAATACTTTGCTGTTATTGCTTGAAGCTGTCCTGTATTGTAGCATTCTTTTGAAGATGTCTTCTATTCTAACTTTCCATTGAAGCAGCCCTGTATTGTCATTTTCCTATTGTCACTATCACAGACTAACTTCTTGGCTTGAATGTATATATTTTATAGTGCCACAATATTGACCATCCATTTATGTACTGTATAGTCAGTCAGTTTTGTCACCCATAGCATTATCTTCACCAAAGTATGTAGCTACCCCTGTATGTACTGTATGTCAGTTTTGCAATACCTTTGACAAGCATCAGGCCATAGAGCCTACATAACCCCCATTTTAGTCCACCACCTCTATGCTGCAGTAAAAATATGGCACAGCAAAAATACCCTTTGTTATATATTTCTGGCAGGGAGTACATTTTAGCTAATTCTACTAATGTTTTTTGGATTCATCACATATAGCTGACATATTGAGCCTCTAATCAACATTGTTGCCTTTGTAGATTTGCTACTATCATGTTGAAGATATGAGTGTAGAGTAATTTTGCTATTGGTCAGAATAAATTTGAAGATACATGTGATTCATTATGAAATATTCATAGGCAAAATGGAGCACTTTTCTCACACCCACATAATTTGCCTATTCTTGATATTACTACATTCATTTTGAGAAACATACAGTGCTAGAAAAAAAACTTGTTTTTCTTATGGACTTACAGTAACTTAAGTAGTATAGCAGTAAAAAACTTAAGTAGTATAGCAGTATAATAAAATACTATATATTTCTGTATTTTATCTGTACAAACTAAGTGTTATTATAGCTGTATAAATAAATCTGTCAGCATACATCCATTCTAACATAAATCTAGTCTGTTATTCCTGAATTATTAAACATTTTGCTTGTCAGTAAAAATGTGAAGCTATATATAATTCCTTGTTTCACTATGATCTACTTTAATGGATTCAGCAGGAAAATTATTTTTTGTGCCTGCATCTAGATTAGCTGAATCTCCCTGCTATTTCTGTACCCAATTTAGGAAGTTTGCAGAAGGAAACTTGTTTTTCATGCTGTGAAAACCCTCTAAGCAGCTTTACTCCATGATTAGACAAGCAATATTTTGCTCAATCACACTTTTCTTAAAATGAAATGCTGCTCAAAGAAGGTGCAATACACACTCACCAATTGTTATATTCTAATATCAGTGCCAACTCCCTAAACCCTTGTGCTAAATATATATACATTATACCATAAACAATTAAATTAATTGTACTGCCACAATACATGTGCTAATATCTCATTCAGTATATATACCTGTAATTATACCTGTAATTGTAAACCACCTCAATTGTGAATTTCAAAAATATCTACAATATATTTATCAATAGTATCAATTGTACTAGTTTTCCAAAAAAAAGTCTCTAAAAACATTATTCCAGTATTTCCTTTAGTTCCCAGAGGTTATCACCACCACTGTGAATCCACTTCAAATCACTCCTGTTCCTCACACTAGTGCCTTTCTCGATCACTAACTGGAGTTTTTGATCATCAATTTAATAAGGTCTGGACACGCATGCTTGCTATTATATATATATATATAAACGCCTCTGAGTCTATCTTCACAGCTATTTCCACATCTTCCAGAGGTGGCAGAAAGACAAAAGTACTTAAAATAGTGTTTTACCTCTTAAATACTGTTATGAAAACATAACAGTTCAATTCACATTTTTGGTGCTGTACAAGCACTCAGTACACCACTTTTTGTATACTTATCTCTCACATGGGAGACAAGGATCGGAGAAAGCACAGACTTAGGCCCCATACACACTATTAGATTTTCTGCAGATTTTTGTCTTCAGATTTACCAAAACCAAGTAGTGGAAGGGCCTGCCTGATTGCATACAATTTGAAACTCTTAGGGCCCTTTCACACGGGTGGACCATATGTCCGCTTTTTCATTCATCCGTTTACGGATTAAAAAGGGACATACATTGGTCCCTATGAGATTGAGGGTGTCAGCGGATGAACATCCGCTGACACCCGATCTTGTCCGCCTCCACATTCCTCCAATTCTGTAGACGGAGGAAAGCCCTATTTTTCCTTCCGTCTGCGGATCAGATGGGGTGAACATGGACAGACGGTCTGTGTTCATCCGATCCCCCCATAGGGGAGAGCGTGGGAAAAGACAGGGTGGTTCCTGCACAGTGTGCATCCTCATCCTCTCCCTCCGCTGAGCAAGTGGAGGTTCACGGGGCGCTTAAGGTTTGACCTAATATTATATGGTTTTGGTAAATCTGAAGACAAAATTCTTCAGAAAATCGAATAGTGTGTATGGGGCTTAAGGAACTCACATGAATGGCAGGAGTATAGTGTAGCACTTGGGTGCTGGTCTTACAGGTAGACAGGTATACTAGAAAGAGACACTTAAATCACTGAGATGCTGGCCTCTCAGGGAGACAAGAGAACAGGGGTATTTTACAGCAGTGGAATGCTGAGTTTATGTATGAGGAACACAGAGGTACACAGGGATCCCAGGGAATTCAGGTTCACAGGATACAGTTGGGGTGCTCGAAGAGTCAGGACCGATAGAATAGCTATTAGTACTAACAGTGGAGAACACAGCATGCCTGCATGTAAAACAAAATATAGGGTCCTTGGAAGTCCAGAGATGCAGAGTCTAAGGAACCACCTTGTCTTCTCAAGAGCTCCTGAAGGTAGAGATGCTTTGGGCTGCAGACCATTCCCAGGTTGTGATCTTTGGCACACCCAAGAAAGCAGCTACTGGAAACCAAGAGCTGATAAGCAGGTAAGACTTACTCGCAGCACTCAGTCTGTAGGTAATATAGCCCAAGCTGGCAGGAGTGCATGGAAGCACATAGAGGCACTGGGAATGGAAGTAGTGCATGGGGACAGGATCACTAGGAGTGAGTAGTAATGCACTCCTGCACAGACAGGAATCACTAGCGGCAGGCAAACAATTTGAGCTGTAGTTACTGTATGTGGTTGAACCTGGCTTTATTTCTAAATTAGGCAGACGCACGTCCACAGAGTACACATGGCATTTAGAGCATATAACAAAGTCCAGCCTCCTAATTTCCAGTCTAAAGGCTACCAGTGTTTTCTTGGCACAGTTGCAATCATAACATTGACATAACACTCTGTATTGTCTTGGTTCCCCATGGCTTTATTCTGCCAGACCATACTGGTCATGATTCTATGTTACTATACAGTAAAGTTTATTTATCAATTTTAGGGATGTGTGTCCCTGCTCCAGTGAACCTAGCTTACTATGTTACATCTACATTAGGCTCTGTATACAGGGTATGTTTTTTACTTTTACCCTGGCTTGCATTTATTGTTTCTTTCCAGTGAAGTAAACTATAAATATTTATAGTATTCCTACTCTAAGGCTGGGTACACATGGGCAGAACATTTTCAGAAAACGGCCAGTTCAACAGCAACTGTCCAACTTTTAAGGCCTGTGTGTACAGCTCTGTCAAATGGGCATCCTGGAAAACCAGCATCCAATCAGCTCTGCCGGGGGCAGTCCCCCTGTCAGGAAACAATAGCTCAGTGGGAGAGATCACTGCACTAACATAGCTTGTGTTAGTACGTATAGTGTGTACCCTGCATACGCCTTCAGCGACATCGGCCGGTTCAATAAAAACATTTGCCCGTGTGTATGGCAGCCAGTCCGTCAGAAGCCAGCCATTTGGCAGCTTTTGTCGGACAAGTGTGCTGAAAAAAACTGCAGCTGACTTGCTCCCCAACAGCCAATGGCTGAGAACACTGACCAGAGTGTTCTGCCAAGTGTTCTGGTGGGGGGGGGGGTTGTACAATGCATTGTTCCATTGTTCTATTTGGTAATATAAACCATAGCCTACCATCACATGCATACTGCTCTCAAGTTCGTAAACTTCATCATGGCTAACAATGCACTATTAAATTGCTGTTCTGATTCCTCCAGCTACATGTTTGTTAAGGTGTCATTTGCAGATTTGGACCATTGCTTCCAATCCCAAGCTACCTGCCCCTTTGTACTGTTCCTTTGTGACAATGTAATTTGTCCTCCTGACCCCCTGTACTGTTTCCTCCTGACCCTCGATACTCTGCTCTCCTGACCTCCTGTACTGTGCCCTTCTGGCCCACTGTACTGTGCCCTGCTATGCCCCTGTACTGTGCCCTCCTCGCCTTCCGTAATGTTTCCTCCTGACCCCAGTATTCTGCTGTGCTAACCCTCTGTAATCTGCCCTCCCACCCCCCTGTTCTGTGTCCTACTGACTCACTGTACTGTACTCTGCTGCCCCTGTACATTGCCCTGATGACCTCTACATTAATAACCTGTGTGCTCTGCCCTGTTGACCCCTTGCTCTGCCCTGCTGAGCACTGTACTTTGAACTGCTGACCCCTGTACTATGCCCTTTTAAACCACTGTACTCTGCCCTGCTGAGACCTGTACTCTGCTCAGCTGCCCCCCTGTACACTGCTTATCTCCAGTTCGACTCAGAATTGATCATATGTATTATAAACCAATGTCCCCCTGTTCTGTGCCCTCCTGACCTCATTTACTGTTCCCTGTCTTCCCTGTACTCTGCCCTGCTCAGCCCTGTGCTCTCCCCTTCTGAGCCCTGTGCCCCCTCCCTGCTAAATCCCTGTACTCTACTCTCCTCACCTCCTGTACTTTGCCCTCCTGACCTCCTACACTCTGCCCTCCTAACCCCATGTGTCCTCCTGACCTACTGTACTGTGCCCTGCTAACCCCCTGTACTGTTCCATTTTGATCCCATGCACTGTTTAATCCTGACCCCCTGTACTGTGCTCTGCTGACCCCCTATACTGTGCCCTTCTGACCCCCTATACTGTGCCCTCTTGAACCCCTGTACTGTGCCCTCCTAAACCCCTCTACTGTGTTCTGCTGACCTCCTGTACTCTGGCCTGCTAAACTTCTGTACACTGCCCTGATGCCCCAAGTGCTCTACCCTGATGACCCCCTGTACTCTGGACTGCTGAGCCCTGTACCTTGCCCTGCTAAACCATCATAATTTGCCCTGCTGACCCCCGAATCCTATTCAGCTGCCCCCCTGTACACTGCTTATCTCATGTTAGTTGACCCTGACATATACTTTGCCCTGCTGACTGCCTATACTGTGTCCTCCTAACCCCTAATCTGTGCCCTCCTGTCCCTCTGTACTGTGTCCATATGACCCCCTATAGTGTGACCTGCTGCCTCCCTGTACATTGCTCTGCTGACCTCTGTGCTCTTCCCTGCTAAACCCTGTGCTCTGCCTTGATGACTCCCTCTGCTCTGCCTTGATGACTCCCTGTACTCTGCTTACCACTGTATTATGCCCTGCTAAACCCTGTACTCTGCATGGTTGACCCCTGTGCTCTGCCCTGCTAAACCCCTGTACACTTTCCCGCTGAGCCCTGTAGTACTCCCTGCTCTACCCTGCTAATCAGTGAATATAAAGCCATGGCCTCTAAATCTGTAGCACTTAATCAACAGCATGGGAAGAAACCATCCGTGTGGCCAATACATTTGAAATGTAAATCCCCTCTTCATCAGAGCCATGGCCAGTGGCTATAGTTGGTCATGGCATACCTACAGTATAGCAAGCATTGCACCTGTTTTTCTGATCTCCATGTTTCCTGAGAATACCTTCCTGTATTTTGTTGCTTCTCCCAAAAAGCTATATCTTCCATAATAATCTACAGCAGTCTTCACCCATAACTATTTTCTCTGCATTATGTTACTTGGGTATAGTGAAGTTTATTCCTTTAGTAAGCTACAGCTTGCTAATATACATAACAAACGTTTCTATCCTGGCTTACAAGGATTTTTTTCTATTCCTAAACTTGTTTAATGAGCAACGGGCTGTCATGCTATAGTTATAATGGGTACTAAAGCTACAGTTTGTGACAATATTTATCTTGTCTTACAGTACATTCTTGGAAAGTAAGTAATTTTATTTTCATTCACTGATTCTTCTTACTTGTCTACTTTAGTAAGCTATAAAAGGCAGCCTTGCTTCTAACATCTTCTATTCCTTGCTAGTCTCAGGAAGCCAAAGTCTACAATTTTATACGGTGCCTCTAGCATTTTGTTCACCCATATTTCTATTTAATGTATGTCTTGGTACACAATGCATTTTCTTTACCTGTTCTTGAGCAGATAATTTAAAGCGTACCATGTATACGTACTGTAAGTCCTGCTATGGTAACTATGTGAGCTGCACAAGAATTAACAATTTCTTGTACTGATAGCTCATACTATAAGCTCTGGTGATCTATAGCCAAGTTCCATGGGATAGCAACAAAAAGTCTTGCATCTGTGTCTTTGACCGCCACCTTTCCTTATAATGTATTATTTGAATACTGGTACATTATTTATGCTAGCAAACTACAGCTTTATATACCTGGGGTAAGCTCTGTACTTTTGGCTCTACCCTCTAAATCACTCACAATGCATTATTCCTACATGGATTTCCAACCTTTCTTTGAATTATAACCTACTATGCATATGTTATTGACCTTCATCACTACTTACAGTGCACTCTTCTATTGTGCTCCCACTAACCCATACCCTTCGTTATCTATAGGGTTTAATCATCTACCTTGGCTTACAATACATACATTGTATTTATGCACTTATTCCAATATTCAATATCCTGCCATGGTATACATACATGAATTCCTACTTTTGCATTTGTGACCACCATCATAATATTCGGTGCTTTCCATAATGTTGATGTGTGTTGCATTGAGCTTAGCCTGCCATGGTGTTTCTTTCTTAAGAATGTTATAGCTTGTCATGGTACTGCTTGTTCTAGTAAACTGTAGCATGTCACTGTATACCCAGAATAAGCCCTTCACCTGTGCTACTAACTTCTCTTAATTAAAAACAAGTGTATTCTGCAATTACTGTGCTTTTCAATTTTCATCAATGTTCCTCAACTTAAGTCCTCAAGGCACCCCAACAGGTCATGTTTTTGGGATTTCCCTCAGATGAAATGGCTGTGGTAATTACTAAGGCAGTGAAACTGATAAAATCACATGTGCAAAATAATGGAAAGCCTGAAAACATGACCTGTTGGGGCACCTTGAGGACTAGTGTTGAGAAACACTGTCCTACATGGTATGGTCATGATAAAACCATAATAAGCCCCATCACGGTTCATTCTCTGTCTGAATTTCACTACATTCTGTAATGCCTGTGCTGATCTTCCATTGATCAATACATATTTTTCATGCATTACATTAGCCCAAAATGTGTATTTCTGGCATTTACCCTGGCAGCCTATAATAAAGTCCACAAATCACTTCATTCTCTTAAACAATGTTTCTATTTTAAACAGCAGCTTGTGTGTTGGAAGCCCCATGGGATCCCAAATGCGGTTAAAATAAAACATCTCCTTTGGGGACCTGAAACACTTCCACCCAGCAAATTGGGGAATCTCAGCTATTAAATGAGTACCAATTCTCTAGATTTTATCTCTAGCCGCTCACTTAACATCTTCATAAGTGATTCAATAACTATGCCTGTAGTCTTGTTAACCAATTTGTTATACTCCTTTATCATTATTTGCAGGTAGGTCTGTTGATATTCTGGATGCTGTAACTTTCTCTATGGATACTACAGAGCATATACAGCTATCCTTTAAATTGAACCCAAAGGATTATTTCAAATCTATATTTATCTATTCCAATGCATACTCAAAGAGAAATAAAAGCAAGAAATTGCCAGACTACAGAATGTAAGCTTGTAACCATAAAAAAAAACAAAAAAAAAAACATTTATACAGCATTTTATATATTTTTGAAATACAAGTATACTAGATATAATTTTACCCCCGCTACTACAATTTACACTATTTATCAATCCTGAAGTTAATAATTTCCCACACAAAAATACTCACCGCAAGTAGTTTTTTCTGTTGATAAATTGGCATCAGATAATTGATTTCCAGAGAAATATAAGCTTTTCAGATTCTTCTTTGACCAGTGTAGAGTAGTAGTTAAGGGAAAATATGTGAAAAGATATCCTCATATTTTTGTCATCACACCAAAACTGGGTTTGTGACCAATCATTCTTCTTAGGTTCATTTTGACATATGTACTGAGGGAAGATGTATTCTAGGAACTTTCTAGGCCGCATATTTAACTAGGAAAAAGCTACTAATGAATGAAATATTAAGAAATAGGGCTTTAATCAAAAATAAATATGATTTAAGTGCTTACCATGTCATTATGTTCTTGTACCTTACACCAAGCAATGCTTCACCATATGGTCAAAGGAGTGCAATACCTAATTAGTTTAAGCTATAGTAAAAAGCATGAAACCAGGTCAGAAATTACACTTCCTGTTTATTTAGTACACACCTTGTTTATTCAGTTTGCTTTCACACAATGCACAATACATATTAACTGTAATATCTAAACTGAATCATGTTGAATCATGTTAGCACTGAATATGGTAAACCACATTTTTTGCATCTTGGGTTCCACAGCTTGATTTCTGTGAATGCTTGGAATACATCTAGAGTTACCAGAACAAAACATTTTAGGCATTTTTTTTCTTTAAAATAAAAAAAACACATCATACTTGTCCTGTACAATGGCTTTGCGCAGAACAGCCCTAAACACTCTCTTCTCAGGTCCCCTACCAACGCTTCTGGTTCCTCTCCCTTGCCAAATGCCCACAGAGCAAGCTGCCTGCCCTTGGGACACTTGCGTGTGTGTGCTACCGAGCCACCTCTGAGGTGTCTGTGGGACACAGAGAGCTTGGCTCTGTCCTGCCCCCTGCTCCTTACTCACTGGCTGGGATTGACATTGGCTCCCGCTGCTGTGTCTCAGCCAATGAGGAGGGAGGGACCCAGCAAAGCCGCTGCTCTTGGGCACATAGCATTCCATACACCGCACATTCCTAGACCCTGCAGTCTGTACATTGCGCACTGCTAACCCTGCATTCTGTACTCTACAAACTCCTAAACCCTGCACTATGTACTCAGCGCACTCCTAAACTCTGCATTCTGTTTGTAGCATACTCCTGGTATTTAATGTTCCTTTAAGACCCTCCCACTCTTGTGCAATTTGGCCACACACACCATTTACTGTAGCGCACTATCCCGACCCCTCTCGGGGGAAAAATGGTGGGCATGGTTGAGTTACTGCCCCGATTCTCTGAGAAAAATCGATATATATAAATATACAGTATATATACTGTATACCAGCCCTCAAAATTTCCACTCACCTGCTCACATTTGGTGAGTGGAATTAATTGTAGGGTGAGTGAGGCAGGCAGAAGCAGAGGCAGCCAGGATCCTGCTGAGGGAGAAAAAGAGGCGCTGGGTCGATGCTGACAGCATACCCCCGAACCAACCCAACTTGCCGGCAATCTCTGTCCCCCCTTCCTCCCTCCTCCTTCCTCCTCAATGCAGACACCAATGACACAATTTGCAGGCTAGCTCTGCCCTCCGCCTTCCACTTCCTGACTCTGAGCAGCTCCAATAGTAAGGAATCCTGTAGCTGCAGGGTTTAGCTTGGAGAGACAGCTTTTGTGTGTGAGCACCAGGCACCCATGGCATATACTCATCATTTGCTGGTGGGTGCCCCGGGCCCCGAGGCCACAGCCGTCCACATTGTTTTGTGTGTTCCGGACAGAGGTGGCTTCTTTGCCCACCTGTCAGGACTATGGCATGGAGCCAAGTGAAGTCCTGATAAACTTCTCCTCGGCTCTGTGCTACAGTTCTGACAGTCACTGTGCTGAAGAAAAAAAAAACACAGTAATACCAAACAGCACGGTGGTGGCTGCATTCTATTTTTCTAATAGGTGAGAGAGCTGAGAGGGGCAGAAATAATGAAAGAGCTGAAGGGGGCAGCATCGATGAGAGAGCTGGGGTGGCAACATTAATGAGAGAGCTGGAGGGGGTGGCATTGGTGAGAGAGCTGGGGGGCAGCATTAGAGCGCTGGGTGGTAGCATTTTTGAGAGTGATGGGTGGGGGGCATTTGGTGAGAGAGCTGGGGGGGCATTGGTGAGAGGTGAGGGTGTTGGGGCATTTGTGAGACCTGGGGGAATTTGTGAGAGGTGAGAGCTAGGAGGGGGATTTTTGAGAGCTTGGGGGGATTTGTGAGAGTTGGGGGGACTTTGTGAGAGGTGAGAGCTAGGGGGCATTTGTGAGAACTTTGGAGGGGGATTTTTGAGAGCTGGGAGGGACTTTGTGAGAGCTGGGGGGGATTTATGAGAGATGGGAGCATTTGTAAGAGGTGAGGGAGCTAGGGGGCATTTTTCAGAGGTAAGAAAGCTGGGGGCATGTGTGAAAGCTAGGAGAGGTGTTTGCAGGAGAGCTGGGGGGCATTTGTGAAAAGTGAGAGCTAAGGGAAAATTTGTGATAGATGGGGGATTTGTGAGAGCTTGAGGGGGATTAGTGAGAGGTGAGAGCTGGGGGCATTTGTGAGAGCTGGGGTGGATTTGTGAAAGAGCTGGGGGCATTTGTGAGAGCTGGGGGCATTGAGAGGTGAAGGAGCTAGGGGTAAAAGACAAAGGAAGAGGCGCCTCTAAGTGCAGCAGTTGTTAAACAATTTAATAAGTAAAAGAGTACAGGCAACTCACATTTTAGAAGTTAAAAACTGGCATTGTACATATTCTTTAAAAGTAGTCATCACTTGTGATCCTTCGACTGCTGGGCACTGCGCTGTAGAGCTGTCCTTCACCGCTATGAGGTGATGAAGCCGGCGGCGGTGGTGAAGATAGCTTGTGAGCCAGGCAGGTGAAGTAGGAATGTTTCAGCAGCAGGATGGCACTGGTGACGTTGCTGTATTGTGCGACGCGTTTCCTAAGCGTTCGAGCTGCGGTGGTGAGGCAGTCACGCTCCTTTTTCAAGAGCTCACAAGCTATCTTCACCACTGCCGCCGGCTTCATCACCTCATAGCGGTGAAGGACAGCTCTACAGCGCAGTGCCCAGCAGTTGAAGGATCACAAGTGATGACCACTTTTAAAGAATATGTACAATGCCAGTTTTTAACTTCTAAAATGTGAGTTGCCTGTACTCTTTTACTTATTAAATTGTTTAACAGCATCTGCACTTAGAGGCGCCTCTTTCCTTGTCTTTTATCACAGTCTCGGAACACGGTTTCTGTTCTACAACGATGGCAGCCCTGAGGATATAGGTGTGACCCCCACATAAACTTTTACCCATCCACCCCCTGGGTTCCCCCCTCCCTCTCTCTTTTGGACATTGGACCCGCCATGTGATCTAACACTTTTAACAAGGGAAAAAAATATTGATACTCAATATATATTTAATTTTAATAATTAAGATATATGTATGTACTTATTTATTCAATTATAACCACCACCACACTCATGTTTGCTTAGTTAATAGTATCAAGGAACTACTGTATTTAGACCTTGCGCATTTCTCTCCTTGTGCACTGAAGGAGCTAGGGGGCATTTTTAGAGATGAGAGAGCAGGGGGGCATTTGTGAGAGATGGGGGATTTGTGAAAGCTGGGGGGTGCCTTTGTGAGAGATGAGAGCTGGGGGCATTTGTGAGAGATCTGGGGGACATTTGTAAGAGGTGAAAGAGCTTGGGTTATTTGTGAGAGCTGAAGGGGCATTTGTGAGAGGTGATAAAGATGAGGGGTAAAGGTGAGAGAGTCGGGGGGGGGGGGGGGGCATTTGTGATAGGTGAGAGACCTGGAGAGCATTTGTGAGATCTGAAGAGGCATTTGTGAAAGAGCTTGGGCGAGGGGCATTTGTGAGAGGTGATAGAGTTCCATCATGTACCTGTTGTGCTACGGAGGAGATCCTCTGCACACAAGTTCCACTTCGGACACTACCTATCACAGGTACCTTACATAGAGCTGGGGGACGTTTGTGAGAGGTGAGAGATTTGGATGCATTTGTAAAAGATGGGGGGCATTTGTGAGATGTGATAGAGCTGGGGGCATTTGTGATCATGGCATACCCCTGTATGATCAGTTTCTACATCTGTATGGTCTGGAGGTAGTGTTTAGAGGCGTGTTTAGAGGCGGGATAAGGGGCAGGACAACTGGTGGAGAGTAACTCTTAATGCCTGGCGAGTAGCTCAGGACTTGAACCCTGCTATACAGTGCCTTGAAAAAGTATTCATACTCCTTGAAATATTCCACGTTTTGTCATATTACAATCAACGATAAAGGAGGGGCTTCTAGAACAGTAAAAGTACAAAAAACAAAGGGGGAGGTACCATCGTCCAGATTAAATGAAAATTGGAAACAGTAGTTCCCCAAACTAGTCTCCTAAGGTAAGGAAATGGACTACTCGGTACCAGGTATACATAGTACATATTTGAGTACATATATTCTTATTTTATTAATACAAAAAGATAAAAAACATGATATCCAACATAAATAAGGACATCACATTCAATATTTAAAACAAGACAATCATGTTTATGTGGGGATTTATTTGAATGTAAGGGGGACTATGACTGGACAGATGTTGGTGCCAAAGTGTACAGTCCATGCCCTGTTTCTTCTTGGATGGGACAGCCACCCACCTACAGTTGAGAAACCGTCTCATGACATCCCCAGCCAGAAGTCTTAATATTTATGAATAAATGAATGTCTACACACAAATACAATTGCAGAACACCCCATGTGAGGTTACACATTCTGTAACAGTCACCTCAGTGAAGACACAAGTACACATATTTTAAATAAGCCATCTTCTCTTTCTTCTTGAGCATCTCATAGAGTTGGGACCACTTCCCTACATATACTAACTCCACAGCATTGAGATTTCATCACCAAGTTTCAGGACATTCAGCTTAGGGTCAGAGGAAGGTGCTTCTGTTAGTATACAAGTTTCTTTTCAATATCACTTATCCAGTCAGACACACTCAGATAACATACTCATTCCCAGACTTTCACCACTAATTACATAAGAAGACTCTGTCCAAGCCCCTATAGGCTTATGCACCTCACTACAGGAACTGCAGAAGAAGGTCAATGGAGACAAGGAGACTACAGCTTCTCCTCACATGATCTGTTGCAGTTCTAGGATTTCCTGTTCCCATGCCCTGGACTCTCAAGGAGCTCCTCCCTTGCTGACATTTATATGGGCACTAACTCCACCCAATACATCGCTAGAGGTGGAATTTCTGTAAGAGTGGAGCCAACGCCTGCTTATAACTTTCCCCTTATTATACCATAATGACAACAGAGCCATCTATTGGCAGGCAAGCTATCTGTGTTATCTTCCACTGTAAATGTCTTTACTATGTTGGCAGTATATAATGTTTTTTTTTTAAGTTTGCCTTTTAAAGTTTTGCAGACTTTTTCAGGTGGTGTCGTAGTTGCACTATGCCTTCTGGCTATCGCACTTCTATCGAGAACACAAGACGCATGTTTGCTGATCTCCCAGCTGGTTGCTTATCCAGAGACACGGAACCAGTCAACGCCTAGGTTATAATAGTTCCTTTCTCAGACACACAAAGATCTTCTCATCCTGCATCCTTTATTTACCCCACAAGGGATTTTCTCATTTAACAATAGAGGAGACAAGGCCCAGAGGAGATGAGTAAACAGGGCCTAATAGCACTGAGATGGCACTAAGGAAAACCAGTGAAACTGAAAATCAGGATGGTAGCTGTTCGTCTGCACTGCAGCATTGTGAGCTCACTTATTGATGCGGTATGTAATAGCCTTTGTCTAGCACCGATATTTCCCCAGTCCAAACAAGCTCTTTTGGGTGCTAAACAGCTGGGGAGTCTAGAAGAACTACAGAAACACGAAGAAGGAAACATTTCCCTCTTTACAATTCATTTACTTTATCTTTTTGCTGTTATGCAGGGGGAGAACTATAGCCGGAAAACAAACTACCTACAGTGACAGTTCACTGCCATCCCACATTGACTGGTGAGAGGGCACTGCCCATTGTTCACACTGCTTGCAGAGACTAATGCTGTGTACACACGATAGGTTAGTCTGATGAAAACGGTCTGATGGACCATTTTCATCAGACCAAACCGATTGTGTGTGGGCCCCATAGGTTATTTATCCATAGGTTAAAAAAAATTGAACTTGTTTTAAAATTATCTGATGGATAAAAAACCTATAGAAAAAAACGATCGTCTGTGAATACGTCTATCAGTTAAAAATCCACTAATGCTCAGAATCAAGTCGACGCATGCTTGGAAGCATTGAACTTAATTTTTTCAGTCGTTGTGTTCTACGTCACCGCGTTCTGATCATCAGTCAGCTTCATCGGATAACTGATGGAAAAATCCATCAGACCGTTTTCATCAGTCTAACCTATCGTGTGTACAGGGCATAAGTTACTGGAGGCTAGGAGTGTGGAATTTAATCGCAGCATCAATGCATCAAGATTCGGCCGTCTGTATTGAGACTTATTTTTCAATAAACCATTTGTAATCAAAAAAGATTTGGCCGTCTGTGATTCGGCACCGATGCTGTGGCCCAAAAAAATCTATGTTTATATTACGTCATCCGCGATGTGCCCTGCCACTCCGAACAGAGCTGAAATGAGCTGTGGGTCTTTGCCACGAGAGCAGCCGAAAGGCGCTGTGCCCTGCCTTTGCAAACAGAGAGCCGAAGTGAGCTGTGGCCTCACCTTTTTTTCCTGCCTCCCTTTGACGTCATCCCTAGCTGCCTGGCGTCGCTGTGTGTTGAGCTGGCTGCTACAGGAGAGGAGACATGTGGAGCAAGTGTCCCCGGTCTCCAGAGAGTCCTCCTCCTCGGCTTACTGTCACAGGCTGCTGCCATGCTTCAATTCCTCACAACAGGCACACTCTGTCAACATCATCATCAGGTACTTGTCAGACACTGACAGTTTATATCTGATGCACCATTATGTTCAAATTTGCCACCGACCGATTGACCTTATTGTCTTAGTGATTGATTCACATCACAACTTCATTGATACCTTCTTTTTTTGTATGATTTATGGTTTTGCTCACACTGCCCCACACATGCAGCCATGCATTGCATGTGTGGGGCAGTGATGAGCAAAACTATAAATCATACTTTTTTTTTGTATCAATGAAGTTGTGATGTGAATCAATCACCAAGACAATAAGACATACAGTACATATACCATAATTAATGAAATGGCATACATTGTTGTTTGGGGGGACGTTATGGGGACATTGCCTGCAGTCTCTGTCCATCTCTTGTGTAGCAGCCTGCTCCTGTTGAACAGGCGCTGCTCTAAATTTAGAGGGGGTCTGAGACTCAGACAAGTGTAATTATGGGCAATTTAGCCTCTGTTCCAGCCATGGCTGTGCTGGGAGTAACCACCATTGTTTGTCTCGGAGTGTTATTACCCTCCCAGGCTAAGGGTGGCAGCAGCAGAGTCAGGGTGTGTTGAGTGTCCCCCTCGGCAGTGAAGCAGTGGGAGTGATCGTTCTGCTGTGCATACTGGGGAGGGGTACTTAATGGACAGATGCCATTAGGGGGAAGTCGTGGGTGCCTCGTGGCCTGCCTGGCCTGGGGTGCGTGCTCTTGAGTCCTGACTACAGGACCATGCTGGTCCAGGGTCGTGGTGATCGTGGTGATCCTGTGCTGTCCATCCTGAGGGAGGAAGCCACTTGATGAAGGGAGCCAGGGGAGGACCTATCCTGGAGAGGGCCATGCAAGAGGCTGGTATCTTGGGAGAAGGCCTGGAAACTTAATCGAAGGATGCACCATACACCGAGAGGCTTGAAGGTGATCGCCTGTCAGATCTAAGTTCTACAAGAGTTATTTGGAGAGATCCGGGTGTTGAATCCTGTGTCAGGGCATTCTGGACCAAAAGTGTCTCCTTGTAAAGGAAGGTCTGTGGCAGAGACTGTACTTTATTCTGTGTGCCATTCTGGCTGCTAGGCCAGTGAGAAGGACCTATGCGGGTGAGCAATACCCACTCTGGCTAGAGTGGCAACAATAACTGTTTGCTGGAAGCAGGAGTGTTTCCTACTTGATATCATACACCTGAACCTACCTACCTATTTACCCTTCCAACCCTCCAACTTCTTTTCTACTAAGTTCTGCAAATAAATCCTAGAACAAGAAGTGTACAGTGTGGACATTGGACTTTTTCAACTCTCTTCTATTACCCTGGACAGCAAGAAGATAAAGGTAACATGCCACCCAAAATATTCAGCAGCTTCTTCGTGGGGTTAGTTCTGCACTTGTATCATGTCCGCAGTCTCTGTCCATCTCTTGTATCATGTCTGCAGTCTCTGTCCATCTCTTGTACCATGTTCACGGTCTCTGAGCATCTCTTGTCTCATGTCTGCAGTCTCTGTGATCATCTCTTGTATTGTGTATGCAGTCTCTGACCATCTCTTGTATCATGTCTGCAGTCTCTGTCCATCTCTTGTATCATGTCTGCAATCTCTGACCATCTCTTGTACCGTGTCTACAGTCTGAACAACACCTCTAGTATTTTGGGGGAGCCTGGAGCTCCTATTTAAGTTGTCTGCTGTTTTTTTTTTAAGAACAGATAAAAAATAAAAAGGCGCATGGGGAGTAATCGTGATGCATCGTGGAATCGAATCAAATTGAATCGTTGACAGGATAATCGTAATTGAATTGTGAGACCAGTGAAGATGTGCACCTTTACTGGAGGCAGGACATTACGTATACTGCACTTAATGACACCTATACCGCACCTTTACTTCATCTTTCTCCAACCTATCCTGCATGCTGGTTTACTTAAACTGTGGTTAAGTGCACCAATGCTTCTTAAAGGGCCCCAGCGATAGCCAACTTAAAAACAACAAAAAGGAACACCACTCCTCTTAAACCATCCTGCAAGTCTCCTTTGTTCCATTCTCCCATTTCCTTCATTTATATTACCAGTGCACATCCAGTTGGTCTAGACCTAACATAGTCGTCATCAGTACACTTTGGCAGTATAGTTCCAGTATAGTTCCTGTGATCTGTAAATCCAGTGTTATTACTGCTCACTGCTACTTTTTTTGCTGATCAAGATGCCAAGTGTTGTTTTAAGCCTTATGAATAATCACCCTGTATGCCAAATTGGGTTATTACCATTGTTAATTAATTTCTATGCTTACATTGTTACAAAGCCTATGAGGTGGCAATATAATAGGTTTGACTTGACTAACTGGTTCTGCCTATTTATTTTGATATAGTACTATTACTGGGTACTTCCAGTATTACTTCCAGTGATTTTCTGTGATATTGCATACATTGTACATTCAACCTATTTTTTCATAAAAACTTAAGTTCTTAAAGAGGTGGAGCCTAAGAACAGATGACCCATCCTAACCAGCTGCTTCTACGGGAATAGTACTAAAGACACATGCAAATTAACTGTGTATTGCATGAGGATTGGCCAGTTCCTGAAAAGGTATTGATTCCTCCAAAACTCTTTGCGAAGTTAAACTGAAGCCAGACTGTATATAGTATAGTAAATGTATTAATAGTAAAAGAAAAGACATTCACATCGCAGCAAACAGCGAACATAAGAATGCAAATAAACCACAACCGTATATTCCAAATTCCTAACCAAGTAACAGGAAGCCTAACAAACACATTTACATTATTTACAATATATTCACAAGATGAGGTACACTGGTAACAGGGAATACCAGAGATGAAAGGAGGGGGTGGGGGGAATCAGGACTGAGATCAGGAACAAGGGTAACAAGATAAATGACAACAGCATCAGACTTATCACAAAAAGGAAACCAAAACACTGAGGCAAGGTGTATCAGCATAAGAGGGAATTAAATACCCCTCCAGCAGCTAGCATCACTTGGAAACTGACTATTAGGCCGCGTACACACGATCAGACATGTCCGATGAAACATGTCCGACGGACAGTTTTTATCGGACCAGGCTGAAGTGGTCTGTTGGTCTGATGTGCGTACACACCATCAGACCAAAATCCCCTCGGACCAGAACGCGGTGACGTAGAACTCAGCGACGTGATGAAAAAACGAAGTTCAATGCTTCCAAGCATGCATCGACTTGATTCTGAGCATGCGTGGGATTTTGGTCCGATGATTTCGTGTACTAACCATCGAACATGTCCGACAGACAGGTTTCCAGCGGACAGGTTTCTAAGCATGTTTTGAAACTTTTGTCCTCTGGAAAACAGTCCGATAGGCCGTACACACAATCGAACATGTCCGCTGAAACTGGTCTGCGGACCAGTTTCAGCAGACATGTTCGATTGTGTGTACGCGGCCTTAGAAACTGCTGGCTGCTGGGAGATAAGCCTTTTGACAAGCCTATGGAAAATTTTATAAAGGTATATTAATTAAAAATAAATAAAGAGAAATATTACATAAAATACAATTTATTTGTTAATAAACAACATCCAGAAAGTATTTGCAAGTGGTCTGTTGGTCTGATGTGCGTACACACCATCGGACCAAAATCCCCTCGGACCAGAACGCGGTGACATAGTTTTGAAGAAATCAAAATGCACACAATAAAATCAGCTAATAACCAGGTAAAGCAATTATATAATGAATTATTGACCTCTCATGGCGTGACGCATTTCATGGACATTATCTACTTCTTCAGGGGACAGCAGTATCTGATTTTGTTCATAAAATCATCTAAAAAAATCACAATATTAGGTATATAATGTATTTATCAGCGTATACCGCGCACTTTTTTCCCCTTAAAATAAGGGGAAAATCGTGGGTGCGCGATATATGCCGATACCCGCTTCCCGCGCTCAGTTTGAACTGAGCTGCCGACATATACCGAGTGCAGTACACTCGGGTACATTCGGCAAAGCTCGGCTTCGCTCGTGCTCACGCATAAACGTCACAGAGCGTGAGAACGAGCTAAGCCGAGCCTTGCCGAATGTACCCGAGTGTACTGCACTCGGTATATGTCGGGGGAGGCGTTCAAACTGAGCGCGGGAAGCGGGGATTCGACTCGAGACATCGCTGGAGAAGCCAAGAGGACACCGAAGACGGACGCCGCGCAAGACACCAAAACTGTAAGTACTAAAATGTTTTTTTACAGGAATTTCAGGTCGACATTAGGGTTACGGGCTATACGCAGGAGCGCGCAATACCCCGATAAATACGGTAATCATGCAGTATCCTGGTACAATTTTATCAAGGTGTCACATTGGGTGAAGAAAGGACAGGGGAAAAGCCATGACTACTAGCGTTGACTAGTAGGGGGGCCCAAAATAGCAGTAGGACCCCAACCTCCCAACAACGATATACAAGCACACTTTACCTTAATTATATCAAAATAATTGCTGCTATTTTGTATTGATGCACTAGATAATGTACTTTACCGGGTCAATAGGTTGACATTGCTTTCTTTGCATATGCACAACATTTTTAGGCTAAAGGCTTGGTTTGGTGAATTCCTTGAGGGGAGATGGTACTTTTATCTCACAAAAAGTTTAAAGTAGAGGTCCACACTAACACTAAAATCCCTGCATTTATAGGCATCCACGATCTAACACTAACCTATCCCTAGCCCTGTAAAGAAGAAATCAATAAACATAAATTTTTTGAAGCTGATCCGATCCCACGCTGAGCTGTTAGCCGTAGCTTCGCTGTGTAGGCGGGTGTGGAAGACACAGCTGACATTAGAAGCCCCATAGTAAGTTTACGGGTGATGTCACTCCCCATTCATTACATATATCTCCAGACAATCTAATCACATATTTATTGCATTTGTTTTACTTAGTTTTTTGTCACTAAGACCCCTTTCACATTGAAGAGTTTTTCAGGCGGTACAGCGCTAAATATTGCGCTGTTATACTGCCTGAAAAACTCCTTCACTGCATCCTCAATGTGAAAGCCCGAGGGCTTTCACACTGAGGCGATGCGCTGGCGGGAGAGAAAAAAATCTCCTGTTAGCAGCATCTTTGGAGCGGTGAGAGGAGCGGCATGTATGCGGTATACATGCCGCTCCTCTCACCGCTCCAAAGATGTAGTCTGTGTAGGCGGGTGTAGAAGACACAGCTGACATCAGAAGTCCCATAGTAAGTTTCTAGGTGATGTCACTCCCCATTCATTACATATATCTCCAGACAATCTAATCAAATATTTATTGCATTTGTTTTACTTAGTTTTTTGTCACTAAGACCCCTTTCACATTGAAGAGTTTTTCAGGCGGTACAGCGCTAAAAATTGCGCTGTTATACTGCCTGAAAAACTCCTTTACTGCATCCTCAATGTGAAAGCCTGAGGGCTTTCACACTGAGGCGATGCGCTGGCAGGAGAGAAAAAAATCTTCTGTCAGCAGCATCTTTGGAGCGGTGAGAGGAGCGGCATGTATACCGCTCCTTCACCGCTCCTTCCCATTGAAAAGAATGGAAAACCGCGGCAATACCGCCCGCAATGCGCCTCTATAGAGGCGCATTGCGGGTGGTATTAACCCTTTCACGGCTGCTAGCGGGGGTTAATACCGCACCGCTAGCGGCCGCAACTCACGGCAATTCAGGTTTGAAAATGCAATTTCCTGTCTCTCCTCTTTCCACCAGCACCTGAGCTGTTTTGCATGGTGGAAACCAGAATCTTCTCATCCCCTCCCTATGACTACAGCCCTGTGCAATGATGCTCTCTTATCCCTCACAGGCATGGAGGCTAAGCCTAATGGGAACTGTAGTTCCCATTAGGCCGTGATGTAGCAAGAATGAATGCGCACCGCAAACCAGGAAGTCAGTGAGAATAATGATTCAGGAGTGACGGAGGTGAATAAAACAGCTCGATTTCAACAGGTATCAAACTAGTTATAATGCAAAACATTACTTTTTACTTTATCAGCTACTGTCAGACTTTAATTTAAGAGGAAAATATTTTTGTCTTTACAACCCCTTTAAGGCTGAGGCCTCATACACACGACGAAAAACTTGTCGTAAAAGAAACACTGTTTTCCTCGACGAGTTCCTTGTGAGGCTTGTCGAGAATCTTGTCAAGCTTTCTTTGCATACACACAGTCAAGACAAAATCTCGTAGTTCTCAAACGCGGTGACGTACAACACGTACGACGGCACTATAAAGGGGAAGTTCGATTCCACTGCCACAACCCTTGTGGCTGCTTTTGCTAATCTCATGTTACTGCATGTTAAGTAAAAGTTTGGTTCAATCTGTTACAGCGTGACGAATGTGCTATCTCCATTACAAATGCTACTTTTACCGAAAGTGCGCTCCCGTCTCATACTTTATTCTAAGCCTGCGTGGGTTTCTAGGCGCACACACGAACGTGTTTCTCATTGCAAACCAGCCCGATGAGAAACACGATGAGGAAATTGAGACTCCGGACAAGAAAAAAGTGAACTTATTCTCTTTTTTTCTCGTCAAGAACCACGATAGTTTTCTCGACGAAAAACATACACACGACCGTTTTCCTCAGCAAAAAAGCTCTGCCAAACTGGTTTGACAGTTTGTTTGCGGACACAAGCAAATGTGACAGTTAGCAATCCCAGCATTCCAGAAATGTAACTGTTTTCTAAAGCCATTGTTTCAGGGGCTCTGGGCTTCAGCAAAATGGCCGACTCTAGCAAGAAGAAACAGGAGAAATGCTGGAGGCAATTTACAGCACACACTTATCTTGGTAGCATAATTATTAAGGTGAAATGTATGTGCCTTGCTAAAGAACATTATTTTTTTAACAAGTTGTTATGGATAAAATTCTGCTTTAACAATATCAGTTAGCTTTTGGTCGGTTTAAGACAACCTGGAGCTGTAAAAAGCCTCATAAAAGGCTCTAAAAGTTTATTGGACCTCAGCAGTATTAGTAGCATTATATTATATATCCTGTAGATATAACAATTACTGAGTCCAGCTAGTAAGTGACCAGTGCTCTCACCCTCTTCACGGTACTTCTACTTTAGAAAAAACTCCTATGCACTGCCTTAGGTAAGTGCAGAATGTTGTAAACTTTTTGTATTTTTTGCAATCTGGCCTACTCTATGTAGGGTTATTGTATGCTCTCTCTGCTGACATTAGTTTGGCCATATTGGTTACTTCCCATGCCTTAGGAAATCTTTTCAAATGGAATATATCATGCTGTAACAGTCCCCTTTTAGCTTTAGATGTGTTGAACACAACTCCTGGGAATGAATTTGGCCCCAAAAGGTCTCACTTTCCACTCTATAATATGAGGTCTATCATAAAGATATTTGTGTGCCACCATAGGGGGGTGGTCCCAGAGGTCCCTGGGAGCATAAAATACATATGTAGCAAAATATAGAATATGGTTATTCCCAAAAGCTAAAGATATTTGCCAGAGGGACTGATGGAAGCTTAAGGAACAAGAAAACTGAAATAACTCAGGATGCTTAAAGCATTTGTAACCCTAAAACAATATATATGATCCTGTTCTTTGAAAGCATATTATACAGCACAGTGCTTGTGCTGTGTCATTTAGCCCTTTTGTCACCTAAAAAACCTGTCTGAGCCTGCCTGGTTCTGCCCTCCCCCTGTAAACTGACCACAGTGTGTTATGGTTGCTGAGCCCTGACACCATGCTCAGTTTACATTGCCTCCTTCATCTGCGGCTCTCCTGTCTGCTCTACCCCATCCTATCCCCCCTCCTCTCCCTGTCAGCTCCCCTCTCCCCTCCCAGCTGTGTGTAAGCAGCGCTCTCCCCGCCCCTCCCCTGCTGCTGCCATACTATGTACAATAACTTTCTCTACTAACTAGAATCCCCTCTGTTATATCATGTTAAATCGCTCAGTAGCTTTTTAAAAAAAAAATTATGTGGCGCAATACCTTATTGAAGACCACAGCTGATCGGTCACTTGACTGCCCGAGGCTCTCCTCCTCTCCTCCCGGTGACTTTAGAGGGAACCTCAGCCCCTCTCTCTATAGTCCTTGGAGCAGGGCAGGAGAGCACCAGGAAATGCAAATGGTGTGACTACCGCTCCAAAGACTTTCCTGTGAGATCTTCAGCCACCAAAAAAAAATCTTGGGTGCCTGCCTGGGTCCGCAATATGGAAGAGCCCTGGGGACATCATAAAAAAAATATACAAAATTCTGAGATTCAAAGTCAGAATTCTGAGATTAAAAGTCAGAATTCTGAGTTTCAAAGTCAGAATTCTGAGATTAAATCTCAGAATTCTGAGTTTCAAAGTCAGAATTCTGAGTTTCAAAGTCAGTTTCTGAGTTTTTTTAAGTATAGTAATCTATATTAGGAGGATTTTAGGAGCAATTAGCAATAATGTAGTAACACCCATAGACCATCATTCTGCAGACATACAAGTCTTGTGCTCTATATATGGATCTGTGAATCTATCTTAGTTACAGAACACAGTATGGGGAAGCAGGACGGGCTGGGCTCTCTGGTTCCTCTACTGTATTAATACTTCCTTTGCTATAACATAAAGAGAGATGCTGAAAACGATTGTATTGTGTGTGTGTGTGTGTGTGTGTGTGTGTGTGGGGGGGGGGGGGGTGAAGACACAGCTTCTATAGATAAAAGAACACAATGCACCCAACTTTTAGGAAACATTGCACTGTTACCCCAACATGAGGGAATTGTGAGCACAATGTGTGTCTTTGTTCAGACTGGAGGGATGTTGAAAACGAGTATATTGTGTATTTGGGGGTGGGGGTGATGAAACAGCTTCCATAGATAACAGAACACAATGCACCCCAACTTTTAGAAAACATCACACTATTGCGCCACCATGAGAGAATTGCGTTGCTTGAGAAATAGCTCATGGCATAGAGAAATGGTCTAGTGTGTGATGTTTTGTGAGTTCGAATCCAGGAAAGAGCACAATTTTTTTAAGTTATATATACATATTATTTTATACATTACTCTTAGATTAAATAAGGATGTCCCAATACCAATATTAGTAAATCAATATATTGAAAATATATATTAAAAAAAAAAAAATTAAGCTCTGAGCTGGATTCAAACCCAAAAGTCATTCTCATGGAAGACTGTTCCTCTAGCCATTGCGCTACTGGCCAAGTCGTGAATCTCTGTTTTTTTTTTTAAGTTTATTATGTGGTGCATTCTCTGTAAGAATTAGTCCAGACATGTAATTGCTATAATCAAGCCGTTCTGACCATAAAAACACATTGTCCTTCTGCCTTCTAGCCATTCACAATTCTCTCATGTTGGGGTAACAGTGAAATGTTTCCTAAAAGTTGGGGTGCAGTGTCTTCTGTTATCTATGGAAGCTGTGTCTCCCCCCCCCCCCCACTCACAAACACACACACACACACATAATACACTCGTTTTTAGCATGACTCTTTATGTTACAGCAGATGACAGAAAACTGAGGAACTATAATACAGTAGAGGAACCAGAGAGCTGTTTTTTATTTATTGGCGCAGTTTTTCCCTATATCCTGTACAATCAGATTGTAATGGAGGTGGTCAGCTTTAGGCACCTTTTACACGACGGAGCGTTTGGGCCTGCCTGTCAGTTATTCAGGCAAACCCGATTGACCCCTCTCCATTCCTCTCTATAGAGCGGCGGGTGTAAATAGACGTGTTCTGTTTACACCCACCTACATCCAATAAACTTGGGTACAACTAGCCTGTTGGATTTTTCATGAGATCATTGTCAGAGGTTATAGCCTCTAGCAATAATCACGGTGGCTCTCCCCACGAGGAGAACACAATAGCTCCACGGGATGGATTCCCCCATCAACATCAGTGTTGAGGTGGGAATGCAGCTATTTTCTTTCCTGCAACCACAGGTTGAAAGTCTAACCATCTATGGTTGCACCTGCTCTGACTAGGGACTGCAAGGTTGGAATCAGACCTGCGTTCCGGTGCATTGTGTTCAGAACAAATAAACAATAATTATCTTACACACACTATTTATTTTTATTTTTTTATTAAATGTTTTGTACAATATAACAATAAAGTATATACATAATTTCTTCTGCCATGGTGATCTGCGTTGTGTATCGTTTTAACGCATGTGTGTTGGAAGTGCGTTGGGTCAATGTGTTGGGGTACCATTGACGATGGATGGCACTGCAACACACTGATGCTTGTAACGTGTATTAACATAGGTTGCAGTAATGCACATTCACCACAACACATGGCAATTCACAGAACGAGCTAAAACACAGCATACTTACCAGCTAGCCAGCATAATATAAAGAAAAAAGAAGTCTAAACTGTTTCCACAATTTACATTGGATGCAAATATATGTGAAGCCGCACTGCCACGTCAAGGCCCCTCTGCAAAGTGCAGTCCCTAACTCTACTCTAATGTCATTTCCAAATTGAGAAATATATAGCAAGAAATAAATTGAGTGTCTAAACTAGTCCAAAAATGTTAAAACAGAGGTTTTTGTTACATATATTTGCATTCATACGTGAAGCTACACAGAGCTCGGAGTCCGAACGGCCCACCCTGATGGAGCTTGAACGGCCCACCCTTCTGAGTCCCTTTTGGGGCCCTTTTGGGGCCTGAATGGCCCACCCTTATGGAGCCTGAATGGCCCACTCTTCTGGAGCCTGAACAGGAGTGTCGCACTCTTCTGGAGCCTGAACGGGAGTGTCGCACTCTTCTGGAGCCTGAACGGGAGTGTCGCACTCTTCCGCAGTCTGAACGTGAGCGTCGCACTATTCCTCAGTCTGAACGGGAGCGTCGCACTATTCCTCAGTCTGAACGGGAGCGTCGCACTTTTCCGCAGTCTGAACGGGAGCGTTGCACTCTTCCGCAGTCTGAACGGGAGCGTCGCACTCTTCCGCAGTCTGAACGGGAGCGTCGCACTCTTTTGCAGTCTGAACGGGAGCGTCGCACTCTTCCGCAGTCTGAACGGGAGCGTCGCACTCTTCCGCAGTCTGAACGGGAGTGTCGCACTCTTCCGCAGTCTGAACGGGAGCGTCGCACTCTTCCGCAGTCTGAACGGGAGTGTCGCACTTTTCCGCAGTCTGAATGGGAGCGTCGCACTCTTCGGCAGTGTGAACGGGAGCGTCAAACTCTTCCTCAGTTTGAGCGGGAGTGTCGCACTCTTCCGCAGTCTGAACGGGAGCGTCGCACTCTTCCGCAGTCTGAAAGGGAGCGTCGCACTCTTCCGCAGTCTGAACGGGAGCGTCACGCTTTTCCGCAGTCTGAACGGGAGCGTTGCACTCTTCCGCAGTCTGAACGGGAGCGTCGCACTCTTCCGCAGTCTGAACTGGAGCGTCGCACTCTTTCGCAGTCTGAACGGGAGCGTCGCACTCTTTCGCAGTCTGAACGGGAGCGTCGCACTCTTTCGCAGTCTAAACGGGAGCGCCGCACTCTTCCGCAGTCTGAACGGGAGCGTCGCACTCTTCCGCAGTCTGAACGGGAGCGTCGCACTCTTTCGCATTCTGAACGGGAGCGTCGCACTATTCCTCAGTCTAAACGGGAGCGTCGCACTTTTCCGCAGTCTGAACGGGAGTGTCGCACTCTTCCGCAGTCTGAAAGGGAGCGTCTCACTCTTCCGCAGTCTGAACGGGAGCGTCGCACTCTTTTGCAGTCTGAACGGGAGCGTCGCACTCTTTCACAGTCTGAACGGGAGCGTCGCACTCTTTCGCAGTCTGAACGGAAGCGTCGCACTCTTCCGCAGTCTGAACGGGAGTGTCGCACTCTTCTGGAGTCTGATCGTTGGCGTGGCACTCTTCCGGCATCTGAATAATTTCTTCCAACTTGTTGGCAATCTTCACTCCAAAAAAAGCTGCACCCCTCCCATTTAAGTGCAGTCCATCCCTGCTATAGAGCCGGTGTGTGACCGCAAAGTCAGACCAGTTCTCCATGAAGCCAAACTTCTCTTCTCTGCACCAGTTCTTCAACCACTTGTTAAGCTCTCTAAGCTCCTGCTGCCTTTGTGGTGTGGCTTGAGGTGCAGGCAGTATTTCTGAAAATACTGCCTTGGAGGTCCTTTTTTTCAACATAGTCCCTATGTCTCTGAAATCATTTTGTAGGATGCTCAATCTTCCTCTAACTTTGTCATGGGTACCAATATGTACCAAGACAGCTGGGTCCTCCCCATCCCCACGCAACAATCTTTCCATCCGATCTGCAATGTCCCGAACCCGAGCACCTGGTAAACAACATACTGTTCGGAGATGACGGTCTTTGTGACAGATTGCCCTCTCTGTCCCTCTAATAATTGTATCCCCTACCACCAGTATCTGCTTATCTTTTTTTGTAACCTTGCCCCCATCTTTACTGGAGGAGATGTTCCTATGGTTCACCTGGCATTTTGGTAGAGTCTTAATGTCTGGTACAGCCTCAATGTGCACATCACACTCTACTGGAGTTTGCACATTAGCATCACACTCTGCTGGAGTCTTAATATTAGCGTCACACTCTTCTGGACACTGAACATGGGCGATGGACTCTTCTGGAGTCTGAACGTGGGCGACACACTCTTCTGGAGTCTGAACGTGGGCGGCGGACACTTTTGGAGTCTGAACGTGGGCCACGCACTTTTCTGGAGCCTGAACGGGAGTGTCACACTCTTCTGGAGCTTGAACGGGAGTGTCGCACTCTTCTGGAGCTTGAACGGGAGTGTCGGACTCTTCTGGAGCTTGAACGGGAGTGTCGCACTCTTCTGGAGCCTGAACGGGAGTGTCACACTCTTCTGGAGCCTGAACGGGAGCGTCGCACTCTTCTGGAGCCTGAATGGGAGTGTCGCACTTTTCTGGAGCCTGAACGGGAGTGTCGCACTTTTCTGGAGCCTGAACGGGAGTGTCGCACTCTTCTAGGGTCTGAACGGGAGCGTCACACTCTTCTGGAGCCTGAACGGGAGTGTCGCACTCTTCTGGAGCCTGAACGGGAGTGTCGCACTCTTCTGGAGTCTGAACGGGAGTGTCGCACTCTTCTGGAGTTTGAACGGGAGTGTCGCACTCTTCTGGAGTCTGAACGGGAGTGTCGCACTCTTCTGGAGTCTGAACGGGGGTGTCGCACTCTTCTGGAGCCTGAACATGGGCCACGCACTCTTCTGGAGTCTGAACGTGGGCCACGCACTCTTCTGGAGTCTGAACGTGGGCCACGTACTCTTCTGGAGCCTGAACGTGGGCCACGCACTCTTCTGGAGTCTGAACGTGGGCCACGCACTCTTCTGGAGTCTGAATGAGGGCCACGCACTCTTCTGGAGTCTGAACGTCCTTTTCTATACTGCTTACTGTGGCAGGCCTGCCATGTGAGCTGTGTCTGCAGTAAATCTCGCCTTCATCTGCAATAAAGAAAATGGAATTGGATTTAGCATCTTTACCTATATTTCATTTTTTTTTTATACAACATCAAAGTATGAAGAAAAAAGTTTTTATAACGTCCAGTGTGAATGAGGCAGCTTGTTTTATTTATTTTTCAGCATTGCACAGAGCAGGAAAAAAATAAAAGAACAAGCTTTACCATCACTGTAATGTATGGCATTGGTTTAATGATCTGCGTCTTGTAGAACGACTCCTATTGTAAATAGAAAGACATTCTCCGCCTACAATGGCTTGCTACATGTGCAGCTAAAAAACAGTTTCCCTGGAATATTTTTTTTAGAAATTTTGGCAACTATTAATATGTGTTATGTGGGTAACAAGGGGTTAAATGTGTATGTGGTGTTCTTTTCTTTCCATATTGTAAATCTCTGCCATCTTGCTGGGTGGCACTGAGGTCATCAGTCCAGCCTGTAATAAGTGGCATGCAAGGCTTGTTAAAAAAAAGTCAGTTAGCAGGTGACAGTTGGAAAGAGTGGGGGAGGGGGGACTTAGCTCAGGGTAAACAGATCTAAACATAGCCGTTTGGTCAGAATGTTGTTTACAAGACAAAATCCAGCAATGTCTATGGCCATCCCTATACATGTGTACATATGGGGGGGGGGGGGTTTGTCATCAATGAGGGGAAAAAGAATCCAATGGAAGTATTTTGTATTGATCAATATCCATAAAACTTACCAGCACCGTGGTCTTTGTTCCGGCGTGTTCCATCGACTTTACTGCCGACATCAAAACATCCGATAACGGATCTGAAGCAGCGACTTACAAATCGCCGAGCCTTCCGCATCTTGGTGGGCTTCTTGCTTGTAGGATGTACAAGCTGTTGTTGGTTGATAGCTCCTTCCATAGCGGGGCTTCCTCTGGTTGGTTTCTCAATGTTGTTATTTTGAGAAACAATCTGTTTACTTTTAAATTGTCTCATTATGAAGATATAATAAGACACACTTTAAGTCTGAGAAATTGCAATAAAACTGAATCGAATAAATCCGAATCCAATCAAATAGCAAGAAAACACTGGACAGAGAGAAGAACACATCTTCACTGTACAGCAAACACTCAGTTATATGATGACTCAGCAAAAAAAATAACGGACAATTTTTCTTAAAGGAGCCTCGTCCTTTTTTGTGAGCTTTGTGAATTCAGCCTGTAGGCTCAGTATACAGATGTAATGGCGATTTATCTCCTGTAATAACAATGTTTTTCTTGAAGTGACAGTTATTCTGAATGAGATTTAACCCTTTCACTACCAAAAAATATTGTTTATTTGTTTCACCCCTTAACCACTTCCGGAACCAACCACTGTCATATGACATCCTTGACTTTGAGCGAGGATATCTGAATGATGGGTGCAGCTACAGGCATCATTCAGATATTGTTTTTTTCAGCTGGCGATTCCCTTCACCATAAGAATAATCATAGCGGCTGCTTGATTGTTCTTACAGGTGGTGAGAGGGGATGTCCCCCCTCCTCCCTCTGGTGCTTCTACCGACTCACCTCTACCATTGGTGAGTCGGAGATAGGATCCGCCGTCCCCAGATGTTTACCATGGTGATTTCTGGTGGACCAGATGGTCCCCGGAGTCTTTATGATCGTTTGGGGAACGGGCCGCAATGGTATGATGGCACGCATTCAAACAAATGGCGCCGCATCTGCTGGGAAGCAGAGATCCTTTTTTTGTTGTATTTCAGGCTTCCCAGCCTAGAGGTGAGATGTGGGGTCTTATTGACCTCATATCTCACTGTAAAGAGGACCTGTCATGCTCTATTTCTATTATAAGGGACAATTACATTCATTACTTGTAATAGGAATATAATAGTGATTAAATATATATATATATATATATATATATATATATATATATATATATTTGTGTAAGTGTCAAACTAAAACAATTAAGGTAAAACTATCAATAAAAAAAAACCATTTAAATCGCCCCTGTGTCCTCGCAGAAGCGATCGCATATGCAAGTTCCACCCACATGAAAACGGTGTTCAAACCACAGATGTGAGGTATCGCCGCGAACGTTAGAGCGAGAGCAATAATTCTAGCCCTAGACCTCCTCTGGAACTCAAAACATTTAACCAGTAAGAAAAAAGCATCACCAATGCAGATTTTTAAGTAAGGAAGTTTGGCGCCATTCCACGAGGGTGCGCAAGCGTGACATGTTAGGTATCTATTTGCTCGGCGTAACTTCATCTTTCACATTATGCAAAAAAATTGGGCTAAATTTACTGTTTTTTTTTAAAGCAGGAAACAGTTTTTTTTTTTTTAAAACACGTTTGAAAAAATGCTGCGCAAATACCGTGTGAGATAAAAAGTTTCAATGACTGCCATTGTATTCTCTAGAGCATAAGTGTCAAACACAAGGCCCTCCCGGACATTTCTTGTGGCCCTCCAGCCCTCCTCAGTTTCTACTCTCGGCCCCTACTTTCTGCTTTCAAGCAATGCATCCAGCTTCTTCCCAGCAGCAGCATAAGGAAAGGGGGGCGCACTGTGATGGAAGGGAGAGTGGGGGACTCAACTTCTGATGGTGGGGTGGCTCTTGACATCTAATGTAATGTAGATGTGCTGGACATCTAATCTTACAGATACAACCGGCCATTTTAAGGGCAATCATAATGCTGATGAGGCCCACGATGAAATTGAGTTTGACACCCCTGCAGTAGAGGAACCAGAGAGCCCAGCACTGCCTGCTTCCCCATACTGTGTTCTGTAACTAAGATAGATTTACAGATCCATATATAGAGCACAAGACTTGTATCTCTGCAGAATGATGGTCTATGGGTGTTACTACATTATTGCTAATTGCTCCTAAAATCCTCCTAATATAGATTACTTTACTTAAAAAAGCTCAGAATTCTGAGATTTAATCTCAGAATTCTGACTTTGAAACTCAGAATTCTGACTTTTAATCTCAGAATTCTGAGATTTAATCTCAGAATTCTGACTTTGAAACTCAGAATTCTGACTTTGAAACTCAGAATTCTGACTTTGAATCTCAGAATTTAGTATTTTTTTTTTTTATGATGGCCCCAGGGCTCTTCCATACCGCAAACCCCATATGCAGGTATAAAAGAAAAAAATATTATATGAGCTTGTTACCTGGTAACTGCATACTATGCATTGGGATATGTGCTTTGTGTATAAGTTTATGATGCTACTTTTGTCTGTATATCTCTTTGCTGTACTTTACAGTTACCCACTATCCTTGTCAATAAAAAAGTATTGATTAAAAAAAAAAAAATAGAAATTAAAAAGATAGCGGCACTTCCAGAGAATAAAAACAGCTCCTTTTATTGTGCAAAAATGGGAATGAAAGACATGCCACACATACTCAATCCAAAGATGGTCAGCAGACACATTTCACACTCCTGTGCTTAATACTTGCTGAGAGCACTGGAACATCAGCTGACTGACAGTGGCACTTCAAAATAAGGTATTGCACCACATAATTTTTTTAAAACAGAGGCACTGAGCGATCTAACCTGATATAACAGAGGGGATTCTAGTTAGCAGAGAAAGTGACTTTACAACCACTTTAAAGTAGACCTTCACTCCAAAATGAAAGTATCAGCATTTCTCCTCCCCACCCCAACCTCCACTCCTAAAACATTGAGTGAGCTATATTTTTTTTCAGGGAGTGGGTACCTTTTTTATCCATTCCCACTGCCTCAATTTTTGCCTAGACTCAACAAAAAAATTGTAGGAAAGAACTTTTTAAAAGGTACATTCACGAAAATGGGGTAATACCATATTCACATATTTAAAAAACGGTTTATTTTTTACAGATAAAATGGTGAATGTCAGATAACAGATAAATGTCTACATATTGGACACAGAATTTACACATTCATGACATGTCATTCTTATTGGAAGATTCACGTGAGAGATTAATGCATTTCAAACACTTTTTTTCTTCAGAGTACATGTGAAAGAATAGCATATATTATAAAACTGATATACCCCAGAAAGAGCAGCACAATCAACAATCATTTGCATGGAATAATTATAATTAAAATCTCCATTCCAATGAAATTTGTACAAAAAACTACAGGCATACGTTAACATGCATAAAAATAATATAAACCAATAATTATGTATGTAATATTACAAATTAAAAAATCAGAGTGTATTAAATGCAATGTACAAAATAAATGACATGCGTTAATGTGCCTACATATCATAAAAACAGCAACTGTGTACACCTCAATATCACAAACTGTACTTTTTTACTGAAATAAAAGTGCATCCATTGTAATGTATTGAAGTTCAACTTGGATCAATCAAGCATAGTCCATATGTGCTCAATGTCCCAAAAAGTGTACATCTTAAATATCACAAACTGTACTTAAAGTGTAAACCAGGATACTGTACCTGGTTTACACTCCATCACTCCTGGCTTCCATGCAACCCAGACTGTTATGCCTAGCATATGCTATCTTTGTGAAAAGATAATTCTTTAAGCTCCCTTACTCTACGGCCTCGTACACACAACCGAGGAACTCGTCGAAAAAGACATATCGTTTTCCTCGATGAGTTCCTTGTTAGGCTTGTCGAGAAACTTGACAAACTGTTTTTGCATACGCACTGTCAAGACCAAATCTCCTCATTCTCAAACGCAGTGACGTACAACACGTACGACGACAGGGGAAGTTCGATTCCACTGGCACAACCCTTGGGGCTGCTTTTGCTAATCTCATGTTACTGCATGTTAGGAAAAAGTTTGGTAAGAGACATTTGCAGTTTTAAGTCTGTTACAGCGTGACAAATGTGCTATTTCCATTACAAACGCTACTTTTATCGAAGGTGCGCGGGTTTCTAAGCATACACATCAACGTGTGGAAAACCAGCCCGACGAGGAACATGACGACTCCCGTCGAGGAAAAAGAGAACTTGCTCTCTTTTTTCCTCGTCGAGTTCCTCGACAGTTTACTCGATGAAAAGTTTCTTGATGGATTCTGTCGAGGAAACCGGTCGTGTGTACGTGGCCTACCAGGACAAGAACAACACTGAAGACACCTTTAACTGGAGGAGCTGGAAATTGCTTTTCTGAGGAGTGTGGAGATCCTTTTTGGTGAAAGATCCCAAACACATCTGGAGATGTCTGGAGAGATATGGATATTTATTGTCAGCAGCTAGTGTGACTAATGACAGATCACACTGGGTGATTCACAGAAAAATCCTTGATTGTATTCACAAAAAAAATGCTTTTATACACTTCTACAATGAATGCACTTTTATTACAGTTTGTGATATTAAAGGTGTCAGTGTTTTATAATATGTACGTTTGTCATTCATTTTGCACATTTCATTTGATACACTCTTTTTTTTTTTTTACTAATTTACCTTGTGATATTGCATACCCTAAGTAATGGTTTATAATATTTTATGCACATTAACACATTTCAGATTTTTTTTGTACAAATTTCATTGGAAAGTAGATTTTATTATTTAGAACATTTGCTTGTTGATTGCACTGCACTTGCTGGGGAATATCGTGTATGCAGGAATGCATGTCAGTGCTGGCTGCAGTCATAAGAATGAACACTGTGTAGGTTGAAGGGGGTTTCGATTTTGGTGAGGTGGTAGAGCAGAGACAACATTATTTGATATATTATAAAAAATGCAGTTAAGCCATTTTACAGACCTTAAAGGGGTTGTAAAGGTTTGTTTTTTTATTTTCTAAATAGGTTTCTTTAAGCTAGTGCATTGTTGGTTCACTTACCTTTTCCTTCGATTTCCCTTCTAAATGTAGTTCAAAGGGAGGGGGCAAGCACGCTGACTAACTAAAGGACATAATTTTTTTTAAAGGTTGAAATTCCTCTTTAATGTGCTATAAATTTTGAAGTTCTATTTTACAACTGTAATAGAAAAACGGGGTGAGACTCAGATTACCAAAACTCATATTCAGTTTCAGTAATAATTTAGCCAAACATTGGCAATTCCCAAATATTGTCAACTGGGTAACAAAGGAAACTTCTACACAGTAGCAAAGAAAAGGGGTATGAACCCTAATCGGACTTTCAGTGGCACAGTAAACAATAGAGATGTATAAAAAATATATAAATGTTTAATAGAAAAAGAAAACCACATATAACATAGGATACAAGGACAATACAAGAATTAAAAATCATACATAGGAGTACATAAAAATTATGAGAGCCCGAATGCATCAATGTGTTTCGCCTTGAGGGCTTCTTCAGGACGCAAATTCAGGAAAACAGTAATTGTAGAGGCAAGAAAGGGATCTCACTCTTACAAATTAGTTTTTGGTTAGCATGTGGCCAAACCAGAAATCCAATAGAGGAGAAAACGAGCCATGCAAAGAAGGTGCAATGCTGGGCGAAGCAAAAACGGGGAGACCAACTGTAATTTCCAAATAGCTGGTGTATATGACTACAAAAGTCACAAATGGAGAAAATGGATATAAGAAGAATGTCTTCCTTTTCAGCCGACAAGCCCAAATATAGGACATCAAAGTAATCATTCAAAATATCAACAGGCTGGGATCCATAACTCAGGAGGGATATACAATACGGATTCCCCAAGTAGTGACTATTATTAGACTGGACAGGTTCAAGGTAATCCCCAGGGGAGAGCACAAAAAAAGGGGGCTCTACTAATTTGTAAGAGTTAGATCCCTTTCTTGCATCTACAATTACAGTTTGCCTAAATTTGCATCCTGAAGAAGCCATCAAGGTGAAACGCGTTGATTCATTCAGGCTCTCGTCATTTATATGTACTCATATGTATGATTTTTTAATTCTTGTATTATCCTTGTATCCTATGTTATATATGTGGTTTTCTTTTTCTATTAAACATTTATATATTTTTTATACATCTCTATTGTTTAGGTTCATACCCCTATTTTTTTCTTTTTCTTTACCACATTATTTACGGATGTTGGCAATGTGAGTGCTATTCTTCTATTTGTTCTACACAGTAGCTTTGTTAGGATGAGATGCCATAATGGCAATTTCAGACTTAGGCTGGTGGAGATTTAATGGGTACAGTTTTATTGTGGCACTCATTACTATCTAGTCACATGGATGCTGCTGCAGGGGTATCACAAAATTCATTTCTCCACCACCCTGATATGGCCAGGTCACAGCATGGCATATGCATGTTTTAAATGTTGCAACATTCTTTATACTTGTAACTGTCTCTGTCTTTGCAATTCTGCTGAGAAATCTGGGAAGCTGGGGATTTTCGTCCTATTATAGAATACATCCTTATACTATTTAGGTTTATGTATATTGTTTCCCTGTCTTTGTAGTGAAGTAGTTTCAGGAGCAATAATGAGTCATTTCCCCATAAAGATGGTAGGGAAGTTACTCTACACCCAGGAAATCGGATTATACAAACATTGTTTTGTCACAGTCTATTCTCGTGGATGTCTAACCTACTTCTACTCTCTAGTGCTGTGGTCCTGCTTCTTAGAAAATATTTAGTCTTTTATGCCCTTTAATTGGTTAGATAGGCTATAGATATTTTACATGCATTAATTGTGAAAAAGTACCTCAAGAAGTGTAGGTTTTGGGTCTCTATCAAATTTGTTTCCTGGGGTTCCGAGTGGGCTCTTCTGTGATGCTCATGAGCACCCATATGTACATCCACCTGTCTGGGAGGATGCCTGGTACTGTGTGGGTGACACTGAGCACCGCGTAGAAGCTAATGTGGTAGGTGCAAATATATTTTTCCAGCCGCACCACTTCAACCTTTCTTCTGTTGCTTCTTGTTGTTAGAGTGCTGCTGGAGGAGATTGGAGCCAGCACTTGGCCTGTTCCTTCCTGTTCCTTTATCATGGTTGGCCAGGGAGAGAGCAGCAGGGATAGTAAACTTCCAGAGCAAGTCTGAGGGCGTTAGATGGCAGGAGAAGGTACTTGCCTTTAGCAAATATTGTCGAGGCAGGATGAATAGGCAGGATTCCTAGATGAGCTCTACAAGACACAGTTTCTTACATGAGAGCCCAACTTGGCCATTCTCCCCATAGCATCCATTTCTAGTCAATCAATCTAAATACCAACTTCCATATGGCAAGTGACGATGTATGGCTGAAAGCTAGTAATATGATTTTGCTCTTTTTTAAATCAGTGATAAATCTTTAAGGATATAGTGCAAAAATATACAAATTCTGTACATTTCTTGTGCATGTAGTGGGAAGAACGTAAGCGCTATACATATAAATATACTATACAGTATTTCAGATTTATTAATACATAGCTCCACTTAAAATCTGTATGCATTTAAACACACTTCATTGGCTAGGGTTCCCTTGATAGATGAACATCTTCATGGAGTTACTGAATCCAGTACTGTAACAAAATGCTCATCAACCTTATCAAGCTGAAGAATGCGAGAAATGAACCATTTTACCTATAGAAAAACAAAAACAAAAAAAACCAATAGTAAGTTATATCCTCACTAGTAGAGGGAAATGGTGCATAAACTGGCAGTGTCTTCAACCTATAGGTAGATCAGCAATACACCTCATGTTCTACTCAAAATGATAATACCAACCTCACAATATTTATACGAATAATGCTTATTGTCATGCTTCTTGGGTCAAACCAGCATGAACGGTGTGTCGGAGCCAAGATATCCAATGTAACTGCTCCATCCCCCAAGTTCTCAACAAGCAGAATGAGAGCTAAGGTAACCTATAGTTTGAATGCAGATGTCTGCAATCACAGGCTATGGCACAAATGTTTCATCCATTTTGGATGTCTAGTTTTTTACTATGTCATTTTGGCTCCTTATCCTATGTATTAACTTTATGTTGGAGCTTTGCAAAATGCAAATTTATTAATTAGTAGTGCCTTACCTGCCTAGACATGAACAAGTGTTAGTGCTTATAAGATCATCATTGCTTTTCAACAGTTTCACAGTTAAACACCACAATATCTGACCACTGAAGGTATTAAAGTAACCAATGGGTAGCAATGATAATGTCTTTAGTATAATATGTGTTAAGGCTCTTTCACATGGGATGGATCAGTGATGTTCTGCCCTGTGAACCTCCGTTTGCTCAGTGGGGATCGCTCCGTTGATCCCCGCTGAGCCAGTGGATGACAGGGCGGTCCCCGCACACAGTCCAGGGACCACCCTTTCTTTTCTCCGCTCTCCTCTATGGGGGGATCAGATGAACACGGAGCGTCTGTCCGTGTTCACCCAATCCGCATATGGATGGAAAAATAGGGTTTTCCTCCGTCTGCAGAATCGGAGGATTGCGGCACCGGGCGAGGTCGGTTGTCAGCGGATGTTCATCCGCTGACACCCGTGATCTAAGGCCGCGTACACACGAGGAGACATGTCCGATGAAAATGGTCCGATGGACCGTTTTCATCGGACATGTCTCCTGGGATATTTTTGTCTGATGTGTGTACACACGATCAAACTAAAATCCCTGCGGACAGACAGCGCGGTGACGTGGCGGTGATGTTGATGCCTCGACGTCCGCATACCAGGAAGTAAAATGCTTCCACGCATGCGTCGAATCCATCGGTCCGCTGGTTAGGCGTACTAACCAGCGGACATGTCCGATGGACAGTTTTCCAGCAGATAAGTTTTAAAGCATGTTTTAAAACTTTTGTCTGCTGGAAACCCGTCTGCTAGGCCCTACACACGATTGCATATGTCTGCTGAAACTGGTCTGTGGACCAGTTTCAGCAGATATGTTCGATCGTGTGTACGCGGCCTCATAGGAACCAATGTATGTCCCTTTTTCATTCGTACACGGATGGATGAAAAAGCCCATGTGAAAGAGCCCTTACCAAAACTCACAAGGTCAAATTCTTTTAGTTAATGGGTTCTATTCGCAAAAAAAGACACATATAGCAAACATATCTTCTGCCATTGTTATAGTTAAAAAACACCTGTGCAGATTATTAGCAAACAATAATATAACATCCCCATTTGTTTGCCATCCTGTTATGTCAAGCCATCAAGGTGAATATTATTTTACCTTTACAATTGTTATAGTTGCACTGTAGAGGAAACTTAGCAGAAAGAGGGTGATGAATGTAGCAGCTGTTGACCATAGACTATCTTCGTCATCCTCCCTGCTGTCCTCCCAGATGAGGTATACCTCTAAAATGATAAAGATTTGGGGAAACAGGTTAATATTTGTTATAATTGTAAACTACCTAAGGTCACAAAGGGAAAACACTGCCTAGACACACTATATAATAGGTTCTTTACATTTTAAGCAAGACGTAAACCATAGCACAATGATGCCAAAAAAACAAACATGTTTAAGGAGATTGTTTGTAATATGTTTTATTAATTTCCTACCTTGTATAAATGATTGACTAAAATGTATTATAAGGATCTAACATGGAAAAGGATCTTAGGCAACAGCAGCACTGAAGTTAAGGCACCTTGCGGTATCTGCAAGTACCGTTTTGGTCAATTCCTGTGTGACCCTTGAATTAAGCCCCACCCCTAAAATAATAATAATACTAATAATAATAAAGCCCCACCTGTTAAATAATTGTCAATTGCCAGAATCTGCTCACTACCATTCTGCCATTTAACAGTTGGCAGCAGTGGCGGACATGGGTTACTCTTAACTTGGAAATGGGCTGATTTACTAGAGGCAAAGAGGCTGTTCACTTTGCATTTAGAAATTCAACTTCCCTGTGTTTAGCTTTAGCCTAGGTTCAACAGGGGCTAACACATGTTCTATCGCTGAGCTTCAGTACTGTTGTTACCTTAGATATGTGTTGTGCCAAGTCACATTAACGTTAAACAATGCTTTATGTGTTATAACTATTATGTGAGTGTACATTAACATGGTCTATTCTTTAAAGTCAGCTTCTGACAAATAACTGCTATTAGTGAGTGATAATTTAAAGACCTTGTTCACATAGGGTGTACAATAATGTATGCCTGTGCAGGGCTGTGTTTACCCACATTGGGATTGGCAGGTCTTTTGTGCATCCCCATGCAAGCAATCACATTGATTTCTGTTGGAACATATCAGCTGCACAAATCCAGCCGCTGTGTCCCAGTATGACATCTGTGTGAGTGTGGGTGCATGTCCCAGAATGCACACAGGGTGAGTTCAGGGACGTGCACTTGCTCACACATGCACCTGCTGTGTTCATGCAGCTACTGTGTCACAGTAGGCATCAACTAGACTGCCTGAACGGTAATGTATGCCTTGTATTAATGAGGCCATAGGAGTGGGCCTAATATACTTACAGATAGTTTTGTGTAATGTGATCTTTATTATTGCTTCCCATTTTTCAAGTAATTAGGTAATTTTTTTATGCGAATGCATGTAAAAAATCATTAATACCACAAACTAAAAACGATTCATTGCAACTGATTTTAGGTGCTGAAAGGGGTACAATTATTTTGCATGGAAATTTGGTGTTTTATATTGTAGGCCTGTAATTCTCAGGCCTCGTACACGCGATCAAATCTGTCCACTGGAAACGGTCCGCTGGACCGTTTCAGCAGACAGATTCGATCGTGTGTACGGCCGAGCCGACGGATTTGGCCACCCGACAGATTTCAAAGCATGCTTTGAAATCTGTCAGGTGGGAATCCGTCCGCCCGACATGTCTGCTGGTTAGTACACTTACCAGCAGACATGTCGTCCCGCACCGCCGCCGAATGGATTCGGTGCATGCGCGGAAGTGTTTTACTTCCTGGTGCGGTGACGTGGCGGCGTCAACGTCACCGCCACGTCACCGACACGTCAGCGCGCTCTCTGCTGGCGGGGATTTTGGTTTGCTCGTGTGTACATGCGAGCAAACCAAAATCCCAGCAGACAGATTTGTTCAAATCTGTCGGACGGACAGATTTGAACAAATCTGTCTGCTCGTGTGTACGGGGCCTCAGGAATAACTCACTTATATCTTTCCAAACAAGAGTCTAGTAGACATCTTGGGTATGATAAAGTTTGAAAAACAAAGTCATAAATTATAATATAATAAATAACTATAAATAATTATAATTAATTTATTATCACTGTTTTCTAGCTGCTCTAAAACCACTTTTGACGTAAAGGGACTTTTTGGTTGCTATGGACAATTTCCAGTTTCCAGGCAGAAAGAACAGTTTTAAAAAGTGCATGTAGGACACTGGACAGACTGTAAATCTATAAGATTACAGTATACTGTATGTATTGTGTGTATTTACTTTTTTGAATTTGGCACCGATATCTGCCCCCGTGCATTGTAACGTCGCAAGGAACGGAGCTCGGCGGCACACAGGCACTGTGTGAATCGAGCAATGACACAGCTCGATCATACAGCGGAGAGACAAGGTAAGTAACTCCCTGCCTGTGGACACTGCAAGGCGATCCCGAGTCTGGCTCGGGGTTACCGCTTTTGGCTCTGAAATACCACCCCGAGCCAGACTCAGGAATACCGCAAGGGGGGTTAAAATGAGTTGAAAAAAAACAGTAACTTCTTTGCTTTACAGAGTACTGAACTGTAAACTTCTGATACTAAATACTACCACTACTACTACTACTACTACTAGTATCAATAGGCATATACAGCAGCAATAAAGCTTTTCACAACTACCTCATTTGTTTGTGTGATAAAAGACATGCAGTAAAATCCTGTATTGCCTTTTGTCATGTTGTTTCTAAAGTAAATAGTCCACAAAATTCTAAAGTTAGCATTTGATGAGTTTAAACTGATGATACTTGTAAGTAATCAAAAAATCATTATAATTACACTAGGAGTCTGCATTCTGATGAAAAGGTACTAACCCAATGTAAGAATTTGGAGCACTTAATTTTCTATGTAGACTATATCATAGGAATTATAATGGAGCAGAAAACATTTGGGAATGGACCTATTAACCAAGCAGATGGGCCTGTTTCAGGTCTATCTTCACCAGGAATGTGCAGTCAGGGGAGACCAAAAAAAAGGCTCCTGCGACCTATGGTTCTGGAGATATGGGGCTCCTTGCGCAGCCTGTCAGAAGCTAAATACAGAGGCCCAGATTCAGAGAGAATTGGATTCTCGTAGCGTATCAGAAATACACTACGCCACCGTTTTTTACCTGGCTCTACGTGGAATCCAGGTAGACTTTGTCCAGTAAACAACGGCGGCGTAGTGTATTTCTCCCGTCGCAATCCATCTAGACGAGTAGGGGGCGTGAAGGATTTAAAATAGGCGCGTTCCCGCGGCGATCGAACTGCGCATGCTCCGTTCGCAAATTTCCCGCCGTGCATTGCGCGAAATCACGTCGTTACATCATTCGTTGTTTGAGTAGCGTCGTTTACGGACATTTCTATTCCCGAACGAGTTACGCAAAAAGAAAATAATAATTTAAATTCGACGCGGGAACGACGGCCATACTTAACATGGGCTACGCACCGTTAGACCAGCAAAAAGCTGGTCTAACAGTACGTAAAAAAAACCAGACGTAAGCGATTGCGAAGACCGCTAGTATCTTCGTGGATCGCCGTAAAAACACATTTGCATATCCCGACGCATGAAAACGAAGCAAACTCCTCCCAGCGGCCGCAAAAATATCGCAGCGTAGATCCGAAGGCTTACGAAGACGTAAGCCTCTCGGATCGAAGCCCGAAGCCGCCGTATCATGGTTTGAGGATTCAAACTAGTGATACGGCGCGCGAAATTTGAAATTACTCCTGTCTAACACCAGTTAGACAGGCGTAATTGCTTTATGAATCTGGGCCAGAGCGTCCACTTTAAATACAAGCTGCACACACTCTGTTTGCAGCAGACTGAGAGGTTGAGCTCACAGTGCCTCTCACTTCATATGAGAGGCACCGAGCTTAATGAACAGCTTGGAGCCTTGGACCAATGGTAAAGTACCATTGGTCCCAGCTGTCCAATAAAAAAGCTGCAGTGGAGGTACGTCTCTCACTGCAGTGTCATAGAAGGGGGATGTGTCTAAAAGACAAATGCTCCCTACCAGCTCAGCCCTCTTAACTGTTTATGTGTATAAGATTTACCCACAATCCCATGTTTTTCTCACACAGTTAAGAGGGAGAAACTGATTCTGTTGAAAAGGTACTGTTATATTCAAGCTAAATCATATATTTATAAGCTACAGTATATGTTATAACATAATAATTTATTATTTATCTATTTACTGTGAAATTACTGGTAGGAAGTTATAACTTTTAAACTTCAGTAATTTGTTTGTTAAGCCACCTGCTTGAGTAAAGAGTTTGAAAATATAGTAAATTACCTTAAAAACAATATATAATAGTTATTTGTATATTACTTGTGGCAATTAACCCCTTGCCACCCAGGCCAATTTGGAAACTTCTCTCCTACATGTAAAAAAAAAAAAATCATAATGTTTTTGCTAGAAAACTAATCTGAATTCCCAAACATTATATAAATGTGCAGCAATTTTTTTAAATGCGTTTCTTTGGGGGAAAAAGACTGTTCATGAATAAAAAAAACAAAAAACACTAACGTTGGCATGATTTCAGAACCCGGGTCTTGCCCCAGGAAACATGTATCAATGGAAAAAAGTCTTAAAAACGGTTGTTTTTTCAGGAGCAGGACCCCTGGAAAAACGACTGTTTTTAAAACTTTTTTTCCATTGATACTGCCGCGAACGATCGCTTTCGTTCGAAATTCGACGAACGATCGAACGGACGATGTTCGAGTCGAGCATACGTTCGTTTCGAACGCAAAGCTCATCCCTATTCTCCATATGTCCTTTTTAGTTGGTATTGCTAACAAAAAAAAAAGGGACTGTCAATAAATCTTATATGCTTCTAATGTTATCCAAGAAAAATACCTATTAGCAGTCAAGAGCATTTGGCAACACTTGTCTGTTTCAGAGCTGTCATGTTGGAAAGGGCCACCGTTACAGCGGAAGGGGTCACCAGGTAAATCTGGAGCTTGCACAAGTGCAATACAAGTAGGAAGAGTGAAGTGGTTGAGAGACTTTCCAAGAGAATGTTGGGTGAAATTCAAGGTTGCCAGGAGTTGATGTTATCCACAGGATATCCACATAACAGTGTGCTCTCTGGAATTTATGGGCATTACAGTATTAAGTGGGTGGGTCAGAAACAACTTGTCATTGTATCCAAATTAGGGATAAGGTGGAGTAAAATTACAAAATAAAAAGGTTACTTTCAGTAGGAAGGTAATGAGATATTACATGCTGCCCTACAGCTATGTGTGGATGAAAAGTTCAGGCTGGCACCATCCTCCATCTTGGTAAAAATTTACTGGAGGTTAACATGGGTCTCCGATTAATATTTAAAATTTTCTGATTCTGATACAATTGGGGAGTTAAAACACATGCTTTGGTTAGTCTGAACCCAATGCTGTATCCTGGCCTAGGCCAACAAGGCCCATGCCTAGAGGAGCACTTTGCAGGGGGGAGCACTTTGCAGTGGCCACACTGCTTCCGGTATGTGGGTGGCAGACATTCCGCAACTGTGGGGAGGGGGGTGCTGCTTCTAATTTTGACTGTCCTATCATCCTTGACCACAAACCTTCCTCACTGTGCTATATGTTTTCTGCTGCAAAATTGGCATGGTTATATCTTCTTAGTCCTCTCCATAAAATTATCAGAAATTTGTGTTTAAAGTAGAACTATAGACAACACTTTTTTTTTCATTTTGGATAGAGTAAGAGAGGGTTATAGCCCCTGTCAGTTTATTTTTTGCCATCCCTGTCCCAGTGTAGAGATTTCTCTTCACTTCCTGCCCCATAGCCTAACAGGAAATGAGAGGAAATCTATTCAAATTAAGGGAATCCATCCCCCCCAGGCCCTAAGGCGGCGTACACACGACCGAGGTTCTCGCTGAAAACCAGCGAGAACCTCGCTGGAATGTGCATTCCAGCGAGGACCTCGGCCGTGTGTACGGTCTCGGCGAGCTTCCCGTCGGGAAGCCCGTCGAGCAAAAATAGAGAGCACGCTCTCTATTTGCTCAAAGGCCCGCCTGGAAGAATGGCTGGTTGCCATTCCCGACGGGCGGGTAGCCGATTTTGACGGCCGGCAGGGAACCTCGACGGGCGGAACGATGTGTTCTGCCCATCGAGGTTCTCTGCCGTGTGTACGCGGCCTAAGAACTAGTGTCCCCCTTTCAAAAATTTCAGGGTGAGTCTTAAACATACAGAGGTGAGTCTTAAACATAAAGAGGAAGTTTAAGAGGGCAGCAAAAAAACTAAATACACCACTGTCTAACCTGCTGCTGGTAATGGGATTGTCAAAGTCACAAGACCATCACATGTCTAAAGAATTTATTTAATTTTGGTTAGAGTAAGGAAGGGTTATAACCCCAGTAAGGTTTTTTTTTGCTTTCTTTGTCCAATTGGTGAGATGTCCTGTCCTGTCCCATAAACAAAACAGAAAGGGAGAGAACTCCCTTCAAAGTGAGGGAATCCCTGGTTTTAACCAGAACTAGTATTCCCATTGGGAGATTTCCTCTCTCTTTCTCTTCTAGTGACAGCCCAAAATGTTGGACTTTCTGTCACCTTCACTCTTAGGGGTATCAATACACAGGACAAATAGAGGGGGTGAATATCACTAATGGGGGACAGACAGCAATAATAAAGTTATATTTTAAAGGTTATACTTTAAATTAATATATGTACATTTCATTGTGGTTGAAGATTATCTTTTGTTCTTAAAATCTTTACTTGATCCCCTGACATTTTTAGGTTTTTAAGAGTGAAGTAAATCTACCAGTGATCCGGTTTTCCTAAAGCAGCAGCTCTTGTTAATACAAAGAGTACACTAATTGATCTATGATTTCTACACATGAAGAAATATTGATCAGATTCCTGATGGTACTTTTGGTTGGCAGCATAATACTGCAGCAATAATGAGCAAAATCAAGTGTTTTTTACTGCTTTGTTCAAATATGTATAATACAAGATTGTCTATATAAGACCCAGACACATGATAACCTGATCAATTTAGCTGAAGGGGAAATAATTAGGAACCTGGAACACTGGATTCTTTTTTCTCTTTTATGCATTATTTAGCTTTTAAAGGAAGGTAAAAGCAGACAAACACATAACATTTTACACATGACAGAGCTACACACTTGACAATCAAAAACAGATATAATAGTGGTATTGTGAGGTATGCCGATTATGCAGGGATTTTTAAAGTGATTGTAACGCAAATCTATTTATCGGCATATTTGGTTGTATGCCTCACTTATACACTTGTCTTAAGCAAATAGCTAATTTTCTTAAGTTGAAATTCTGTCAGAAACAGCACTTTTAAATTGATATACTAAAGACAAACTGTTTACTTTATAAGGAAATTTGCTCCAGAACTTAGTGAATGACGTCAAATATAGTTGATTTCCATCATCCAATCACGCACAAGCAAACATTTTGTTTTTTGATTTTCCTTGCATGTGATTGGGTATCCTTTGCAAAGTGAAGCTCCCGCACATTCACTACACTCTATGGAAAATTCCCTTGCAAAGTGAACAACCTCATCTTCTTTAGTAAATCAACCCCTTTGTATTGCAGGCTGACAACGTATAGCCACTAAAATACATCCATAAACTTTGCAATAAATCCATAAAAAAAAAAAAAATGTATACATGACGTTAAAGAGACTGACAAATATATTTGGGCTTACATAAACTTTTGAGGATCAGACTCCATGATCATGTTATTTTCAGGTATCTAGCAGGTTTCTGTATATATCTTTAACAGTGTAGCAAATTGGGTTTTTGCTCTCTAAAAGAGCACTGTGTTCACACAGAGAGGTGAATTTATGTTCTTTTTGAACACATTTTGAGGAATTTAGAAAAATTGGAATTTCAGTTGCACATGTTTGGATGATTGCAATGAATACAGCTTCAGTGAGCTAGTTATACTCCTTTAGTAAAGGCATCTCACTAAGGTTTGCACAAAAATATCAAGAACATGGAGATTGTTAGTGGACAAGTTAGCTTACATAGATTGCAAGGCATCTAATGTATGACTTATTATCTGGATAAAATAGATTTATGGAAGTAAATAGGGCTGTGACCAATACTTGAATTTTGCATTGCTTTTTGTTGTATTTTTTAGTTAAATGCAGCTTTCTGATGTTGCTGTTTATCCACCATAAGCATATGGTATAGGCAATTGCATGTATCATATTCAGTGGAGGACTTTTTATTAGACAATGATTTTATTATTCATTTTTGTTTTATCAAATTCCTAATCAGAAACTATTTAGTGAAATCTGTTTTTTACTCCCATATACTTTGTTTTAATAGTTAAGAATAAAAAAGGCAAAATACTGGTGAGAATTTATGCTCAATGCATTGATGCAAATGAGCAATGGAGGTGATGCTACAAGTTGTTAATTGAAAAAATAGCCTATACAGTGTTCACAGTGAAATTTAAATAAGAAATATAATTAAAACAAATATTTTATAATTTACTAAAAAGGCTATACGCACCACTGTTCATCAATAATTTTGGTTGTTAGTAGAAAAAGCCACTATATGGACTGGAAAGGTGCTCCCTGACAAACTACTCATACTTCATATATATACAAGAACTTCCACTTGTCATCTATTGCAAGTTTAGGTCCATAGTAAGAACTCTGCATATGCAGTCTGGCTTTTTTAACATAACAGAACGTTCTGAATATGAAACTGTGTCTTTCTAAAATATAATCTAATAAAGGATTACATTAATAGTGCTGTAAATGCTTATGTACCTATGCAGGGAGTGTCAATTGTAGACATTTAGGGTACGTTTTCTTGTTGAAAGTTAACCAGCCTAACAGTATTGATTGCAGTATTTGTAAGTAGTGATGCTTTATACATTTATATTTTTAATAATGATATACTATGTTGTTATCTGATTTTATTTCTATACTAATTAGTGTATGCTTCTCTTTTTGTTGCATTAAATGTATACTGATATATTAAGACCCCAGATAAGTAAAGACAGACATACTGAGTTTAGCAACATATGTTATACAAGAGTTTATTGAGAAATAAGCACATGACAGGACATGACAAACACAAAGTAAAATCCAGTGTTCCACACACCAGAAACATAGGGCAAGAATAAATGCAAGATAATAAAGTGTTGAGATTACATACACAAGGGAACATGTTGGACATCTTGATACACAGTGTTAATACAATGTTGATTTTGTCATTGGTTTACTTTTCAATGTTGGCAGCATTTCCTCATATCTGTTCTTAAATTACGAGTCTGACGAATCTCATCCAAATGGCAAAAACTGCATTGGCTTAACAATTGCTTCATTTTATGACATTAAAGCACTAAAGCTTGATGTTTCACACATCAAAATGATGATAGGTCGTGGGTAGAATTTCAATGGTAACAAAGGATAAAAAGAGAGTAAGCCACTGGGAGTACTTCAGATATATATAAAAAAAAAATAGCGCACAAAAATCATTTACCCCTGGTTTTCTTAATTTCTTTTGAAGTTATCTTCTTGAGTACGCCTGAGCAGGTATATGTTGCTCCTCTGTTCCATTCTGATTTACTAATAAGGGCTGTGGTGTACATAAGGTAGGTCTCACCATCTCCATCTAGCACGGGTTCAGTGTTTGTGTAATTATTATCGTCAATAACTACACCATTCTTCTTCCATTGCACATACACATCTTTGTGGCTGAATTGTTTAAGTATACAGGTTAGACCCACAAAGTCATACAAAGAAAGTTCCTCTGGTGCTGGCTGGAAACAATAAATTGTTGGTTCTGTTACGTCCTCTGTAGGAAATAAAAAAAAATATAGAATCTTAAAATGAAAACAATGTATGTTTGCAATATTATACAGGGAAATGTCTTTTAAATCCAATAAAGGGTTTTTCACCCACAAGCTTCTTACAACTGGAATTGCGCAGATACTTAAGTCAATAAGTGGTTCAGCTCATCAGCATCCACCCATGTCTAATATATCCATCCCCCTCAAATGTTTAATTTTTGCCTATTGTGTTCCTTAAATCAATATGTTCAGGGAGGGGTTGTTTGCAACAGCTCATACGTAGAGGCCCAGTGATGAGTACTTGTTCTAGTTCTATTAAAACACAGCATTCACTAATGGGGTTTTTCTAATTAAAACGGTCCTTTCGGGTCCAGTACTAGATGACAATAAAGGTCTTAAGGCTTTTATATATATATATATATATATATATATATATATATATATATATATATATATATATATATATATATATATATATATATATTGTAATGTTTGGGGGACCAGCTTGACCGCAGGACACAGGCTTTTTAAATCAAAAACTGAACTTTATTAAAGAAAACGGCTTCACAGCAGCAAAAAAAAATGAATAATCAGTCTCACCGATTCGTAGAGCTCAGTACCGCTATCGCAGTTCAACAGTCTTTGCAGATAAGTCCTTCAGTAGCAGGCTTTCAGGCAGGACACTGCCAAGTCCTTTTAAAATAGTTTGCAGCTTCTCATAGCTTTCACTGCTTTCACTTCTCCACCATTACCAAGCATAGACTCTACTACACTCCTTCACTCTCACCTGCAACTTCCTATCCTGACTTAAGCCATTTCGTGGACAGGTGCATTAACCCTTTCCATTCTCTTTAAAGAACCATAGCCCAAATAAAGGGGAAACATAACTTCCTTCCAGGACACAGCCACGGCGTCCTGTACAATATATATATATATATATATATATATATATATATATATATATATATATATATACATATATGCAGGTATACGAAGCACTTGCTCCTATCAGTAGATAGCCGGCGGAATTTGCTACGGGGCGTTAGTATTTAAACAGACCCGCGGCGACTTTGTTCAAAGCATTTAAAGGTCTGTATTCCCATTCATGAACTTTTTACGAGCTTTTTTTTTTTTTTCGTCTCTGATCTGGCTCATTCGCCGCGTAGCTTCCGGATGTGCATGTCGCGCCGGAATCTAGACATCATATTTTTTGCTAACGCCCCGGCGCCATTGACCTTTGTAAACTTCAACCCGCGTTTCTTGTTTTCTGGTTAAGCAGGCCGGCTTAGGCACGAAGGCAGGAAAGCAGTTATTGCTACCATGGTGAACATAAGAAATAGAGCTGAAACTCATAACTATAGTATATACAATTACATTCACCTTACTAATAGAAATACATTTAATGGATTTTGTAATCATAATAAATATATATGTATGCATAAATTATTACCATCTCTATATGTAATTGATTTTTCAATGGGGGCTGGAAGGTCACTGTGTGATACAGTACAGGAAAACCGTTTTCCAGAATACCAGTCAGCAACAGTAATCTTTAGGATACTTTTGACTGTGTATGTGCCATCAAATCCTTCCTCTGGTTCAAGGCTGAAAAACTGAAGTTTTTTGCCATCCTCACGCTTCCACTTAAATTCTGTAGAATCTGTAGATGTTAGTTTTTCTACTAAACAAGTTATTTTGACTTCCTTGGTGATCAGTAAATCTTTTGGGGTAGGTGGCAAAATGACAACCTTTGGATGGGAGGTGGAGGACTCTAAAAAAAATATAAAAAAGTTAATATAATATACTCATTGGTAGAAAAGTAAACAAAAGCATTGGCCTATAATGATCTTGAAAAGTCAAATGGTTACTATTTCATTTTAATGATCTTTGTTAGAACTCACCAATTAACTGTTTTGGATATTACTTAAAGCTGAACTCCGGGATAAGCAAATATTGTCTAAATACCAGATCTGTGTGTATTCTTACTTGAATCTTGGCGTGTTTTGTATATTTCTTCCAGATCTGTGCAATAATCCAGTGTGAAACTTTGCCTTTGTGCATGAGCTTCCTGTAATTCTGCCCTTCCCCATTGCTACTTTCTCTTTGTGCAGGGAGACTGGTCATGTCTCTGCCCCCTCCTGTAGTTTTCTGCAGGCAGCCTGTAGTGAGTGGAACTGCTGGGCCCCTCCCACAGCTCTGCTCTCTTAACAGGCTATTTGAAGCACAGTAATGAGTTCACTGTTACTTTTCAAAGGTAATATCTAGGTTTGTAAAGCCTTTTATTGCACAAAAAGTCGATTCATATGCTTTGTGGCTATATATTTAGATGAAAAGCTTTTGTGTCCTGAGTTCGGCTTTAAACAATAAATATTAAACACTGATTATTCCTTTTTGCACAGATGTCCTTGCAGTTTTAAATCCATGTTACAGAAGTGACTGGTTGATTGCTATTTTAATAGTCATAAACTGTTTAAATGTCACCTCTTGAGCATCCCAGTTAATTTAAAGTGCAATTGTGCACTAGTGTCCCACACGTATTTTCAATACGAAATGGTCTGTTTACTTAATACTCAATACTTATAAATACTTATACTTATAAATAAATACTTAATACATAAAGTTAAGGACATATAATATTATATATGTTGCTATCACAAAAGTTGCAGTTTTAATATAACAAACAATCTGAACATTTCTATTAAAGGATCACTAAAGGAATTTTTTTTTTTAGCTAAATAGCTTCCTTTACCTTACTGCAGTACTGGTTTCATGTCCTTATTGTTCGTTTTTGATTTGAAGTTGCTGTAATTCTGCATTGTTCTCCACACTTCCTGCTTGTCTGTTTCCTTATAACCACAGTGCTGGGAGCTTTCTCACGATGGTTTAAGCTGTCATTACTGTGTGTCTAAAACTTCCCAGAACCAATCAGATTCATTTTAAAAACAAAACACTGCCCTGGATTTGTTTGTTTGCTATGGGGACGGATGAGGGAAATTTTTCCCTCAGTCACATCCCCGCTGAGGAGCCGAACGGACCCGATCGCCTCCGCCGCTACCGACGGCTACGGTAAGCGGCGGAGGGCGCGGGAGAGCGGCGGGAGGGGGGGCACCCTCTCCCGCCACCGTTAACGGCGATCTTGCGGCGATATCCATCTTTAAAAACATGACGTCATTTGACGATGGGCGGGTTTGAAGTGGTTAAAGGGTCACTAAAGGAATTTTTTTTTAGCTCAATAGCTTCCTTTACCTTACTGCAGTACTGGTTTCATGTCCTTATTGTTCGTTTTTGCTTTGAAGTTGCTGTAATCCTGCGCTGATCTCCACACTTCCTGCTTGTCTGTTTCCTTATAACCACAGTGCTGGGAGCTTTCTCACGGTGGTCTGAGCTGTCATTACTGTGTGTCTAAAACTTCCCAGAACCAATCAGATTAATTTTAAAAACAAAACACTGTCCTGGATTTGTTTGTTTTGTTCTGTGTGTCTATTTCTACTTTGCAGAAACATGAAGCCAGTTCAAAAGTGAAACTAACCTGCAGGCACATTATATGATTGATTTTTATCTATTTTTAATCGTTTTGAAAAGGAATCAGTTAACTTTTATGTCTCTATACCCTGTAAACAGTCATTTCAGCAAAACATTTTTTTTCCTTTAGTGACCCTTTAAAGTGTAGCCTCCTTTTGGTCTGTTAAATAAGAGTTATTTATGTTTGATAATTAAAAAAAAAACGTTGGTCCTTACAGAAATTATGTAAGTTAAAACCTTCATATACACTCTTGTATGTGCTGCACTGTAATCAAATTAGCATTATTTACAGTTCTCTCACACCTATGCATTTTATAGTTTTATTTTGCATTACTGAACGGTGTCCATAGGAAACCATGTTAAATGGTCTGTAGCATAAATCTGCAAAATGCAAAAAACACTAAAACTGCATAGGTGTGAATCCAGCCTTAGATAGGAAAGGAAGAAGTATCCTGTAGTCCTTAAACTGGCCATAGATGGATCTTTTTTTTTTTTTGATAAGCTGGCAGGCTTATAAAAAAACAAAAACAATGGATAGAGCATAGAGGAATCCTCCCAGTTGTGTCATTGTATTCTGACTGCTGGGACTCCTCTGCTGTCAGAATACACTGATCAGCGTTGGAGCCGATTGGCTGCATGCACTAATCGAACAGAAATTTTCCAACAGTGCCGTTCAAGAAAAGTCGATCAATAGATCTGCTCCGCTTGAATAAGAATGGCCAGAGATGGATAAAAATTTCGCTGGTCCCTGCTTAACCAGACACATTTTGATCCATCTACTGTATGACAAGCTTTACAAGGTGTGTTACTACCAGATTCTCCAGGGGAAAATACAGGGGAAAAAAAATCCTGAAAAAAATAAAACTAATGCCACTAAAAAAAAATATATTTTTGTTCTTGGGTTTAGATACTCTATATCTTTTTTTGATCTTTTTACTAGTACATCTGTATTTCAAACCCTCTCAGCAATGACACTTGTTTGTGTTTACAGCAGAGTATGCTATTATTACCTGAACATCTGTGGATGCTATCTTCGTTTTTGCTGGAGCTTGGAGGGTGGTTAACTCTACAAGTGTAAGTGTCCCCAGAATTCCAATCCTCTTTGGGAACAGAAACTTGACTTCTGGATTCAAATTTCCCTTCGCTATCCTTGTATGGAGTGCTATTTGTTGGAGAAATAGAAGTTACTTTTCCATTTAAAAGCCACTGTATTTTAATTTCATCTGGAGTGTATCCACTGATGGCACAAACAAGTTCAACTGAACCAGTTTCCCCGCACGATCCTTGCAGAACTTTTACAGTGGGTGCGGAAGGTGAGATAGGTTCATCGGGAGTGCACTCTAAATAAACAGATAAAATATTAGCCAATTAAAACTTTTTTTGCAAAATACGGTTAATACCACAACAGTTTTATAAACATTCTCCAGTCTGTGATTGTTTCTGAAGCATGTCACCAGTCTCTAAACATCTCCTGTAGCATGTCTGTAATCTCTGACTATCTCTTGAAGCATGAGCATTGTATCTGGCCATGTTCTGTAGCATGCCAATAGTCTCTGACATATCTCCACTAGCATGTTCATAGCTTCTGACCACCTCCATGTTTGCAGTCTCTGGTAAGTTCTGTAGCAATACATTCACTGAATAATATGTGCAGCCATTTGGTTACGTCACTTAATGTCCCCTATTTTAAAGCAAATGGACTACCACTTCAATTAAATTATACCATTTACTAGCTAATGTCAAAGACCATTTTGTTTCTACTATCAGTCACTAACATGGTACAGCCTTCTACTGTTCTACAGGGTACTCCTTTTACCTTTCTAAAACCAGAGTAAACATTTTGGTGAATTTGTGAAATCTGTCTAACCTCTTGGAACCCATGTCACCACACATATGTGTCTATGGTTGGCTGAGAGTGTGCAGACCGGGACCAGATCCTGATCACATGACCACTATGACAGCCAATCACAATGGTCATGTGATAAGGCAGACCTTCTCACCCCCTGAGCATAACATCCCAGACAGTTAAAATTACGCCTAGGCTATGTTTTTAGGAGACATGAGCTAAATAGCCTTATAATATTGGTAAAATGACTAGTAGAAGAAATTGTTTTGTTCTCACCTGGTATATCCTTGTTAATTTTTACACCTGTGGCCTTGTGATCCACATTACATATATATTTGTTACTTTTCCAGTCAGATGTAGAAATAGTCAGAAGGCTGGTTGAGAGATATTTCCCGTTTCTACTAAGTATGTCTGGTGGGTTTCTAATTCCAGTAGTTATGGAACCTGAATTCCAAGTAACATCTACAGGAGCAGGAAGGTAACCAGTAGACAAGCACCCAATGGTGACTTCTGATAAGGAGGAAAAGCTGTCACAGCAGGGCAACATGGGGAAAACTGACGGAGCACTTGGCTGAGCTGTGGATTATTAAAAGAATGCATTAGTGATCAGATCTGAAATAAATATTGCAAACAAATCTCAATTTTGTCAACTCTACAAAAGAAAAATATGATTATGCATATAGTTATCAAGCAGTAAACATGCCCTTTGTTTGTTATAGATATTACAAAATTTGTATCTTGTGTTAGTACTAATCGCTAGATGGATATCGTTAACATTGCAGGTTTTCTTGTAATTCATACCTAATACGGAGATGAGCTGATTAGTGAAATCTGATAAAAACCTGTAATGCATTTTTCTTTTACCTAATGTATTTGCAAATTCCTAAACTAGATGTTCAGAATACTCCAATAATTCCTCTAACTATCCTACCAGTACTGTCTCTCTATATGCTTTTTAGCAGTGGACTTGGCTATGACTGAATTAATATTTTCCTGTAGGCTGTTTTTATTTTTACCATCTATTTGGAATGATTTTGCAGTTTTCTCTTTGCCTCTACAGTGCTGAAGTCTGGATTAGACAGCATCATAAGAGCATTGGGATTGGTGTACTAAAGGAGTCTTTACGTTTTGTTTTAATTCAAGTGTATGTATATATATATATATAAATATGTGTTTGTGTGGATATATATATGGATATGTATATCCACACACACACATATATATATATATATATATATATATATATATATATATATATATATACACACACACTCACACATAAAATGTGTTAAAGCTAACATTTAGATGTCCACCATGTTTCTTGACATTCATCACATATTGACCAGAAAATACATCTTTCTGCACAGCTGTGATAAAGGGAACGTTAAGTACATTTAATGCAAGATGTTAAATATGTAGACAGGAATTTATATTCCTAAAAAGTTTTTGTCATAAATACAAAGAAAAAACTCACAGTACGCTCTGTGACTTTGTTATCTGTGGTATGGACAAAGAATTGTTCTATAATTATACATTACATAAAAACACAAATAGGGGTAAATATAAACGTGAGGATGATCAGATGGAGATGCATGATCTGTTTTGGCAAATGTTGTTTGGACCAGAATAGCTCATAAAAAGGAATGCTTGGGTCACATGAGCCAAGCATTTCTGTTTATGCAGGAGAGTAGAAGGATGGGCATTTCACATTGTGGAAAGTCCCTGTACTGTCATACTTTTTACTCCCACTGAAACGAAAGTTGCTTTTTTCTCCCCCTAACTTCAGGCTACTTTTTTCCCTCCCACTGATCATAATTTAAGGCATTTTGCTCCTACTGACGCTGGGGAATATTATACTCTCACTGAAGCAGCTTAACTTTTCCTTCCACTAATATCATGGCATTTTTACCTCCCACTTACCAATAATGTCAGGCAATTTTCTCCCAATGATGAATAATGCTATCCATTTTTTTCACTGATCAATGATGCCAGGCAGTTTTCCCCCACTGACTAATGATTCAGGGCATTTTTTCCCACTGACTAATAATGTCAGGAATTTTATATCCCTCTGACCACCAACATTGGGGTATTTCATTTTTTCTCCTACTGAACAATTTTGTCCCACTGACCACCAAAAGAGGGGTATTTTTTCCTTCTCTACTGTCCTACTCTGCTACATATTTTTCCATTCCATTGTACAGCAATGTCGCATGTCTGCTGCCCTTATTCTCATGAGTAGGTAATATTTGCCCCAATCAGGCAAGAAAAGTTTTAGGAGAAGCAAGTGGCAGATTTAAAGAGTGACAGTTAATACTGGGCTGGACTCGAAAATGAAAATGCACCTTTCCTTTTTAACTCAATCCCACTATGCTATTACTCAGGATATAGCGAAAAGACAAAAAAAAAAATATAACGCTGAAAAACTGAAAGTCTAAAGGCTGCTGACACAATATAGTCAATAGTGAAATTTCGTGTTCACCTATGAAAAAACTCAAAAACCAATGTACCGGTAACTTAAAGGAGTTGTAAATGCAGAAGGTTTTTTATTTTAATGCATTATATGCATTAGGTTAAAAAAAATGTATGTGTGTAGCAGCCTCCCCAGCACCCCCTAATACTCACCTGAACCCCATCTCTATTCAGAAATGTCCACGAGTCCCTCAACCACCCGGGACTCTCCATACTAATTGGCTGAGACACAGCAGTGATGCCATTGGCTCCCACAGCTGTCAATCAAAGTCAGTTAGCCAATCAGGAGAGAGAGGGGGTAGGGCCAAAAGGCAGCTCCATGTCTGAATGGACACACGGAGCTGCAGCTCGGCTCGGGTGCCCCCATAGCAAGCTGCTTGCTGTGGGGGGCACTCAACAGGAGGGAGGGGCCAGGAGCAGCAAAGAGGGATCCGAGAAAAGAAGGATCCGGGTTGCTCTGCACAGAGGAGGTAAGTATAACATATTTGTTATTTTTTTAAATGTTTTTAAAGGAGACTTTACAATTACTTTAAGCATGAACACAAATAAAGTATTTTAAAAATATCAATGCTGCATAAAGAATAAAAATGAGCAGGAAACATCAATGCATGTAATTACACATTGCTCCCAACTGTCCCTCATTTGAGACCAAATCATGCCGCCCCTCGTGCAGCCTCAGCTGTCTCTCTATTTTGGTGTGGTGAGCACAACTTGACACACAATGTATTATGCTGAACTAAACTTTGTGTCCAACCTCTATATTACTACATTTGTTATTTAGAAAAGCTAAAAGGAAAAATAGAGGTCAAAACATGCACTTGTGTGATTTAGCCAAGTATTTTCTGCAGATTTTTGTGGTCGGTGTAACCAGGACCATAGCAGGGACATGTCCTTTACCTACATACTGGGGGATATTGACTAAAACTGGAGCACTCAGAATTTGGTGAAGCTGTGCATGGTAGCAAATCAGCTTCTGACTTCAGCTTGTTCAATTAAGCTTTGCCAATAAAACCTGGAAGCTGATTAGTTTCTATGCATAGTTGTACCATATTTTGCACTCTCCAGTTTTAGTAAATAACCCCACTGTGTGCTAAACACTTTAGAAAGTTGAAAAATATAAATTACATCTATGCAGGACATGTGAAAACCAGAATGTTTACATCCTAGAAAGGAAATAAACCGTTTCAGTAATCCACAGTATGGTATTAGAGTGTAAAGCTTAAATATCAATATGAATAAGAATTTTGCTGCAGTTTGTATTGAAATATATGTACATTTTAGTTCCTCATCTAGGGAATCATGCTGTATTTCAGAAAAAATGTGTCCTTTAAAACATGATGTTTGCTTTAAAGCTCTTTTATATCTTTACCCTTTAATTTCCCAAAGACTGACCATACACAGGCAGCTATGAAAAAGGCTCTAGCGCTCAGACCCTTTCAGATATCAGGACTTTACTTATAATGGAGTGCTAAGATAATCAGCAGACGAGCATCGTAGATCTAATTATCACAAATATGTCATAAAGGTGTGAACATCTTTATTATGACTGCTACACTAAATCTGCATCTTTATACTGTAGTCTGTTACCTTCTTAATTACACATATCACATTTTCCGTAATACCTCTATTGTACTTAGTTGCTTTTTCAAATCGGTTAAGACAACAAACTTTTAATTTATATTGCATCAATTGGGATCCACATGGAATTCCATAATATCTTTCTGAAGTTCAATATAGGGATAATGAGATAGCAAAAAATGCCACACTAAGAATAAGGTGGCCACATTTGTCAGATGCGGTCTGTTGATGCAACATGCATGTTACTGCAGTGCATGTTACATGTGCTAGAACATTGCAGTGCTGATGATTTTGAGACACTGAGTTAACATTGCTTCAAAAAATGTTGTATATATGATTTGTGCATTGGCAGCATCTTGAAAATAAATAATGCATCACGTGTTAGGCCGCGTACACACGAGGAGACATATCCGATGAAAAGGTCCGACAGACCGTTTTCATAGGACATGTCTCCTAGGATGTTTTGGTTTGATCTGTGTACACACGATCAAACCAAAATCCCCGTGGACAGACAGCGCGGTGACGTGGCGGTGACGTGGCGGTGACGTTGACACCGCCACTTCGCCAAACCAGGAAGTAAAATACTTCCACGCATGCGTCGAATCCATTCGACGCATGCGGGAGATTTCGGTCCGCTGGTTAGGCGTACTAACCAGCGGACATATCCGACAGACAGCTTTCCAGCAGACAAGTTTTAAAGCATGCTTTAAAACTTTTGTCTGCTGGAAACCTGTCTGCTACCCCGTACAGACGATCGGATATGTCCGCTGAAACTGGTCTGCGGACCAGTTTCAGCAGATATATTCGATCGTGTGTACGCGGCCTTAAAGCATGACACAATGTGCCCCAAGGGTGTAAACCTAGTGCCAAATTACCTCTCTATGTATATTAAACGGTGTACTTCTTGTTACCCTATTTAAACACATATTTTTTAGACCATCCAATACATATTATTTCCTTATTACTTTACCTCTATTTATCTGTTTCCAGCTTTTTCTCATGTTGCTTCTGACAACACTATCTTCACCAAAGTAGTTACCCCTGTTTGCATATTAATGTTACTTAAGATAAAAAGCTCCTTGGTCTTTATCTGACATTACATACTAAAATATACTCCCTGCCATAAGAATACGTCTCAACAAAATTGTTTTTATCAAGCAAATTAATGGACTAAAAAAAATACAGAAAACAGTTTGACCAATCCATGAAACAACACAAGCTACCACACCACTCTGGGTGCTTGCCAAATGGTGGGACAGCTAAACAGTAGAGTAAAATTGTCCTCAGCTAGCAATGTACACTGCTCTACACAACTGGAAATCTGAGCAACCCTACATCCACAAAATGATGGACTGCATAATTGCACTGGTGGCCCATACCCAATGCTATGATTTTGAAATATGTTCATCTGATTTTAGAAACCAATATTTATAAACTAATATAATAAATAGCTAAGGAATATTTTGAAGTTCCTGTTGTGGGGTAGCTAAATGATCCTGAACATGCTGTTACAGCTTTTTGGTTCTGAACGGAGCCAATGAAAGTGCATAATCATTTTAGGGGCAATGAAAGCACTGGTATCCCAAGATTCATGACTACCATAGCTTTTATGGCACAGCTACCATCATAGGTGATGATACAATACTCCAATTTTTTTTATTCGTGATTTTTGGACTACAGTGAAGTTAAGGAAGAGCAAACTTTGTTTAGCTCTATACTATTCAGGTTTCAGTGAGCTATAGCTTGTCTTGTAGTTCTATGATGGTTTGCCATACATTTTCTGCAACTTTGGCAACTTAGGACTTCGCCAGATCGCCAGTGAGTAAAGTTTACCACCTACAATAAGCCACATTCAATAGTATGTTTGCATCACCCTGGCATTCCATACATCGTCCTCTTTTGGGGGCAGTTAACTATAGCCTGTACTGAACCACTATCTGTATACTTTAGACGGCTGTGGCCCACAGCTCTAGTGTTTTCTTGTTTGGAGCTGAATTACTATCTGTTTATTTTAGCAAGTGATAGCCTACAACATGGGTGCTCAACCGCTGGCCCTCTGATGTGGCCCGTCACCTCCTGCTCTGGGATGGTGAGTCAGCAAGCCCAGATTACGGGTTCCCGGCCTACCAACCCCGAGCATCAGAGGGAAGATTCGAGCCGACACTAGATGAAGCAGAGTCAATGCTTTCTGTATAGCACCGGCTTCTGTCTCAGGTGGAGTGATCAAATGTGCTTCGCCTGTGACAGTTCCCAGTGCGATACAGAAAGCATCGGCTCTGCTCTCTACTGCAGCCGTATGCTTCCTCCAGCACCGCTCCTGTCACACTGATGGCAGGTCTGGGGGATCAAGAACCAGCCACCAGTACACAGAAATACCAGCCAGCAGTACCCAGAAGTACCACACAGGAGTACCCAGAAGTATCACCCAGCAGTACACAGCAATACACACCAGTACCCAGAAGTACCAGCCAACAGTACTCAGAAGTACTACCCAGTAGTACCCAGCAATACACACCAGTACCCAGAAGTACCAGCCAACAGTACCCAGCAGTACCAGCCAGCAGTACCTAGAAGTACCAGCCAGCAATACAAAAAGTACCCACCAGTATCAACCAGCAGTATCCAAAAGTACCAGCCAGCACCACCCACCAGTACCCAGAGGCACCACTCACCAGTACCCAAAAGTACCCACAAGTACCACCCACTAGTACCCAAAAGTACCCACCAGAACCCAGAAACACCACCCACCAGTACCCAAAAGAACCATCCAGAAGTACCAGCCACCAGTACTTAGAACTACCAGCCAGCAGTACCCACAGGCATCACCCAGCAGTACCAAAAAGTACCCAGAAGTACTAGCCAGCAGTACCCTCAGGCACCACCCAGCAGTACCAAAAAGTACCCAGAAGTACCAGCCAGCATTACCAAGAAATTCCAGCCACCAGTACCCAGAAGTATCAGCCACTAGTACCCAGAAGTACCAGCTAGCAGTACCCATAAGCACCACCCAGCAGTATAAAAAATTACCCACCAGTACCCAGAAGTACCAGCCAGCAGTACCAAGAAATACCAGCCACCAGTACCCAGAAGTATCAGCCACTCATACCCAGCAGTACCAGCTAGCATTACCCAATAGTACCACCCAGCAGTACCCACCAGTATCAGACAGCAGTACCACCAGTACCAGCCAGCAGTAGCCACCAGTAACAGCCAGCAGTACCAGCCAGCAGTACCCACCAGTACTACTCACCAGCAGTACTTTCCAGTACCAACCAGCAGTACCCACCAGTACCAGCCGGAAGTACCCACCAGTACTGGCCATCAGCACTTGCCAGTACCAGCCAGCAGTACTTTCCAGCAGTACCCACCAGTACCAGCCAATGGTACCCACCCATACCAGAAAGCAGTACCCACCAGTACCAGCCACCAGTACCAGCCAGTACCAGCCAGCAAGACCCACCAACCGTACCTGCCCTGAAGGACAGCCCGCAGCAGCCCCCAGCCATACCCATGTAGGAGACAGTAGTAGCCAGCGATACCTGCAGGAATCCTGAGGAAAAAGTGAAGATTAAGGTCAGTTAAAGTGCAGGCAAACCACAGTGCATCAGTGTGAAAGCAGCCATTCACATGATCACCTCTATAGAGCAGCAGATTTAAACTGACCTGCGTCCTTTTACATTCGCCTAGCTCCAATCCGATCTGCTTAAAAAACAGAAGGGGATCTATCCCCTTCTGTCTTGGTGAATCGGAGGGCCCATAGAGTAGAGTGGGTTGTGTGCCTGTCTACCTATACAGAGTGGATACAGACCTGTCAACTGCCCGCTCTGCTCATTGTGGCCTGTGACCAACTGCCAAGTTGTTAAAGTGGCCCTCGCCTCGCTCTTTCAAAGGTTGGGCACCCCTGGCCTACAGCTTTGAAAACCAAGCTGCTAGCTTATAGTGCATTCTACTATTCCTATGCTTATTTTAATTAGTTATAACCTTTAAAGCATACACATTTTATGCCCTGCTCCCAAATGTTACAGTGATATAGTCTACCATGCCTTATGTTACCTACAATACATTATTCCATCCTTGTACTTGGTAAAATGTCCTATAGTCAGCCATACCATAGCTCACATGTTGGCATAATGCCCTTATGTTACCTCCAATTTTTCCTACAATGCATTATTCTGTCCTTGATAAAATCTCCTGTAGCCTGCTATGCCATTGCTACAGAAAGATAACAATGTAGGTGATACCTTATTAACACAATATTGGCTTACAATTCCTAACTTTTAGCATGTGATAGCCCACAGCCTTTTAAACCAAGCTGCTTGCTTATAGTGCATTCTACTATTGCTATGCATATTTTAATTAGTTATAACCTTTAAAGCATACACATTTAAAGCCCTGCTCCCAAATGTGATGCCGCGTACACACGGCAGAGAAACTTGACGGGCGGAACACATCGTTCCGCCCGTCAAAGTTCTCTGCCGGCCGTCAGATTCGGCGACCCGCTCGTCGGGAAAGGCAACCAGCCATTCATCCCGACGGGCCGTCGAGCAAATAGAGAACCTGTTCTCTATTTGCTCGAAGGGTTTCCCGATGGGCGGGGCTCGCCGAGAGCGTACACACGGCCGAGGTTCTCGGCAGAATGCGGTTCCCAGCGAGGTTCTCGCTGGTTTCTGCCGAGAACCTCGGCCGTGTGTACGGGGCTTCAGAGTGATATAGCCTGCCATGCCCTATTTCCTCCACTCCTACAATACATTATTCTCTCCTTGTGCTTGGTAAAATTTCCTGTAGCCTGCCAGACCAGAGTTTATATGTTGACACAGTGCCCTATGTTACCTTCACTTTTTGCTACAATGCATTATTCTGTCCTTGGTAAAATCTCCTGTAGCCTGCCATGCCATTGCTACAGAAAGATAAAAATGTAGGTGATACCTATTAACACAATCTTGGCTTACAATGCTTAACCTTCAGCAAGTGATAGCCCACATCCTTTTAAACCAAGCTGCTAGCCTATAGCTAATTTTAATTAGTTATAATATTTAAAGCATACACATTTTAAGCCCTGATCCCAAATGTCAGAGTGATATAGCCTACCGTGCCCTATGTTTCCTCCACCTTTTCCTACAATGCATTATTCTGCCCTTGTGCTTGGTAAAATTCCCTATAGCCAGCCATACCATAGCATAGCTCACATGTTGGCATAATGTTACCTCCACTTTTTCCTACAATTTGTTTTTCTGTCCTTGTGCTTGGTAAAGTCTTTTGTAGCCTGCCATGCCATTACTACAAAAAGATAAAAATGTAGGCGATATCTTATAAACACTATCTTGGCTTACAATGCTTAACTTTAAGCAAGTGATAGCCCACAACTTTTGAACCAAGCTGCATGCTTATAGTGCATCCTGCTATTCGTACGCTTCTTTTAAATTGGCTATAGCCTTTAAAGCATACACATTTTCAAGCCCTGCTCCCAATTTTCTACCCTCCATCCTGGCTTACAACAAACAATACTATTTCTGTGCTAATTTTTCTAGCTGTTGGCACAACAAACCATATTATTTTACACCATACCTGTAGCAAAGCCATATACTCGTATTTATAGCCTCCATCCCTGCTTTGAAGTGTCATTATAACTCTACGCTTATTCCAGAAAGTTATAGTATCCCATGGTATGTGTATAGTAAACCCTTCACCCGTGGCTCTTTTTTGGCTGGTTACCATTTGCTGCTGTTCCTGCACTGATTTTAATACATATCTGTGTTAGAGTGCTATAGCTTACTATGCCCTATGTCCATCGCATTTTTCTGCCCTTGTGCTTGGTAAAATCTCCTATAGCCTGCTATACCATAGCTACAGTGAAGTAAAGATGTAGGTGATACCTTTTGTGTGGCTAATTGTATATAGTTTAGGTGCAAGCTATCACAATCATTGTGTCTCCTTCTCTAGGACTGGTTTACATTACCAAAGTTACAGTAATCCCTGAACTTATAGTTTTCTTCTGCTCCTCGTCTTCTATTCTTCTATCCTTATGCTGATTTCTCATGTTCCAGATCGCTTTTCTTCCCTTCTATTCTATTCTAGCAACCACCTTTGTATACTCACCATAGGTATGCATGTATAATTATTAACACAATATTGGCTTACAATTCTTAACTTTCAGTAAGTGATAGTCCATAGCTTTTTAAACCAAGCTGCTTGTTTACAGCACATTCTACTATTCCTATGCTTATTTAAATTAGCTATAGCCTTTAAAGCATACATATTTTTAAACCCTGCTCCCAGTTGTCCATCCTGGACTACAACACACCGTTTCTGTGCTGGCGTCTCTAGCTGTTGGCACAATATTTTCACAGCATACCCATAGATAAGCCATGCACCTGTATTTCTAACTTCCATATCTGCTTTAAGACTTCATTATAACCATATGCTTGTTCCAAAACATTATCATATCCCATGGTATGTGTACAGTAAACCCTTCACTTGTGGCTCTTTTTTGGCTGGTGATAATTTATTGTGGTGTTCCTACAGTGATTTAAACACATATTTGCTTTAGAGTGATATAGCCTTCCATGCTCTATGTTACCATGCCAGTCGGCTATGGCCTAAAGCTACAATATTCCCTGCACCCATTTTTTCAACCCCAATATGCTATACAATGGATTATTGATCAGACAAGTCATAGCTTTCAAAGGTATACATGCTTTAAATTGCTTAGATTGCATTATGCTATCCCTGATTGATTTCTTACATTTTTGGTTACAGTGTACTATAGCCTGTTATGGTATGACTGTACTAAAACCTGTATATGTTTTTCTAACCTTAGTCCTTGCTTAAAATGTATTTTTACTTCTGTGCTTGTTTAAATATGTTACAACCTGCTATGGTATACCTGGAGAAAGCCTGCACCTATGGCTCTGCCATCTAATGGGTTCAAAGGGGGTTCAAAAGCATTGTGCCCTTCCTATGGTAATTTCCAATGCTGCTTGCTACAGAAAGCTATAGCTTCTTCATCAGCTTCAACAAAAGCTATAGCTCCAGCTATATTACTGACATTCTTTAGTGCTTACAGTGCATTTTTCTGGTTGTGCTTGTTCAGATTAGCTAAAGCCTGCCATGGCATACATGCATTTAAAACATAGGTACTTTACTGTCTTCCAGCTGTGAACCCATTGTTTTTATCCAGCCATGGCTTGCAATGCATTCCCAAATGCCTATGCTACCAATAAAGCCATATTTTGTTGTGTTATGCCCATGGTAACCCAGTGGTTTTGACCACCACCTTTGATTACAACACATTTTACTTTTCCTGTTGCTTATTCTATAGCCTGCATGGGTATTACATAATCCCAAAAGCTATAGCCTTTTATAGTATAAACAATTCCAAAAATCTATAGCATGATATTACCTAAGTATAGTTTTTTCATGATACTGTTATTATATAGCTATAGCAAGCCTGTCATCCATGTTTGCTAACCTGTTTATGACTTTCACCATATCTTTGGTTTCGGTAAACTACACCCTTCTGTGGTTTACCTAAAGTTACCTTCACATTTATGCTTCTTAATTTTAACCTTTCAGTCTACCGTAGCATTTATGGAGGAACCGCAGTCCTACCTCATACTGTCAAAAACTTTCTCTATCAGACCGCAGCTTGCTTTGAAGTTAGACCATTCTGGTAGATTATCTATTTCCTACCTTGTAACCTCATATTTTAAATATCACTTTCTAGAATGTGAGATCAGTATCCCATAGTCACTTACTGAGTTTAAATTATTTTCTATATTTTGTAATAATGGGAATATTAAACTTACAGGTTTGAATTGTTTTTATCTCTGGTACTGGGAATAATCTTTTAAGTGTTTCAGCTTTAGAATTGGGATATGATATGCAATTATGTTATTCCTTATCCCAGTAGTAAATATAATAACTAACATTAATTATATTATATATAATCAGCATAAACAATTATACAATTTTATACAGTCCACAATGTAATATATATATATATATACACTAAAATCCTATAATAATATATTATATAATATAAATGTAAAGGCTCAACATGTACTTACGTCAATTAAGTTGTTCTCATGAAAACCTTTTTTTTTTCGGAATGAATAGCAACTGTTTAGATTCTTCTATGACCACTGTACATACATTTTTTTTTTTTTATCATTGTACAAAACGTACACTATAATCTCTTCTTCCTTTGAATCCCAAAGTCATTGTTTTCAAAGTTTTAGTATTTAAAGCATGAATTACCTCTAAATAAAATGTATATAACATAACATATATTAGCTACAAAATGAAGGTATAATCTTTAAAAGCTTTACCATATGCCATCAAGATCCTGCACCTTATGTCAAGCAGAGATTCGCCCAGAGTTTTGGAGCTTACATGGAACAAGAAGCTTGGTACTTGCCAACTTAAGCAAGTAAATAACTTTCAACTGGTTCATAAATGCCATTTCCTGCTATATCGTTTCACATCTTGCTTGATTGTTTGTTCCATTTTCTTCAGAAATACACAATACTAATTCAATCATATTGGCAGTAAATAGAAAACCACCTATTTTGCATATTGGGTATCTGCACAGCTGGGCAACAATGAATGATTGGAATGCCTAGCTATCAAGTTACTTGCACAGTATAGACCTACAGTATGCAGCATGACATGAAACTGTCAGGCAATGCAATTAATACTTGACTTGCTATACACAGACAGGTGTCCAAAATGATGTTGGAAGTGTCTGTGTCTATTTTATCCTTAGGAAAATAATTATCACTTCACTTTTCCAAATGCCCACAGTATTGTGGTTGTTAAAAACATGGGGCCAGATTCACGTACATTGGCGCATATATTGACCGGTGTATCGCATCTCCTTTACGTTAGACCGGCTCAATGTAGAGGCGCAAGTACCGTATCCTTGTAGTATTTGCGCACAAATTTGCGTCGGCTCAACGTAAATTCCGAGGCGTAAGGCGGTATAATTCAAATTGGGAAGGACGTGGGCGTATTCCATTGAAATGAGCCGTGACCCCATGCAAAAGATGGGGCCGGCCGGACTGTGCATGCGCGCATGATGCAGACTATGGTCAGCACCTCTCTGCGCATGCTCACAACTCGGCCTGGTGTAATCAGTGAGATAGGAACTAGGCCCGGCATACTTAGTGAGCTACGCCCAGACATACGCCCTTCCATTGCAAAAGTACAACCATTTGTTTCCTTCCCTGAAGAAAGGTGCTTTTGTTCCGTTGTCTGTTGCTGTTTGTAGGTTTGTGTCGCGTCGTCGTGTTTTTTGGATTGTGTGTTTTGGAGAGATGTCAGAGAGGAACTGGAAGTTGAACTACTATATATATATATATATATATATATATATATAAAAAAATGATATAGTAATAATAAATAATATAATTATAATAATATTTAAAATATTAAATATATATTAGATATTAAAAATAAAATGATATATTTATTATATTAACTAATATAAAATATATACTAAACAGAAAAAATGTATCTGAAATATACATTTACCCATTAGGGTGAAAAGAGCCACTGGCAAGGAAATGGAGTGTTGCCAGGACCTTGACCAGTGGCTGCACTGCATGTGAGTATTGTGTTGGGCTGGTGATGTCCTCCTGCAGGGTTGTGGTTAATTCCATGATGGCATGAGGGGTGAATTTGAAGATGCGATACACCTCAGAATCACTCATGCCAAAGATGTCTATGCGTGTGCGGTATATCCTCTCCCGTGCCCTCCTCCGTGCCCTCCTCCTTCTGCGCTCATCTAAAGTCAGTAGTATAGCTATGAGCAAGGATGCCCCTGGCATGTTTGCATACAGATTGTTGTCCTGCAAGTGTGGCTGCTCAGCTCGTCCCTAACGGTGTTGCTTTAGCTGACATGTAGACGGATTGTCCAAATTTAAACCTGCTTTTATAAGGACTAATTTTAGACCGGACGTGCAGCTGATGCGCACAGCGCGTAGCCTGCACCGCACAAACTTACTTTTGTGGATCGCCGTATCTCCCTCATTTGCATATTTGCATAGCAAATTAATGGTGTGTCTAGCACATTATTGCGTGGACAATGCGCCGGTCTATCCAAATTACGTTGGTCGAAAAATTCTGGATTTCAGGCGTATATCGTTTTGGGGATATGGCGCATAGATACGCGTGCGCATATTTAGACTTACGCCGCGCATCTCGTGAAACGCCAGCGTAAGTGCTTTGTGGATCTGGCTCCTGAAGCCTAATAATGGTTCACTGGTAGGGATGAGCCAAACACCCCCCTGCTTCGCTTCACACCAGAACCTGCGAACACACCAAATGTTCTTGTGAACTTTAGAATCCCATTAAAGTCTATGGGACTCAAACGTTTGAAATCTAAAGTGCTAATTTGAAAGGCTAATATGCAAGTTATTGTTCTAAAAAGTGTTTAGGGACCTGGGTCCTGTCCCAGGGGACATGGATCAATGCAAAAAAAAAGTTTAAAAAAGGGAGGATGTCCCCATGTTGATGGGGAAAAAGGGCCTCATCCCCACAACCCTTGCCCAGTGGTTGTGGGGGTCTGCGGGCAGGGAGATTATCAGAATCTGGAAGACCCCTTTAACAAAGGGGACCCCCAGATCCTGCCCCCCATGTGAATTGGTAATGGGGTACATTGTACCCCTACCATTTTTTTTAAAATCAGAAAGGTTTTTATTGTGAAAAAAGCAAAAGGGCACAGATATAGGAATTAAGTGACCTAGAAAAAAAAGGGCTACACAGAATACATTGACAGTTGTACAAAAACAAGGAGTAATATACAATTTCAATAACATTACTGAAATAAGTACCATGTACAACTTCCATTACGCCCCTTGCTACATCTTCCTGGAGGAGGAACAGAAATATAAAACAAACAAACAATAACAAAAAAAAAAAACGGGGAAAAACAAGGGGGGAGGGGAACAAAAATAAAACAAGTACCAGCTCAACCTGATGACACCAGCAGATCATTTCTCAAGCTACCTGTCCCATTACCCCCGTGTCCAATAACCTTAAGAAATAGTCATATTCTAAAGGTCCACCCATCTAAGTCATCAGCACTGTAACAACCTATTAAGGACTAGTTGTGGAGGTGCTACCTCTGGGGAACCCAACCAGCACTGCCACATTTGATCACATTTTCGTGATGATTTCCTATGGGGGTACGTATTCTTTTCCCTTATGAGAATCCTATTAACCCCCTGGATCCACTGCCGGCTTACTAGAACCTGGGTAGATAGCCAATATCTTGCTATAAGCTTTCTTGCCAAATAGAGCAATCTAAACAAAGCAGTGTAAACAGTAGACATGTGCATTCGTTTTTCGTCCGAAAATCTGTTTTTTCATTATCGTTTTAACAAACGATAACGAAAGCGCAAGAAACGAAAACCGAAAGATCCGACATAAAAAATGCTCTATTTTCGTTTTCGTTGCGGTAAAAATTCGATATAGAGAGATTCGACATTATAGAGAAAAGATTCGACATTATAGGGAAAAGATTCGATATTATAGGGAAAAGATTCAACACTATAGGGAAAAGATTCGATATGATAGGGAAAAGATTCGACACTATAGGGAAAAGATTCAACATTATAGGGAAAAGATTCAACATTATAGGGAAAAGATTAGACACTATAGGGAAAAGATTTGACATTATAGGGAAAAGATTCGACATTATAGAGAAAAGATTCGACACTATGGAAATAATAGATTCGACATTACAGAGATTAGATTTCGATTTGTGAGAAAATAGATTCGACATTATTTTTTTTTTTTTTTTCAAACAATTTTTATTGAGTATTACAACAATACATTTATAAGGACAAAAGTACAATTGTCAGGGTAGTCTTCAATTCACATTGAGCGATACAGGGGGAAATATATCAGCACATGGAATGGTACGGAACATCATATACAGAAGATCCCATTTCAGAATTTAGATTGTGAGAGACTATTACATACAATATAATACCTCAGTAGGAAGAGAAACGGTCCGTTCGGGCAGTGTTGAAACAGTATGGGACCCTCCAGGGCCTGCCCACCCCTAACGGGAACATTCTGTGGGCGGTGAGGAGGGGGGGGTGTATCCTGGACCCATGCAGTACAGCCGCATACCTACAGACATATAACGTGACCATGGTGTATTATTCAAGGCGTGAGAGATAGTCTACGTGAGGGCTATGTCCAATATAGACCTCCAAAGGCCGTAGTAGTGTAGGACCTAAAACGGGGGAAGGTCGGACTGGGGCGGGGATCGGGAGGGGGTACGGAGCACAAGGGGGCAGGAGGAGAGGAAATACTAGTAATGACTGATCAGGGCAAAGGTAATGGGTGGGTTGAAGGAATAAGTGGGTTCGCGTGTATCAGTGATTCCCTGTAGTGGGTCCAGCAGGCCCAGGTGAACCTAAATTTATCGTGTGTGTCTTTGGCTTGGTGAATGAGCCTTTCCATGTCTTCGATCTTGTTGACTCGTTTATGCCAGTCCTGTAATGTGGGGGGAGTTGTGGATTTCCAGAAGAGAGGGATGCATTGAGTGGCCGCGTTTACAAGATGCAATGCTAGTGATTTTCTGTAGTGCGCTCTCGGTATGGAAGAGTGGTGTAGCAAATACTGTGCCGGGAAAAGACTAGTGGCATGGTGGTGATCTGCACTATACGGTCATGGATCTCCTTCCAGAAAGAGTGGAGAGAGGGGCAGTCCCACCAAATGTGCAGGAACGAGCCGTCTGACCCGCCACACCTCCAGCAGTCGGAAGGGACCATGGGGTAGATTTTATGGAGCTTTGCGGGCGTCCTGTACCACCTAACACTAAGCTTGTATCTGTTCTCCTGTGCCGAGACATTCATGGACCCTTTGTGAGTGTATTCCTGAATGTGATCCCAGTCTTCATCGGACAAAGTGAGCGAGAGGTCATTCTCCCAGGCCGTGCGGAGCTTGGTGTTGGGAGCCGAGTCTGGGGTTAGCATGGAGTATGTCATGGAGATCAGGTGGCGTTGGGGTTCCGCGGCAGTGCAGAGCTTCTCTAGAGGAAGAGGTGTTTGAGTTGGAGGTATTGGAAAATCGTCAGGGTGGCGTGCGGGAACATGCGTAGTATGTCCGGGTACGGTATCAGTGTGCCGTCGCGAAAAAATCGACGAGCCTGGAGTGGCGTAGGGTCGGGGGCTGGCATCAGACAGTTTCTGCCAATATTAGAGGCAAAGCCAGGGTTACGCGAGAGGGGCGTCAAAGGGCCTGGGGAAGGATTCAGCTTGAGGGAGCGGCACGAGGCCCTAAATGCAAGGATAGTGGCGCTAATCAGCGGGTGAGCTAGGCAAGCCTTAGGTATCGAGCGTTGCTCGATCCAGGGCAGGTGGGAGATTGGGAAGTCTATGAATGTGTTTTCTATTGTGATCCAGTCCTTATTCTGACCATGTATGTGCCAGTCTATGAGCCTGGTGAGATGGCATGCTTTATAATAAAGGGCTATGTCCGGCAAACCCAGGCCTCCCCTCGGTTTAGGTAGGATCAATGTGTTCCAGCCCACTCTAGGTGCGTGTCCTGCCCAAAGAAAGGTCCTGCAGTACTTTTTATATGTAGCAAAAAAGGATTGTGGTAGTGCGATCGGGACCGCCTGTAGGAGGTAGAGAAGTCGTGGGAGGATGTTCATTTTGAGGATCGCTATCCTGCCAAACCATGAGAACCTGCCTTTAGTCCAGACCTCTAGATCCGACTTAATGGTTTGGAGAGCTGGTGGGAAATTTAGAGTGAACAGGTCTTTCAGGTTCGTCAGGATTTTGATGCCCAAATATGTGATGTTGTCAGATTCCCACTTAAAGGGGAAGTTTTGTTTACATAAATTGACCACTGGGGTAGGTAAGGAGACATTTAATGCCAGGGACTTCTCAAAGTTTATTTTGAGATTTGAGAGAGATCTGAAGAGGTGGAAGTCATTGAGGAGGTTGGGGATCGAGGTGAGTGGGTCCGCGAGGAACATTAGGACATCATCCGCATAAGCGGCTATTTTACACTGTTTTTCCCGGACCGCGATCCCTTTGATAGCCGGGTTGTCGTGCAACCTGCGGAGGAGGGGTTCCATAGAAAGGACAAAAATGAGAGGGGATAAGGGGCAACCCTGGCGTGTACCATTGGCTATGGAGAAGGCATTCGATAGTCGGCCGTTGACTCTAATTCGCGCAGTAGGCGTGGTATATAGTGTTAGAATCATTTGAATAAGGCGGGCCGGCAGACCTATTTTGTGCAAAACTGCCGCCATGTAGTCCCAGGCCACCCTATCAAACGCCTTCTCGGCATCTAGAGACAGGAGGAACCCCGCACTGTTAGATGATGTCAACCAGTGGTGCACGTTGAGAGCTTTGATGGTGTTGTCCCTGGCTTCCCTGCCAGGGACAAAGCCTACCTGATCAGTCGAAATAAGTTTGGGGAGCAAAGGTAGTATGCGGGTGGCGAGTATCTTGGCATATAGTTTTAAATCAACATTAAGTAACGATATTGGACGATAATTAGCGACGATGGTGGGGTCTTTGCCTGGTTTGGGGATTAGAGTGATGTGGGCTTCTAGCAGGTCCTTGTTGTGGGAAGGGGAGTCAGGGAGGGCATTGTAAGCTGCGAGGAATCTCGGGAGTAGCAGGCCGGCGAAGGCTTTGTAGTAACTGACCGGTAGGCCATCCGGTCCCGGGCTCTTCCCAGGTTTGAGTTGTCGTAGGGCTTGAGTGGCTTCCTCTAGGGTGATTGGAGCGCCTAAGTGCGAAATGTCTCCCAGGGCTGTAGAAGAGGGACAGTAGTCCGTCAGGAAGTTGTCGATAAGGGTTGGTCTGTCGGGGGCATGAGGGGACTGTGGGTGAGTGGGAATATTGTAGAGGCCAGAGAAATATCGCACAAAGTGGTCAGCGATCTCCTCCGTTTTAACGAGGGTCGCGCCAGAAGGAGAAGTGATAGTATGGATGGTCTGGGAGGATCGTTTTTTTTTGGAGGGCTGCTGCCAGGAGCTTGCCTGATTTGTTCCCGAACTCGTAGAAGAGTTTATGTGTGAGGGAGTACTTGCGGTCGAGCGTCTTCCGGAGTTCGGCCAGAAGTTCTTCCCTTGCAGTTAGTAGCTCGTCGTGGGTTTGAGTTGCAAGTGTAAGTTTATGTGTGCGTTCTAAGGTCTTGACCTTGTCAGATAGGTAGTTGATATGTGCCTTACGCAGTTTTGAGCGTTTAGCTATTAGTGATATAAATGTACCACGCACCACGCATTTGTGGGCCGCCCATACTGTAGGGGAGGAGGTATCATCCGTCACATTCTCCTTGAAGTAGTTCGAAAGGACCTCGGCAACACAACTTGTGTTGTCCGCGTCAAGGAGAATGGAGTCGTCTAACCTCCAGATTGGTGATCTGACATATAGGGAGCGGGTTGTCAGGGTCATGGTGATCGGATGATGGTCCGATAATAGCATGGGTTCAATAGTGGCTTCCACTAGCGAGGTGAGGTCATTTTGGGTGAGGAAAAAATTGGTCTATTCTGGAGTATTTCTTGTGCAAAGGTGAGTAATATGTGAAGTCCTTCACATTGGGGTGCAGCGTACGCCAGGTGTCATGTAGGGTCAAGGTGGTTAGGTGAGACTTTATTGCTCGTAGGGCACTGAATTTCAGGCAAGAGGACCCGTTTGACGAGTCCAGGGTAGGCTGTAGAGGGACGTTAAAGTCTCCTCCCAAAATTAGTGTGCCCGCCTGGAAGGCTGTGAGTTGGAATAAGACTGTGCGAAAGAAGGACACTTGCCTTGTGTTGGGGGCATATACATTTGCTATGGTGTATGTCAAGTCATGCATGGTGCCGCGGAGAAAAAGATATCTACCCTGAGGGTCTCTCTGGATATCTGTAACCTGAAATGGGCAATGTCGGGAAATCAGGATGGATACCCCCCTAGATTTTGCTGTGTCGTTGGGGGCGTGGAACACTGTAGGGAAGTGTCTGTCGGTTAGTTTGGGAACCCTGTCCGACCGAAAGTGAGTCTCCTGGATAAGCACTATATGTGGCTTTTCTTTCCACAGTGTGTATAGTAGTCGGGAACGTTTCTCGGGGGTATTCAGGCCCCGGGCATTTAAGGAGTATAGCTTAAGGCGTGCTGGGGGTCCGCCGGTCCCCACATAGGGTGGCGCCCCAGGGGAGGTGGTCATTGTTGAAGGGGGGATCTAGGGTGGGGGGGGAGCTGGGAAAAGAGGGAGAAAAAAAAAAAAGGGGGGTCGGAAAATGTATCAGCAACCGATTAAGCGGTAGGACTTAGTCTACTCACTTCCTATATACAAAGTTAATCGGAGAGGTACAGCGTGTACCAGGGTTCCACACTCCCAGAGGAGTCTAGAGAACCGGAACAACACCGTTGTGGGGTTGACCAGAACAATGGCAGCCAAGTGGAACAGGCTGTGTAATTTACAACAAACAACTCAAGATTCAAATAAACTGAACAGAACAAACCAATAAGGCCTAGCCACCCCAGAGCGGGGTCATGCTAACAGTGGACAGTGTACCTATCTGGGTGCACAGCAAGGCAGGGGTTACCATTACCGCAATTGAAAGCATATGGGACCGTGTGGAGCAGCAGTAGCCCCACAGTGTGAGATATAGGGGAATGTATCTCCGGGGGTATCATCCCCGCTGCAGTCGTCCACCGACCCACCCGCCCCCCGATCGCCCCGAGCAGATGGTGCGTGATTGTACGGGAGGCGAGAAGGGGATAAAACCAATGGCGGGGGCAGCTAGCGGAAGCGGCAACAGCGGGGGGGAAAGGGTAGACCACAGGGGAGGATCATGCCATTACAGCAAATAACCTAACACAGCACCCCCCCACAGACCACCCCCCCCCTATGGTAACGCCTGTGCACGGGCAGCGGCAGGTTGCAGAGGGATGTGTCTAGCGGCAATAAGGGGAGCAGGCAAATGTCTCGTTCAGACCCCAGCATATGCATTACATACCAAACATGTATAGTGTTGAGTTCCTGGGACGCACATGAGGGAGGCAGGGGCCGTTGCCTTGTTCGGCTGTACACAGCCAGGCGTAAGTGTCCAAGTCCCGGAGTAAGGTCTAGCACCAGCCGTGACCCCCGGAGGGTAGTGCAGATCCGCTTGGCAAGCACCATCAGGAGCAGCAGGGCCGGAGCATCCGACACAGGGGGAGTCCGGTGGAGGAGGCGTGGGTTAGCAAGTCGTCCCTTCACTCGGGAGACCGTGCGGGCGGATGGGAGGCTGGAGAAAGAATGGCGTGCAGCCCCGCCATCCGGAGAGACCCGTGGTTGCGGGTATGTCAGTCCACGGAGGTAGCTGAGGCGGGTTCGTCCACAGAGGAAGTTGTGTCCGCCATATCCATGTCCTCGGGCTGGGGGGCCGTCAGATGATGAGGAGCGAAGGTCCTCCCCTGCAAGGATGGGCTACCAGAACGTCCAACGGCGAAGAGATCTTCGGATACATTTCCAGTGTGCCTGCGCTAGGCATTGTGGGTGTTGTAGTCAGAGTAGCAAAGTCACGCCCAGCAACAGGCAGGGAGAAAGGGCGCCAAAATAGTAGCCGGGGAAACTGTGAGGGGAGCAAACTCTCCCCATCCATTTAACAAATGTAGCCCGGTAAAGTAAAACAGCACAGGGGACATGACCAACGGGGAAAACCTGGTGTTGATAACAGGAACTTTAGTAACAGTAGATGAAACATGCGTGATCCGCTCCAGCATAGAGGCCAGCTTGTGGGCTGCTCTGGCGTGGAGAATCAATACTCTCTTCTTGCTCTTCTGGCCTTCGGAGGGGGTGTGTGCCCATGGCCATTACTCATAGCTGAAGATCCGTGAGGGGGTCTAGAACCAGAGGGCGATCTTCGCCTGCGGTATCCAGTTGAGTGTGTTTCCATAGGCACTTCCTGCGGTTTGTCCCATCTGCCCACCGCTCGGCGGTATGGTGCATACCAGTCAGGTACCGAGACCAGGGGTAAGCCCAGCGTAGCACAGAAGGAGGGCAGATCTTCTGGCACTCTAAGTGCGGCGGTACGGCCTTGGTGTGTTGCAGCCAGGCAGAAAGGGAACTTCCACTTGTAGCGAATGTCCCTTGATCTGAGTGCCTCTAACAAGGGCTTGAGGTCACGTCTGTGTTGCAATGTGATCCCCGAAAGATCCTGGTATAGTTGGATCGGAGCATCTCCACACTTAAGTCTTTGGCCCCTCGCCTGGCTTAGTATCTCTTCCTTCAGCTTGAAATCTGTCAGGCAGCAGATCACGTCTCTAGGGGGATCCGTGTCTTTCCCTCTGGGGCGGAGAGCGCGATGAATTCTCTCAAAGTCCATGGGGGATTGAGGGGGTTTACCGATGATGGCGTTGAAAAGTACTGTGACTTCCCGCTGGATCTGATTCCCCCTCAACCGATTCCGGTACCCCTCTAACGCGCAGGTTTCGGCGGCGGCCCCTGTTGTCCAAATCCTCCAGCTGACAATTAACCTCTCGCAGCTGGAGGGTATGGTCATCGATCTTTCTGGTGGACTTATGGAGGACTGTATCGTGGTCCTCTACTATCTGCTCTGTGCGGGAGACTCTGTCGGAGAGTGAGCGGAATTCAATGCGGAGCTCCGCAATGGCCGCAGCCAGGGTGTCCTTGATATCAGCCGCGACAGCTCTCAGGTCTAGGAGAGTGAGTTGCGGCGGAGGACCGGTCCCAGATCCGCCTGGACTCGGTGTCGGCTGGGACGAATGTCCCGCGGCAGGCGCTGTGAGGATTATGTCCGCTGGTGCCTGATGCAGAGGCTGGACAGAGCCCTGAGAGGATCCCTGGCCGGTCGGCGCCATGTTCCCGCGGTTGGAGCGGAACATGTCCGGGATGTTCTGCCTTTGTAATCCGTTGTTTTCCCTCGGGGACCGGGAACGAGAGGCAGAAGAGTTTCTAGAAGCAGTCCCCATGCTCAGCGGTCAGTTTGGGCTGCAATTCTGTCGCTGATGAAGGCTGTTCGCTCTGAGGTGGCAGGAGCACGGAGTTTAAGCGTCCATCTTCTTTGCCAGTTCGGCCACGCCCCCGACATTATTACTAGTCATACAACATTAGAATTCTTGTAGGCGAAATATATTCGAACGGAAATGTACGATTCGACGTAAAGATTTGACGTTCCGTCGAATATTCTTTTGACCAATCGACAGAAACCAAGTATTATTGGATTTTCGGACGAAAGCTATTCCCCAAATGAAAAACAAAGTAAATCAAAACGATTTTCTGGAGTAACTAAATAAATGTATTTTCCAAACGAAAAAACGGAACAAAATATTCCAGTCTGCACATGTCTAGTAAACAGGAGGCAAATACAAGTCCTCATCCAGACCCCCAAGCAATCAGACCAGCGGATTCACAGGCAACTGAACCTGATAGGTAGAATTAATGATCGCGACCACTGCGTTCCAATACCTCACAAGCTTGGGGCACCTCCACAACATATGGAGAAGGGCCCCTGGGTGAACCTGACACTTGGGACATATGGGTGTGTCACGCCTACCCCAGTGATGTAATTGTACTGGAGTCCTATACACTCTGTGTAGAATAAACAAGTGCGACAGCCTCTGTGCCGCCGACACTGACACTAAGGGTCCAGCTCGCAATACTTTCTCCCACTGCTCTCCGTCAATGGGCCCAATATCTCTCTCCCACTTCTCCCTGCAGGGCAGAACATCGGGTGCTTATATAGGAGCTAGTAACTGTAAGTAGGATCTGGAGATGATACCCTTTTTCTCTGTTTCGTCAAAAACTGAGCCTAGAAAATTGGAGTCCTCCAAGTGCAGAGATGAACAATTTCTCTGGGATCTAACTGCATGTTTTAACTTAAGGTATTGATAGTGGGACTCGCCCAATAAAGGGAACTCCTCTTTCAGCCTCTCATAAGATTTAAGGTCCGCCCCATCAAAGATTTGAAACAAATATTTAATACCTGCTGCCTCCCATCGAGAGCAATCATGAAGTTTAATAAGCTCAGTGTAAAACCTGTTTCGCCAAATGGGTGTACTAGACAGGAAACCCAAAATCCCTATTCTCCGTTTAAACTACTCCACAGTTTTAAAAAAAAGAGAGGCTGTAGTGCATATCTCAGGGGCATTAGGGAAACCCATCTCCATGTGAGAGTGCAGAATTCTAAGTGGTTGGGTCTATGAGCAAAGACCTAGAGGGGTCTACCACAGTCGACTGATTCCACCCTGTAAAATGTTGTAATTGGGCTGCATAAAAATATGTCTGGGCATGAGGAACAGCCATTCCACCCTGATCCTTAGGGTATTGCAGGGTGGTATGTATTATCCTGGCCACCCGGTTGTTCCAAATAAGGGACCTAAATTGGGAGTCTATACGCTAAAACCAGTACTTTGGAATCCACAACGTCGTACAACAGTTATACAACAGTTGTTGGGCCCAAATCATCTTATTCAAGGTTACTCGTCCCGTAGCTGACAAAGGTAACTTACCCCAGGCGGAACATTTTGTTTTAAACTTTTGTAAAAAGGGGCTTAAGGTTGAGGGACACATAATCTGTCAGACCTTTGGTCACCACAATCCCTAGATATTTGAAGGAGTCCACCAGCTGTATCCGGGATACACCAACTGGCAATTCTAAAGGGGGATCGTCCAGCGGGAGGAGCACCGATTTATGCCATTTGATGGCAAAACCAGATAACTCCCCAAACCGCTCGATGAGTTGCATTGCTGCGAGCAGGAATCCCTCCGTATCCCCCAGGTACAGCAGTACATCATCCATGTTTCCGTCTAAATCCCACTATGTCAGGGGACTCCTGTATCCTAGAGGCCAAGGGTTCCAACGCAAGGGCAAAAAGCAGGGGCGACAAAGGGCACCCCAGTCTAGTACCCCGAAACAAAGGAAAGGCCTCCGACATCACATCGTTTATTCTAATCCTCGCTGTTGGGGCTGCATGGAAGAGTTTTATCCATTTTATAAAACCCTTCCCCAGTCCGAAATTGTTTAACACTGCCCAAAGATATCTCCACTCGACGTTGTCAAAAGCTTTGACAGCGTCGAGAGAAAGAATCGCTCTATTTCCTGGATTTTCCACTGGGAGCTGAACATTCAGGAAAAGCCTCCTGATATTCAATGCTGTGGACTGTGCAGGGATAAAGCCAGATTGATCCACATGGACCAATCTAGATATAAGGCGGCGTACACACGACCCAGAAACTCGACGGGCCAAACACATCGTTCCGCCCGTCGAGTTTCCCGTTCTGCTCGTCGAGCAGCTCGATGAGCTTGCTTTGCGTACACACGTTCAAAGTCCAAATCTCGTCGATCTCACGTTCACCACGTGTTACGGCACTATAAAGGGGATGTACGTTTGGTTTGGCGCCACCCTTGGGGCTCCTTTTGCTAATCTCGTGTTTACGCGTGTTAGTAAAAGTTTGGTGAGTGACGATTCGCGCTTCTCAGTTTTCGTGCTTTTCAGGTCGATCTCTGCCATTCAGTTTGTACTTGTGGGTTCGTATCTTGGCTATCGGGGCGTGCGGTCAGGTCGTATTGTTTTACATTGCGGTCCTGTCCGCCCGTTTTTGATTTTCAGGTCGTTCTTCATAGGTCTTGCTGTTCTTCAGTGCGGTCTGTTTAGTGCAATTCTGTTTAGACGTTCGTTTCTAACCTTGTAGCCATGTTGCAGGCATCTCGTCATCGACGAGCTCGTGCTGTGCTTCTATTGCTGTGCTTGTCTATTGCTTTTAGACCTAGATGACGAGTCCATGAACAGGGTGAGGAGGCGTTCATGGACCAAGAATTGGTTGCTCCGTAGGAACCAATTCTCACATATGCCTTTTCTGCGGGAGCTTCAGGAAAATAATCCTGAAGATTACAGGAATTTCCTGAGGATGTCGGATCCCGTTTTCCAGCACCTGTTGGCCTTGGTGTCCCCCTATATTACCAGGCAGGACACCGTTATGCGGGAGGCTATTGGTGCTGAGCAGAGGCTAGTTGCCACCCTACGTTATCTGGCAACTGGGAGAAGCCTTCAGGACTTAAAGTTCTCTACGGGCATCTCCCCCCAGGCTCTGGGCCTTATTATTCCTGATACCTGCTCTGCTATCATCCAGGTTCTGCAGGAGGAATATATGAGGGTAAGTTTTCTCCTTTACTATCTCATTTTATGTATATATTGTATGCTAATGTATTGCACTTATCTCCTCCTTCCATAATTACCGTTTGGAATATGCTGTGAATGTCCCCTTTGCCCCCATGCATGCTGTAAAGTTTAATGATGCCCCTTTTTTGGCCTACATGCCTATTTCCCTTCACTTACCTCCCAGCATGCTATCCTGGGCACAAACACACCTAGCCTAGTCACTTCCCAATGTATTGTATTATATCCATTGTAATGTTTGCCCCCCTCCCCTCCAAAATGTGTTTTAAAAGTCTATGTACACTTTTTTTATTTATTTTTTATTTTTTGTGTACTCCCAAACTCATCTAGCCCTCCCCTCCAATGTGTTTTAAAAGTCTATGTACACTTTTTTATTTTATTTTTTTGTGTACTCCCAAACTCATCTAGCCCTCCCCTCCAATGTGTTTTAAAAGTCTATGTACACTTTTTTTTTGTGTACTCCCAAACTCATCTAGCCCTCCCCTCCAATGTGTTTTAAAAGTCTATGTACACTTTTTTTTGTGTACTCCCCTCCAATGTGTTTTAAAAGTCTATGTACACTTTTTTTTTGTGTACTCCCAAACTCATCTAGCCCTCCCCTCCAAAATGTGTTTTAAAAGTCTATGTACACTTTTTTTTTTTTTTTTTGTGTACTCCCAAACTCATCTAGCCCTCCCCTCCAAAATGTGTTTTAAAAGTCTATGTACACTTTTTTTTTTTTTGTACTCCCAAACTCATCTAGGCCCACACAAAACTTGGGCACTGGCACATCAGAGGGGGTGTTTACTGTGAGAATTGACTAAATCTATTTATGTATAATATGCTAGTTCAAAGAAATGTTTTAATGCTTATAATGTCTTTGTATAATCAGCTTGCAATGTTTCAGGGATAATTTTTTTTTTCTTTTTTTTTTCTTCCACAGCTTCCGTCCACGCCACAGGAGTGGCAGTCTGTGGCCATGGACTTTCAGAGGCGGTGGAACTTCCCCAACTGCGGGGGAGCCATCGACGGGAAGCACGTCCGCATCGTGCCTCCACCCCGTTCAGGATCCCAGTTCTACAATTACAAGGGGTTCAATAGTATTGTGCTGATGGCGGTGGTGTCAGCGCAGTACGAATTCCTTTTTGTGGATGTCGGGATGAATGGACGGATTTCGGATGGGGGAGCCTTCAAGCAGACCGAGTTTGCGCTTCGCCTTCAAGAGGAGGATCTGTCATTGCCACCGGATGACCAGAATCTTGAAGGGTTGCCATTTGTTTTCTTGGCTGATGAGGCGTTTGCGTTGGGACCCCATCTTATGAGGCCATTCCCTCAGCGGACCCTGACCCCAGAGAGGAGGGTCTTTAACTACCGGCTGGCCAGAGCCCGGAGAGTGGTGGAGAACACCTTCGGAATAATGGCCAGCCGGTTCCGCCTTTTCTTGACCTCTCTCCACATGGCGGAGTACAAGTGGAACTATATTATTTTTGCTTGTTGCATACTTCACAATTTTTTGAGAAGACAATCGACAACATATCTTGCCCCGGTTGGACCCGAGGCTGTACTTTTTGAAACAGAGCAAACATTGCCAGGTCTTGAAGCTGCCCATCAAGGACTGCCCCCCCAGAGTGCCCGTGAAGTGAGGGACAAATACGTTCAATACTTTATGGGTAGGGGGGCCATACCATCTCAACCAAATGTGTTTTAATTTTTGTTTCCAAAAATTTTAAATCTTGATCAAAAATTTTTTATGTCTCGCTTGTGTTTTTCAATGTTTCATAGTTTTTCATATTCTTCTACATGTAGTGTCAAGTGTATTTTCCTTAACTAATTTCCTAGGTGACATCCTAAAAAATCACATGTACAGTTATTGATATTTTAAGCAAAACCACACACACTTTTTTTTAGATATCAAAATCTCTTTATTTTTTCAACAATTATGTTTTTAACAAACAGAATGAGGTAATAATTGTTAGAATTTTTTGTAAAATATTTTTTCTTTTTGATTTAAAAAAATAGAAACTTTTTATTTTTTTGGTCTTTTTGATTAAAACATATTTTTTTTTAACTTTTTTTTGGTCTTTTTGATTCAAACATATATTTTTTATTTTTATTTTTTTGGTCTTTTTGATTCAAACATATATTTTTTTTTTGGTCTTTTTGATTAAAACATATATGTAATTTTTTTTGTTATTTTTTGGTCTTTTTGATTAAAACATATTTTTTTTAAATTTTTTTGGTCTTTTTGATTAAAACATATATAATTTTTTTTTTGGTCTTTTTGATTAAAACATATATTTTTTTTTTTTTGGTCTTTTGGATTAAAACATATCATTTTTTTTTTTTTTTTTAAACAAACATTACAAAAGTAAAACCCTCAAAATCAAACCCTCCCCAGAACATCAATTATATTTTTTAATTTGGTTTCCACTTCTTTGGTCTTTTTCCGTATCTCCTGGTTCATATCCTCAATGTCATCCCTGCAGGACTGGACCTGGGAAATTAGGAGATGAGCACTGTGGGTATCCAAGCCGCCACCAGCTCCTGAAATGTATGACCAAATCAGGTATTAAAATTTAGCAGGCCTACATCTAGATTAGCTGAAGCTGTGTTAATATGTTACTTTACCGGATGTAGTGGCATCATCATCCCGCGGGGGTGGGGCTTGGGTGCTGCCTTGCTGCTCCTGTGTAGAAGCTTCATTCCGCCCTACGAGAATAAAGAAAATGGAAAGATGAAGAGGCCTGAAAGAGGAATCTGTTTTGGTTTAGACCATTTGTGGGACGATTGATGTTTTGAACAGCCCCCTCTGGGCAGAACACAGGATTCTAGGCATTCCCAAACATTATTACATTTCTTGTACCATTGTTATAGTTTCAAACATGTAGGCAAACCAAGTATACACTGGATCACCTCACCTCTGTGTGAACCCATAAATGGATTATTCTTGTGGCCAACAATTCTGCAAATGAGTCCACATGTGTCACCAACTGCTGAGCAGACTCTCCTTTTACTGTATATTGTCTTATTTTACAGTAAGAGAAGTTCTTTAATAATACATCAACATTAATAACACAATTGTTCTCACTTTAAACTAAAAAAGTGCACAACATTAGTGAGATCAATGTTTTGGGCCCAACAATTGGTCAGAAAAGTCGTCGTTATTTTGGAACGGCGACTCCTACGACCAAATATCATGCTCACAACCAGGGCAGGACTTAGGGTGGTGGGGGCCCCTGGGCTTGAGTGTTGAAGGGGCCCCCTGGACGGAGGGGGGAATCATAGTTGTTCAACGACGGTATGTAACTACTTTTTCAAGTTTATTAGTAATGGTAGAAGTTGTTGAGCTATCTATCATATGATAACCTAGGAGAAATAATGAAATAGGGTCGGGGAAAGGACGACACAGAACGTCAGGGGTGGGGAGACGTGCGTTGCGTCGCACATCCGCGTCTATAACGGGATACCACGTGAATTGAAAGTGGCGTTCCCAGTTTGTTGAAGACGGCGGAGAGAAAGCTCGGGTTCAACGACGGTATGCAACTACTTTTTCAAGTTTATTAGTGATGGTAGAAGTTGTTGAGCTATCTATCATATGATGACCTAGGAGAAATAATGAAAGAGGGTCAGGGAAAGGACGACACAGAACGTCAGGGGTGGGGAGACGTGCATCAGCAATATGATTGCCCTCAAAATGTACCTGTAAGATTAGATGTTCAGAGCATCCCCTCCCCTTACATTAGATGTCAAGAGCCACCCCACCATCAGAAGTTGAGTCCCCAACTCTCCCTTACATCACAGTTTACCCCCCTTTCCTTATGCTGCTGCTGGGAAGAAGCTGGATGCATTACTTGAAAGCAGAAAGTAAGGGTCTGGAGAAGGACCAGAGGAGGACTGGAGCTCTCCTGCAGCTGCAGGAGAGATGAAAGGGCCACATGAAATTGCCTGGAGGGCCAGATTTGGCCCGCTGACCTTGTGTTTGACACCTGTGACTTAGACTATTCAAAGGGTTTGTATGCTATTATTATGATTTGTTAAAGAACTGAAGAATCTTTGATAAACTTTCTCAACGTCTTAAATATCAAGGATAAAAACATAGTCCTTACATGGAAATATCATTAGATGTCTAGATAGTTTCTTAATTTTAAGGTTTACATTGAGAGGGATATAATCTTTAACCGCTTGCCGACCAGCCGCTGCAGTTATACGGCGGCAGGTCGGCACTCCTGCGCGAGAGCCCGTAGCTCTACGTCGCCACTTTCGACGGCCACTAGGGTGCCCCCAAGTCCCATGCGTGTGCTCACACAGCTTTCGTTCCTGTCAGCGGGGGAAACGCTGATTTTCTGTTCATACAATGTATGAACGGAAGATCAGTGATTTCCCCTAGTAAGTCCACCCCCCATACAGTTAGAACACAAATAGGAACACACTTAACCCCTTCCCCGCCCCCTTCACTGCCAATGGCATTTTTATAGTAATCCAATGCATTTTTATAGCATCGATCGCTAAAAAAATGCCAATGGTACCAAAAATGTGTCAAAAGTGTCCGAAGTGTCCGCCATAAGGTCGCAGTACTGAAAAAAAACGCTGATCGCCGCCATTACTATTAAAAAAAAAATAATAATAAAAAAGCCATAAAGGGGCGTGGCTTGGCGCGCGATGAGGACGGCAGCACACTGAGGGAGCTCCGCTGACACAGGCAGCCGTACACGGCTTTACACCCAACCCACGCTAACCAGATGCCTGGAAAGAAGCACAGCGGCACCCCTCATACCCGTACACGCCGCGGATCGATCGCCCATCCGGCAAGAGACATTGCTGAACTTTTCAGAGGCAAGGCAGTGGCGCAGACCGGAGGCCTACAATCCAAGATGGCGCCGCCGCTCCACGAGGAGGACTTTAGCGAGGACTCCCAATCGGCTGCGGAGGACGCTGGCAGGGGTAAGAAGAGATCGGATCTCCCCCTGACCTTTGCTGACATGTCGGTGATCGCTGCGGACATCAAATCCACCTTCTCAGCGGCGATCACTGACCTGAAAACAAACCTGCTTGTACTTAATGATAAAATGGCCTCTGCTGAAGCTGCAAGGAAACAGAGGGACAGAGCCATCCACAAGCTGGAAAAGAATTCACTCGCCCAAGCCATGCATTTAATAGAGATGAACAGACATATTGAAGATTTAGACAACAGGGGAAGGAGATGTAACGTGCGTGTGCGGGGGATCCCGGAATCGGTGGGCCATGACCAGATAGCACCGGCGTTACAGAGAGTCTTCAACAGTTTGCTGGAGAGGCAGGAAGACACCGCCATCGAGTTTGTGAGGGCGCACAGGGCCTTGAGACCGAAGGGACCGGACAATGCTCCCCCCAGGGACATAATATGTTGCTTCCAAAGTTTCACTTTGAAGGATGAGATTATGCGCAGAGCAAGGAGAAATTATCATATAGCATTTAATGGGGAGAACATAATGTTGTTCCAGGATCTCTCCCAAATAACATTGAAAAACAGAAGGGCACTCCGCCCTCTGCTGGAGAAGCTAAGAAGCAAGGACATACTTTATTCATGGCGTTTTCCGTTCGCATTGGCAGTCACCTTTAATGGCCAACAACAGGTGCTTCGCACCCCGGCTAACCTACCTGATTTCTGCTCTGCACTAGACCTTGAACAGACGGACCTCCCTGATTGGTACACCAAATTTTTGCACCCGGTCTTGACCCCGAGTCTTCTCAGATCCCCTTATTCCACACCTGAGAAGTGACAAGCAAAGCGACAGAAACAGAATCGAGCTGGCAGCTCCAAAATGGGGACCCCGAGACAGCTAGCAGATCCCGGGGTGGACTCCGAAGCCGATTAATACTACCAGTGTACCCTCAGATTTTTCCTTTTGTTCTCCTTTTCCTCCTTTGTGGCACCTGTTGAACATTACCACGAGCCGACTGTGACTTACCTACGAGGCCTCCTGGGACACCTGCGGTTCTGGCTTCCTCTCTGTTATTCCAAGATGTCGGAGAGACCCTGTACATCCATGCCTTGTTTTTTGAATTTTTCAGATTTTTCCCCTCTGGGGTGGTTACTGTTAATGTGTCCACATGACGAGTTCCTATTTTTTCTTTTCCATGGTCCTTATTTTGTTCTGTTACCTCGTTTTTTTTTTTTTGTTTGTTTGTTTGTTTTTTTTGAGCGCGCCCATTTGTCCCTTACTATACAGTTTAAAATGGGTATGACCTCATTGCGATTATTTCAATACCCGGGTCGGGTAAGACTTGAGACCATTCTGAAGGGCCTGGCAGTTTACTGCTGCTGTCTCAACTGACTTTGCCTTATTAATGTTTTAGAAGGCCCTCAGGCCCATGGTATAATTTGTTTTGATATGTACGGTTGCCTGTAACGCAGCCATTTACCTCGTTAACTTTGGTTTATTTTTTTTCCCCTTTTTTTTCACTCCTGAGTCTCAGATCCTGCCGGACTGTGACACAGGTAGACTGCCGCCGTGTAGTCTGGTGCCTCCCTACAACCCCACAGAGTGTACCGGTGCTCCTGACTTGGGGCCACTGGAGACACTACACACACAGGTGGTGTCCACTCCTGAGTAGGCTATCCCGCTCAGGGGGACACCCGTATTACATTTTGCTCTCCGCTGTAATATTACGGCACTCTTCTTATACTTCTCTCTCTCTACTTATTCCACTGTCTCTTTTCTGCCCTGGTCTCACTGCCTTTTATCCTTCATCTTCACCTTCCCCTGTCTAATCCTGACACGTACTGAAGGTGGGGGGACTGATGATATTCGCTAGCTTGACATTAATTGTTGTATTGACATTTACCTGCCTTTGTCTGCCCTCACTACCACAGCTACAAGCTTGGACCGTCTCCTCCTGTGCTGCTCCGATGGCCTTCTCCTCGCTGGGAGGGGCACCAACAGTGATTTCACACAACATCAGGGGCCTGAACATCCCGGAACGCCGCTCCACCCTCCTCCGTGAATTAAAGAAGGGTAAGCCCCATTTCGTTTTCATACAGGAGACGCACTTTAAGACGCAACATGTTCCTAAACTGACTGACTCGTATTTTACAAGGGCATTTCATGCCACCAATAATGACTCCAAATCAAAGGGGGTGTCTATACTAGTAAGTAGAGACGCACCTTTTCAACTGACGGAACAAAAAAGTAACCCGGGGGTAGGTTCTTGTTTTTGAAGGGAAAATACGGAAATACCCCGGTGACACTAGCCAATGTATACTACCCCAATAGGGCTCACGCCACTTTTTGTAATCAGATAACCAGGGAGTTACTGGGGTTCTCTACGGGTTGCTTGGGTGGGGATTTTAACTTCCCTCTTAACCCCTTAGTGGACACCTCGAACGGCAGATCCTGTGTCACATATAGGATACTTAAAAATATTAAATCCGCACTTCAAAAATTGCAGCTGGTTGACGCTTGGCGTTTTCTCAACCTGGAAGGCCGTGACTTCACTCACTACTCGGTCCCCCATGCTCGTTATGCTAGGTTGGATTATGTTTTTGTTTCCCAAAGGAATCTGTCCTCAGTGACGGCGTCCCACATAGGGATCCAATCGATCTCAGATCATGCACCGGTTTCATTGAAACTGAACCTCTTATCTGTTCCCCCTAACCAACCTACGTGGAGACTTAATGCCTCCCTTCTGACAGACCCAGACTTCTTGACCTCCCTCACTGGGTCCTTGAAAGAATTCTTCGCCCACAATTTCACCCCTGACATGGACCCTCTCATGATGTGGGAGGCACACAAGTGCACAATTCGGGGAGAGCTAATCAGGATGGGGTCTAAACGGAAGAGGGATAGGGAAAAGGAAATTACCAGACTCACAGCACTGATCTCCTCTTTGGAATCCCAACATAAGCACTCGCTCACGGTTAGATCGGCCGGGGAACTACTGGAGGCCAGGAAGGAACTGCAGCATTTGTTCGACTCAAAATCGAGGCGAATGCTGTTCTTTAAAAAGAAAATTTACTACGAGTCGGGTAATAAGTCGGGCAGGCTTTTGGCCAGGGCCCTGAGGGAGCACACTTTCACCAACGATATCGCGGGCATTAGATGGGTTGACGGGGGACTAGACGAGACCACGGAGACCATAGCTGCCCACTTTCAAGAGTACTACTCCAGACTTTATGGCCTGCCACCCCAACACAAGCTCCCGGACATGCAGGGGGACAGGACGCAGATCATACAAGACTACCTGACCAATAGTGGACTCCCCAACCTAACAGATATGGACGCGTCCCTACTAGAATCTCCCATACCCCTGGGGAAATTGCCCAAGTAATAAAATTGCTGAAAAATGGAAAGAGCCCGGGCTCGGACGGGTACACAGCTATATACTACAAAACCTTCACCGACATACTGACCGTGCCGTTTGCTGCTGCCTTGAACTCCATGTCCACGCCAAGGGACGTTCCACCTGACTTTCTGTCCGCCCAAATTGCAATAATCCCTGGAAAGGACCCTACGAACTGTGCCAGCTATAGGCCTATTTCCCTCCTAAACATAGATACCAAACTATTTGCAAAAATTCTCGCCATGCGATTGAGCCCTCTGTTGCCAAACCTGATAGGCCTGGATCAGGTGGGATTTGTCCCAGGCAGGGAGGCAAAAGACAATGTCACCAAAGCCCTGCTTCTCATACAGGCGGCGCGGGACGGAGATGTCAAAGGCCTTCTCCTGTCCACGGATGCGGAGAAGGCCTTTGATAGGGTGGCATGGGACTTTCTGAGGGCGGTGTGCGAACACATAGGGCTAGACCCTTGTATGCTTTCGTGGATTTTCGCCCTGTACCGTAATCCTACGGTGAAACTCAAAATCAACGGTACACTATCTGACACAGTACACATTCGGAATTGCACCAGGCAGGGCTGCCCCCTCTCCCCGCTACTGTTCATCCTGGCCCTTGAGCCCTTCATTAGGTCGGTGAAACTGAATGATTCCATTGGCGGATTTAGGATTCGCGATAGGGAGTTCAGGGTGGCAGTGTACGCGGACGACCTCCTTTTCTTCATAACCAACCCCACGGTCAGCGTACCCAACCTCCTGAGGGAGTTTGCCCGTTATGGATATTTGTCCAACTTTAAAATCAACTACTCCAAATCCGAGGCCATAAACATTTCACTGCCATCTGAACTGTTGACTCGAACTTCCCCCCCTCCTGAAGAGTTGTACGGCCGACTTGGAACGGTGGCGAGTAGGCTGCTTCTCCTGGTTCGGTCGTGCGTCCATTGTTAAAATGGTGGTCCTGCCTAGACTCCTGTATCTCTTCAGGACTTTGCCCATAAAAATCCCGTCGTGTTTTTTCCGGTCGCTGAATTCTATCATTCTGAGGTTCATTTGGAACCAGCAGAAACCTAGAATTAAACTGTCCTGGCTGTCCCGACCCAAGACTGCGGGCGGGATTGGACTTTTTCACTCCGAATTTTAGAACTTACTACTACGCGTCACATATAGCCAGAGTGATCGATTGGCATTGCCATGGACAGTCAAAGCATGGGTGTCGTTGGAGGAAGCCCTCCTCGCAGGGTCACTAAGGTTCTCCCCGTGGACTCCAAAAGCTGGCCTCAATGCACAACCGATTACAAGGAACACGCTAGAAGTCTTTCATGGCGTCGCCGCTCAGGGCATGATTACCATCCCTACTGGCCCATTGACACCCTTAAGGGAAAACACAGACTTCCCCCTTGGAGAGGCCAGTGATTTGTTCCGGCCGGTCCACAGTGATGCCCCCCTGCTAGCGAAGGACTGTTTCATGGGAGGTAAACTTAAAGATCTTTCGACATTGAGGACAGAGAATGGGCTCCCGAAATTGACATGGTGGTCCTATTTTCAGTTGCGAGACTAATTTACCAAACAGGGACGCGTACGAGACTTTCACAGACCCCTGACGGACTTGGAGACGGCATGCTTAAACGGTACGCCCTTGGCCCGGGCCACGTCGGTCTCATATGGGTGGCTACAGGAGGCTGGATGTGGCGGCCCGGATGGGTACAGGAGGAGATGGTCGGAGGAGCTGGGAGAGGAGTTCACAGACAAACAATGGAGGTATGCATGCATCCTAGCACATAAAGGTTCTATAAGTACACTGATCCAGGAAACGGGCTACAAGCTGTTGACAAATTGGTATAACACTCCGGACAAACTCAATAAATGGAACCCCCAGACACCCTCGACGTGTTGGAGGTGTCAGGCAGGTAGAGGCACTTTACTACACATTTGGTGGAGGTGCCCGCTGATTGCACCCTACTGGGACGAAATCAATAATCTGATTAGAAAAATCATGGAAACGGAGTTGCCCTTGGATGCAGCTTGCTGTCTGTTACACATCAACCCTCTCTCTCTGAAAACATACAAACACTCCCTAACTAAACACTTGATTAACGCTGCAAGGTCATTGATACCCATTCACTGGAGATCAACCAGAGTACCCACGGTAGCAGACTGGCTCAAGAAAGTTAGGGACGTGTGGGAGATGGAGGACACACAGGAGATGTGGCGCAGGAACATGGCAGAATAGAAACTTTTCAGGAAACTTGGAGGCCTTGGATTGTCTTCCGATACTCTCAGGAATACGATGATATTACGCAGAACCCTTGATAAGGGTCTGTGAGAAGCTTGGGACCTTACAGGTCCAGAGATCCGTGGCGGCCGCCTCAGTGTCTCCCCCCCAGACGTGCCTGACTAGATAGCAAGCGTTATAGTAAGGCTGTTTGCTCTCCCCGTCCCCCTACCTTCCCACTTCTGAGATGTCCGGGTTCCCTCCCCTCGCTTTAACTCGCCTCTTCTTCCCAATGCTCCTCATCTTCTTTCTCATTCCCTTTATACATGGTTTCACGTGCTTTGTATGTTGATGAATCGTTGCAACTATAGACCACAATACTACCATTAACCTCTAAGTCCTGCTGTTGACCTAGGCCATAGGCTTGTGGTGAAACTACATTAATGGTACTTAGACCCTTTGGGTCATGCTTAGAAACCTCAGTTTCTCTCACTTCACTCTCGCCTGGTTTACAGAGAGCACTTTTAAGTCCCAGGGACTCATCTCCTTTCAACATCCAGTTATGTTTTGTTGTACCTGTACTTACATGTGACATACTATGTAACCCACTTCATGTTTTCTTTTTCTCTTCAATAAAAGCTAAATGTTCAAAAAAAAGCCATAAAACTACCCCCTATTTTGTAAATGCTATAACCTTTGCGCAAACCAATCAATAAACGCTAATTGCGATTTTTTTAACGAAAAATATCTAGAAGAATACGTATCGGCCTAAACTGAGGAAAAAAAAACGTTTTTTTATATATTTTTGGGGGATATTTATTACAGAAAAAAGTAAAAAATATTGCATTTTTTTCAAAATAGTCGCTCTATTTTTGTTTATAGCGCAAAAAATAAAAACTGCAGAGATGATCAAATACCACCAAAAGAAAGCTCAATTTGTGGGAAAAAAAAGGACGCCAATTTTGTTTGGGAGCCACGTCGCACGACCGCGCAATTGTCAGTTAAAGCGACGCAGTGCCGAATCGCAAAAAGTGCTCTGGTCGTTAGGCAGCAATATGGTCCGGGGCTAAAGTGGTTAATCTATAATCTTTTTTGAAGACATGGATTACAAAAATGACATTCCTTTTTCTAGCTGCCACCACCCTTATGTAGCTAGAGGACAATTTATTAACATAAATATAAACTTTACCGAACTGCAAGAGTTTAAATCACATTATTAGATTTAGGGAGAAAGTTGTAAAAGCCATAAAGTGGATTTTATCTAGAAGAAAACTCTAAAGATGCAAGATTTAAAGGGGGAGCAAAACATAGTGGATCTAGAAAAAAATACACTTATTGAATGAAGATTTAAATTTGGTATTGGTTGGTTTTAGATTTTAACAAACAACAAAGTAGGAGGATACCCAACTGAAATTGTATGTAAAAAGGCCCTTAAATTAAAGCAGAACTAAACTCTCCCAATCAACATTAATTATTTTTAATCTATATGCTGCAAACATTAGTAAATATATAGGAAATATATCATATTTATTGGTTTAAACTCGTTTGCATTTGTTCAGTTGATTTTTGTTTTCTGGCCTAAACAAGCCAGTTATACATCCCAGGAGTCTTCATAGGCATTTATTTTCTTTCATCTGAAGCATCTGAAGCAGGGAAGGAGGGCTTTCTCAGCTAAGCACACCTCCTGCTTGCATGCCTGAGGTAAGGGCATAATGTATTAAAGATTATATATCTTGCAATACAAAAGGTATTGCATACATGTGGCAATGTCCATGTGGGCCTCGATATGTTTGCTGGAGGACAAGAGAGACTAGCACAAGGATCAGAAAATGCATTTATTGTATAAAAAATGGCTTCAAAAATCTAAATGTAATACATTTTTTTTTTACCTACATCATAATGATAATCCAGTTTAGGGTGGGGGGATAGAGAAGGTTCATATACAGCGTTAATGTTCTAATTTAGAAAGCTGATTATCCAAACAGGAGTGTAAATGGATATATGAACTGCTTCATTAGTAAATATTGATGTTAGTATTTTCTTTTCCTATTTATACATAGATGTAATATGGGTCTCAAAATTAGTTTTATATATCTGCATATTGAAAGTATTTAAATTAATTTCCTATACAGTGTATTGTCTGTTTTTCCACTTCTTACATTAATATCTCTGTCTTTCATAATTTATGTACATGTAGCGCCCCCTTACTTTCAGTACTGGCACTACGCTAAAGTTAGTGGGTGAATGGGAGAGTTACTGTTGTTCCAGAGCTGTCCTGTGGGTCGGTCTGCGTTCCAGGGGTGCTCTCCCACCCCTGGGCAGCAGTTGGCGCTGGAGGGGTTCTGGCGGAGCCGCTTTTCCCCAGCGGCCAATTGGAGGAGTTTTTCCTCACTGGGCATGCTGGGGAGGGGTATATCTGTGACAGGTGCCATGATTCTTGGTTCTCTCCGCGGGGTCCACGTTCCAGGTGCGGCATCCACCTTCTGGGTGCGCGCATCCACGGACCCCGCCTGCATGGCCCACCTGGCCAGAGCTGCCTGCTCCATGGAGACCCATCCAGATGTTGATAGGGGCTCCAGTGACCTACTGAGTCCCCAACCTTACTGAGAAAATCCCAGGCTGTGTGCCGTTCGCTGGGGGATCGGCTTGAGGAGTACCTGGAGGCAAGTTATCCAAAGGGGCTTAAACGAACCATCAGGGATCTGGTCACTGGGATTCGACATGTACAAGACAGCTGTCAACCAGTGACCCCTTTCATTGCATTACTGGGAGGATTTTCTCAATACAAATTTGTTCTCTGAGTACTGAAGTACTAGGCCTGTGGCAGAGGCCTGAGCCAGGCCTGCATCAGAGGTCTGTTCCTCCCAGCAACTTAAAAAGTGACGCTTCAGCGCCCAGGCCTGTGAGAAGGGTCTGTCCAGGGGCACTTCATCCACTCTGGCTAGAGTGGCGACAAACTGTATCTACTACTACTGAGAGCAGGATTGCTCTGTGTTCATATCCAGGCCTGATACTGCAAAGTTCTCTACTGTTTCATCAACCTTTCCTATACTACCTTCTGTTGATGTTGGCCCTGTTAGGCCTTGGAATAAAGCATTTGAAAAACACATTTGGTGACTGGACATTCGGTCACTGCTACTACTCACTGCTACTACCCCTAGACACACTACAAGGTAACTTAATACGCCGATCCCAAAAACAACCAGCGGTTCCTTCGGGGGTGAGCGCTGCATACATATACTGTATAATAGTATGTTAGCATAATATAGCATAATAGCATAACTTATACAGTTTGTAAGTTTATCAGATGGCCTCCATGTTTGGTGTAGGAATGGTTGCCTAGGTGTCAATCAACAATGATATAATCCCATAGTCATGCATCTGGAAGAAGTTATCATGCCCTATTGGTATGAATGTTAATCACAATGATTGTACTCCCTTATATACTCAGCTAACATTAAAATAATGCCACATGACAAACATACCAATCCAGTTTTAGCATTACAGCGATAAATGGAGACATAGGGTGGGCCAGTGGCTGCTACTGAGAGAAGCTTTGAGAACGACAAGAACATGAACCAGACTTAAATGTTCCAGTAACTGTTTTTCAGAAGATGATGTTTTTACATTTGTTCACTGCCTGGGTGGAACCATGTCTCTTCCCCTAATCAGTTTAGCTGCTGGATGTCCAGTAGCAAAAAAAAAAGGGACAAGGGAGAAAAAAAAGGTAAATGTAAAAAAAAAAAATATCCAGTCAGTACCTTTCCCTTAACCTGCCATCCATTGCACTAGACCACAGGTTCTGTTTAAAAAAGCTTGCCAGGTAGATTTTATTTAACAATAACTGGCCAAGGCCATACCATGACCGGTGACTAATCATATACACTGGGCATAGGCAGTGTGTGAACCCATATGACATATGATATTTTTTCATCTAAGAAAGACAATAAACACTGTAATGAGATGCATTCATCAATCGGTAGATGAGAGAATATTTGCCAGGTGTGGTTGGTAGGTGCACTTAAGATACATGTGTAGCGCTACCCCATTCAGGAGCCACTGAGTATAAGTGGGATCGGCGTGTTGTGTTACCTGGCAGGTGTCTAGGGGTGATACTTGTGAGTTCAGAAGAAGAGAGCAAATGTCCAGTCTTTAGTTGGGTTTTCTTCAATGCTTTATTCCAAGGCCCAACATGGCCTTCATCAACATAGTACAGGATAGGAACAGGTTGATGAGCAGAGATAGAGAGCTTGAGTATCAGGCCTTGGATGTTGAAAGGTGAGAGAGCAATCTTACTCTCAGTAGTAATGAACTCAGTTCGTCGCCACTCCAATTGGAATCAGTAAAGTGCCCCGGACAGGTCTCTGCCACAGGCCTGGCAGCTGGAAAGTCACTTGCAAATGCTGGGAGGACCAGGCCTCTGCCACAGGCCTAGTACTTGAATGAGCATGAAATTGAAGTGAGCGAGTCCTCCCAATAAATTTAGTTAGAGTCATGATGGTTCGTTCAAGCCCTATTGGATCCCCTGCCTCTGGGTTCTCCTCAAGCCGATTCCCCACCATACAGCTTCCAGCTTGAGATCCTTTTAGGAAAGTTTTGCGACACAGCAGCTTATGGGGTCCTTCTCCGTGTTAGAGTGAAGCTCTGCATGGTGCGCAACTTCGGCCAGGTAGGCCATGGCTGAAGGTGGATGCCGCACCTGGAACTTGGACCCCGCATGAAACAAGAAGGTGGCTGACCCTGATATAGCCTCCCTCAGCATGCCCTGGCGGGGGAACCAACCCCTCTGATTGGCTGCTGAGGAAAACGAGTCTACCAGAACCTCTCTAGCGCCAACTGCCGCCCAGGGGTGAACACACACCCCTGGAGCGCAGACCGGCCCACAGGACAGTTCTGGAAATAGCAGAAGCCCAAATTTGACAAATTACACATGGGAGCCATGTAACTCTCCCATTCCCCACTAACTTTAGCGTAAAGCCCCCCCAAAAAAGCAAGGGGGCGCTACACTTGTACCAGTGGTTGGTAGGTGCACTTAAGATACATGTACCAGTGGTTGGTAGGTGCACTTAAGACAATAAACACTGTAATGAGATGCAGCCATCAATCGGTAGAAGAGAGATTGAATATTTGCCAGGAGTGGTTGGTAGGCACACTTAAGATACAGTGCCTTGCAAAAGTTTTTCGGCCCCCTTGAACTTTGCGACATTTTGCCACATTTCAGGCTTCAAACAAAGATATAAAACTGTAATTTTTTGTGAAGAATCAACAACAAGTGGGACACAATCATGAAATGGAACGAAATTTATTGGATATTTCAAACTTTGTTAACAAATAAAAAATGGAAAAATTGGGCGTGCAAAATTATTCAGCCCCTTTACTTTCAGTGCAGCAAACTTTCTCCAGAAGTTCAGTGAGGATCTCTGAATGATCCAATGTTGACCTAAATGACTAATGATGATAAATAGAATCCACCTGTGTGTAATCAAGTCTCCGTATAAATGCACCTGCACTGTGATAGTCTCAGAGGTCCGTTTAAAGCGCAGAGAGCATCATGAAGAACAAGGAGCACACCAGGCAGGTCAGAGATACTGTTGTGGAGAAGTTTAAAGCCGGATTTGAATACAAAATGATTTCCCAAGCTTTAAACATCCCAAGGAGCACTGTGCAAGCGATAATATTGAAATGGAAGGAGTATCAGACCACTGAAAATCTACGAAGACCTGGCCGTCCCTCTAAACTTTCAGCTCATACAAGGAGAAGACTGATCAGAGATGCAGCCAAGAGGCCCATGATCACTCTGGATGAACTGCAGGGATCTACAGCTGAGGTGGGAGACTCTGTCCATAGGACAACAATCAGTCGTATACTGCACAAATCTGGCCTTTATGGAAGAGTGGCAAGAAGAAAGCCATTTCTTAAAGATATCCATAAAAAGTGTTGTTTAAAGTTTGCCACAAGCCATCTGGGAGACTCACCAAACATGTGAAAGAAGGTGCTCTGGTCAGATAAAACCAAAATCAAGCTTTTTTGCAACAATGCAAAATGTTATGTTTGGCGTAAAAGCAACACAGCTCATCACCCTGAACACACCATCCCCACTGTCAAACATGGTGGTGGCAGCATCATGGTTTGGGCCTGCTTTTCTTCAGCAGGGACAGGGAAGATGGTTAAAATTGATGGGAAGATGGATGGAGCCAAATACAGGACCATTCTGGAAGAAAACCTGATGGAGTCTGCAAAAGACCTGAGACTGGGACGGAGATTTGTCTTTCAACAAGACAATGATCCAAAACATAAAGCAAAATCTACAATGGAATGGTTCACAAATAAACATATCCAGGTGTTAGAATGGCCAAGTCAAAGTCCAGACCTTAATCCAATCGAGAATCTGTGGAAAGAACTAAAAACTGCTGTTCACAAACGCTCTCCATCCAACCTCACTGAGCTTGAGCTGTTTTGCAAGGAGGAATGGGCAAAAATGTCAGTCTCTCGATGTGCAAAACTGATAGAGACATACCCCAAGCGACTTACAGCTGTAATCACAGCAAAAGGTGGCGCTACAAAGTATTAACTTAAGGGGGCTGAATAATTTTGCACGCCCAATTTTTCACTTTTTTATTTGTTAAAAAAGTTTGAAATATCCAATAAATTTTGTTCCACTTTATGATTGTGTCCCACTTGTTGTTGAATCTTCACAAAAAAATACAGTTTTATATCTTTATGTTTAAAGCCTGAAATGTGGCAAAAGGTTGCAAAGTTCAAGGGGGCCGAATACTTTAGCAAGGCACTGTAAAATGCACCAGATAGACATAGTAAGGAAAAGCAGTATGTTAGATTGCTTGATTATGTAGTTGACATGTAATATGTTTCCCATGAACTCGAATAAATGTAAAATGTACTTGTTTGCTAAAGTTAAAGTGATTGTAAAGTCTCTCTTTTTTTTTTTAATAACATACATGTTCTACTTACCTCCTTTGTCCAGTGGTTTTGCACAAGGCAGTCTGGATCCTCCTCTTCTCAGGTCCCTTTTGGCTGCTCTTGGACCCTCCCTCCTGTTGAGTGCCCCCACAGCAAGCAGCTTGCTATGAGGCGGCGTACACACAATCGGATATATCCGATGAAAACGGTCCGCGGACCATTTCCATCGGATATGTCCGATCGGGAGTTTGATCCGATGGCGTGTACACACCATCGGATCAAATTCCCCGCCGCCGGACGGCGCGGTGACGCGGCGGTGACGTTGACGCCGCCGCGTCACCGCCACGTCACCGCACCAGGAAGTAAAACACTTCCGCGCATGCGCCGAATCCATTCGGCAGCGGCGCGGCGGCGGTGGGACCCGACATGTCTGCTGGTAAGTGTACTAACCAGCAGACATGTCGGGCGGACAGATTCCACCCGATAGATTTCAAAGCATGCTTTGAAATCTGTCGGGTGGAGAAATCTGTCCGCTAGCCCATACACACGAGCGGAGATGTCTGCTGAAACGGTCCATCGGACCGTTTTCAGTGGACATATCCCCTCGTGTGTACGCGGCCTGAGGGAACCTGAGCTGAGCTGCAGCCCTGTATGTCCATTTAGACACAGAGCTGCCATTCAGCGCTGCCCCCTCCTACTCCTGATTGGCTAACTGACTTTGACAGCCATGGGAGCCAATGGTGCCACTGCTGTGTTTAAGCCAATCGGGAGGAAGAGTCCTGGGGATGGCTGAGGAACTTGCAGACATCGCTGGACAGAGATGGGGCTCAGGTAAGTATTAGGGGGTGCTGGGGAGGCTGCTACACACAGAAGGTTTTTTATCTTATGCAAAGAATAATATTCAATTCCTTTAACTACCATTTAAACATAATATTTTTTTTACTAAAATTGTTGTAGTTCTACAGTTGAATGTGGAGTTGCACTATGTTTTAAGAAGTTCTTGTCTTTTTGGTAATACAAACATTTAGCCAGTAAGATAATGGTGATGTAATGAGGTGTAGGTGAAATATTTCCATGACATGATTTCCTAAACTGAGAGCAAGCACTAAGTGTGAGGCGGCGTACACACGACCGAGGTTCTCGCTGGAAACCAGCGAGAACCTCGCTGGAAGCTGCATTCCAGCGAGGACCTCGGCCGTGTGTACGCTCTCGGCGAGCATCCCGTCGGGAAGCTCGTCGAGCAGAAATAGAGAGCACGCTCTCTATTTGCTTGACGGCCCGCCTGGAGGAATGGCTGGTTGCCATTCCCGACGGGCGGGTCGCCGATTTCGACAGCCGGCAGAGAACCTCGACGGGCGGAACGATGTGTTCTGCCCGTCGAGGTTCTCTGCCGTGTGTACACGGCCTGATTCAAGAGCACGTTCAGAAAGTGGGATTATTGTGGAATCTTGACCAGATGAGTCAGTCATGAAACTACAGTAGGTTAAACAGGTTTATAATATATTATGTGCTATTGTGCAACCTAGACAAGTGAAACATTCCCACACAAAGTTAGCATACGTTTTATAAGACTCTAGACAACCTATAGACTACTCTTAGGTCAAACTCTTTCAGCACAATCCTTACAATATTCTGACATATAAGCTGCTCACAATTACTTACTGGGGTGGGATTTTCATTACGAAAATTCCCCAAGTTTTGATATTACCCATACTTCCATATCAATACTTATGCTGCGTACACGCGGTCAATTTTGTCTTGTAAAAAAACGTAATTTTTTTCTCATGGAAAAAAACAACGTTTTTCAAACTCCATTTTAACCACTTAAGCCCCGGACCAATATGCTGCTAAATGCCCAGAGGTGTTTTTACAATTTGGCACTGCGCTGCTTTCACTGGTAATTGCGCGGTCATGCAATGTTGTACCGAAACAAAATTTGCGTCCTTTTCTTCCCACAAATAGAGCTTTCTTTTGATGCTATTTGATTGCCTCTGCGATTTTTATTTTTTTGAGATATAAACGGAAAAGACTGTAAATTTTGAATTTTTTTTTTTCTTATAACAAAAAGTAAAACATAACGAATAAACTAAATTTTAGTCAAACATTTAGGCCAAAATGTATTCAGCCACATGTCTTTAGTAAACAAAATCACAATAAGCGTATATTGTTTTTCGCAAAATTTATAGCGTCTACAAACTAGGGTACATTTTCAGGAATTTTCACAGCTTTTATTTTATGTCTGCCTATCTTATTTCTTGAGGTGCTAAAATGGCAGGGTAGTACAAAACCCCCCCAGATGACCCAATTTTGAAGAGTAGACACCCCAAGGAAACTGCTGAGAGGCATGTTGAGTCATTTGAATATTGTTTTTTTTGTCCCAAGTGATTGAATAATGACAAAAAAAAAAAAACAAATTGACAAAAAGTTGTCACTAAATGATATATTGCTCACACATGCCATGGTTATATGTGGAATTGCACCCCAAAATACATTCTGCTGCTTCTTCTGAGTACGGGGATACCACATGTTTGGGACTTTTTGGGAGCCTAGCCACGTACGGGACCCTAAAAAACCAAGCACCGCCTTCAGCATTTCTAATGGCGCAAATTTTTGATTTCACTCCTCACTACCTATCACAGTTTCGAAGGCCATAAAGTGCCAAAATAGCACAACCCCCCCCCCCCCCCAAATGACCCTATTTTGGAAAGTAGACACCCCAAGATATTTGCTGAGAGGCATGTCGAAGTCCATGGAATATTTTATATTTTAATACAAGTTGCGGGAATATGACAAACTGATTTTTTTTTGGGAGCCTAGCTGCGTACGGGACCCCAAAAACCAATCACCGCCTTCAAGATTTGTGTGAGTGAAATCAAAAATTTATGTCCTTAGAAATCTTGAAGGTGGTGATTGGTTTTCGGGGTCCCATACGCGGCTAAGCTCCCAAAAAGTCCCACACATGTGGTATCCCTGTACTCAGGAGAAGCAGCAGAATGTATTTTGGGGTGCATATAACCATGGCATGTTTAAGAAATATATCATTTAGTGACAACGTTTTGTAAATATTTTTTTTGGTCATTATTCAATCACTTGGGGCAAAAAAATTAAATATTCCATGGACACAACATGACTCTCAGCAAATAGCTTGGGATGACTTCTTTCCAAAATGGCCATCATTTGGGGGGGTTGTGTGCCATCTTTTTTTTTTTATGGCCGTCAAAATTGTGATAGGTAGTGAGGAGTGAAATCAAAAATGTATGCCTTTAGAAATCTTGAAGGCGGCGCTTGGTTTTCGGGGCCCCGTACGCGGCTAGGCTCACAAAAAGTCCCAAACATGTGGTATCCCTGTACTCAGCAGAAGCAGCAGAATGTATTTTGGGGTGCAATTCCACATATAACCATGGCATGTGTGAGAAATATATCATTTAGTGACAACTTTGTGCAAAAAAAATCAGTTTGTCATATTCCCGCAACTTGTGTCAAAATATAAAATATTCCATGGACTCGACATGCCTCTCAGCAAATAGCTTGGGGTGTCTACTTTCCAAAATGGGGTAATTTGGGGGGGTTTTGTGCTATTTTGCCATTTTATGGCCTTCGAAACTGTGATAGGTAGTGAGGAGTGAAAGCAAAAATGTACACCCTTAGAAAGCCTGGAGGCAGTGCTTGGCAGTGCTTGGCAGCGATCAGAAAAACTATCGCTTAGTATAAAAACCTGGCAGACGAACCTCAAAAAATAACTAGCTACCTAGTGGCACCAGCGACACTAATACAGCGATCAGAAAAACGATCGCTTAGTGACGCTGGCAATAGGGGGTGTAAGGGTTAACTCTAGGGGCAATAAGGGGTTAAAAACTTTATTTAAAAAAATGTATGGGGGTACCTAACGCTATAAAAACCTGGCGGGCGAACCTCAAAAAATAACTAGCTACCTAGCGGCACCAGCGACACTAATATTCTAGGGGCATTCAGGGGTTAAAACCTTTATTAGAAAATGTATGGGGGTACCTAATAAAGGTTTTAACCCCTGATTGCCCCTAGAGTTAACCCTTTCATCCCCTATTGCCAGCGTCACTAAGCGATCGTTTTTCTGATCGCTGTATTAGTGTCGCTGGTGCCGCTAGGTAGCTAGTTATTTTTTGAAGTTCGCCGCCATGTTTTTATAGCGTTAGGTACCCTCATAAATTTTCTAACGCTATAAAAACATGGCGGCGAACCTCAAAAAATAACTAGCTACCTAGCGGCACCAGCGACACTAATACAGCGATCAGAAAAATGATCGCTTAGTGACGCTGGCAAAAGGGGGGTGAAAGGGTTAACTAGGGGTGATCAAGGGGTTAAAACCTTTATGGGGGGGGTAGGGGGCTACCCTGGACCTAACACTAAATGCCTGACACTAACTGCCTGTCACACTGACACTAAATTCAGTGATCAGTAAATAAATGATCACTGCTATTTAGTGATACTATGACAGGGGACTGGAAGGGTGATCGGGGGTGACGTGGGGGGGATGTGTGTGCCTATGTGTGTGGTGTCGGTGTGGTGCTCGGTGCTACTCACTGTGTGATGTCTCCTCTCCTCCGCCGGACGAAAATACAGGCGGGAGGAGAGGTGACATCACTTCCTCCTTGCCTGTGTTTACAGTTCAGGCAGAGGAGGAAGCGGATTGGCTGGGAGCGATAGCGAGGGGGCAGACAAAAACAAACAGCCGCCCCCTGTGACGGTAGTAGAACATATCCCCGTCAAGCATTCCCTTCTTCTCCCATAAAGAAATCACCCAATATTCCACGACTAGGAATATCCCTGGAATCTCTGAATAATCCACACATGAGCCATGGCTTAATGCTGAATGTAAACAGGACACCCTTTATTGAAAGTACACAGCACACTTTATACAGGATTTGGAACATCCCGCCCCCAACAACTGCTTTCCCATTGGTCCCCTCCAACGTCCCATCAGTTCCCCATCAGGTCCACCTTCCATTCAAATGAGGACTTGAAAATGACACAGCAGAGATTGGTCAGAACGGTTTGAATGGAAACTGATGTGTATTCAGACAAAAGCCCCAGGGGGTAATTACTACAATGAAACAATCAGAACAACAATTAACATGAGTCAATTATCTAATCGGGTGGCTAGGAGTCTCATCTCTGATGCGGCTATTCATCTGCAGAACACAATGGAAAGGTATTTCACAAGCCACTTAGCATTGAAAGGTCATTGTCCCTTACTGGCAGCATGGCAATCTGGTTTAAACAGGTTGTACAGATGCCTCTACAAAGGGGAAAGTAATCCAATTATCCAGGGCTAGAGGCAGACCCCATAACACACAGACATTAAAATTAGCAGGGAGAGAATTACACTGAAGTATATAGGCAATTACATAAAAGTCCTTCACACCCCCCTCATCCCGGATCCCTCCAAGACACTTATCGACCACCGCATGTAGCGAAGGGGGTCCCGATCGGACCCCCAACCCACTAGAAGGCAGGGACATACATGTACGTCCATCTGCCTGTACGTGCCATTCTGTGGACGTACATATACATGCGATGGGAGTTAAGTGGTTAAAAAAACGACGTTGCTTACACACCATCATTTTCTAAAAATGCTCTTGCAAAGCGCGGTTGCGTACAACACATATTACGGCACTCTGTTCCATTCAAGCTCGCGTCATAACTTGCTTCTGAGCATGCGCAGGTTTAAAAACGTTGTTTTAAACATCGTTTTAGCATACACACGATCATTTTTTATGACACAAAAAACGATATTCTGAAAAACGACATAAAAAATTGTAGCATGTTCGAATTTTTTTTTTTGTCGTTTTTCAGAAGACATAAAACGACGTTTTTCCCACACACAATAATTTTAAAACGTTTTATTTCATCACAAAAAATGACCGTGTGTACACTTTAGAAAGTAGCTCATAAAGCTTACAGCTACTGTATTATCCAGTTTCCTTGACATGGCAAATAACTACAAATGTAGCAAGCTTGGCTCAACTATGCCTGCCCCGCCACCGTCTAGTTCAGTGTTTTTCAACTCCAGTCCTCAAGGCACACCAACAGGTCAAATTTTCAGGATTTCCCTCAGATGAAATGGCTGTGGTGATTACTAAGGCAGTGAAACTGATCAAACCACCTGTGCAAAATAATGGAAAGCCTGAAAACATGACCTGTTGGTGTGCCTTGAGGACTGGAGTTGAAAAACAATGGTCTAGTTGATCAGCGAGCGGGGAACATAACAGCTTTAATTTCAATAGCTGTGTGTTCCTTGCCGCACGTCGTATATAGCCCACCCCCTTGTCCGGGCACTTTAATAGACAGATCACCTGTCCAATCCTGGGATGGGTGATCTGTCTATTAAAGTGCCCAGACAAGGGGGAGGGGCTATATATGATGACGCGCGGTGGGGAACACACAGCTATTCAAATGAAAGCTGTTATCTTCCCCCGAGCGCTGATCAACTAGACGGCGGCAGTAGCAGCAGCTCTCCTCTCCTCCATTAGTGACATATTTTAGTTTCAATATTCTTTATTGAGTTTTATCACAGAAATAACAAACAGAGAAACACAAACAAGATGCGCGTGGACAATGTCTACCAAAATAGTTGAAGTATTAGTGACATATTTTACATACCCGAGGACTGCTCTGCTCTCTGCCCGCTCTCCGCCCCTCTCAGCCTCCTCTCTGCCCACTCTCCGCTCACTCTCCGCCCCCTCTCAGCCCGCTCTCGGGTGAAGAAAAAAGTATCTTGTGAAGCATCGGAGGCATTGGCGCGAGTACTAGTGACATATTTTACATACCCGAAGACTGCTCTGCTCTCTGCCCGCTCTCTGCCCCTCTCCGCTCCTCTCAGCCTCCTCTCCGCCCACTCTCCTCTCACTCTCCGCCCCCTCTCAGCCCGCTCTCGGGTGAAGAACAAAGTATCTTGTGAAGCATCGGAGGCATTGGCGCGAGTACAAGTACTCGCGCAAATGCTCAGTATCAGTTGCGATACCAATACTAGTATCGGTATCGGGTCCACCATAGTGCAAACCATCTTTAGTGTAAAGGTTGTACCACAATAAAACGTCTGAGAAACTCCAGTGATCAGAAGAGCAGTGACCCTACACTTTCCCTCCTTGCCAGGAACCTTTCCCTACCGCTAGAACTGTCCCTAACAGATGAGGTACCTGTGCCTACTCTGCCAACTCACAAGTGCTCGCCAAACCTAGGAGCCAGGGCCTTATATAATGCTTTGCCTGGTCCAAGATGGCTGCTTGTGTCACATGGGGTGGCAATATCCAATAGAATAGCTTCCTCAGTGACACAGGTAACAATAAAAGGAATCCTGTTACACTTGCCTTCCTCTCCAACAACAGTGCCGCTCTGGAAAAGCACCACCTGCAGTGGAAAAAATAGACTGCACCTGCTTACACACTGAGGATTGAATGTCTGCAGTATAGACACTTCACCCCCAGGGCTTCCTCCTCCATATCACAGATTTATGTACCTATTCCTGATATTTATATGTGATACTTTTCCAGGGACTGTCACCAGGAAACACTTTTCATGGCGCTAACACACATAAATTGTTTACAATTAGCTGTTATAGATGCTGCCCTTGCTATTGCGATTCAATATGCCTAGTGCCAATAACAGCCCGTTTTCTTAATCTTTTGACATTTTAGGAGTGTAAGTAGCTTACTGTAGTAGTTGAATAGTAGTAGATAAGGTTGGAAAAGAGACACAGGTCCATCCAGTCCAAGTGTGAGTGTATGTGTGCTTGTGCATGTGTCAATTTGAGTCTTCTGCGAATATACAGTACATATTCTTGTATATTGTGTTAATCGAAGAAGACATCAATACGTTTTTTTATGTATGTCAACACACAGCTATTAACACTATCCCAGGAAGAGATTTCCATATTTATTTTGTTCTAACGGTAAATAACCCTCTACACAATTTCAAGTTATTCCTTCGACCTTAGGTTAAAGCAGATGTCCACTGAAAAAAAAAAATGTAAAAGTCAGCAGCTGGTAAAGGAACCAGGAAGTGAAGCTCTCTGGCTTCACTGCCCAGTTCCCTGCGGCACCCCCTCCCTCTCCCTCCCCCTGAAAGGTGTCAAATGTGACAGCGGAGGGGGGGAGGGTTCTGATCAGCAGGAGTTCCACTTTAGGGTGGAGGTCCGCTTTAAACATTTTTTTGCCACTACTATAGTCACTATTGATTAGTTTGTAGAAAGTGATCATATCTCCTCTTAAAGTGGATGTAAACCTGATTCATGACATTTTACCTGCAGTGTTTACTTACCTTTCTCCAAAGCCCTAAGTCCTATGTCTTTATGCTGCTCAGTTCTTCTGTTATTCGCATAATAACTTCTGACAAGTTTTCAGAGACAGAGATAAAAGCAGCTGGAATATTGTGTTGGGTTGGGTACTGTATATAGTTAAGGAGAGAGCTTGTCTGTTCACAGCACAGCTCTGCACATTCCTTCCTTCCTCTGCTTATGTGGAGTGGTGTGTGTCTTTTCTCCAATAATCTGTCACACAGTGTATGCCAAGACTCCCCTCCCATAACTGAAACAGGAAGAAAACAATCTAAGGCCATGTACACTTTTTTTTAAAAAAGCAAAAAAAAAAAAGCAAAAAAAAAAGCAAAAAAATAAAAGCAAAAAAATGTTGTTGCTGCGCTGGTCTAAATAAGTTATGACACAAAATGCTAATTGACCCCTCTAAAACTTATATGTGATGAAATAAAGTGCTAAATCCAGTGCAGTGATGTACTTGATAAATCACAGTAGATAACCAATGACAATATCCAGATTTTTTGGGCATGTGCAATTGCGTAATGCTATGTGCGACTACTGTGCCAACAAACAAAAAATGTTAATAAATAAACAACACTGTCCAGCTCTCTCTCTCGAGCATATACAGTATATAACAATATCCAGCTCACACAAGCGTGTAGAATGTATGATGCCAACAAACGATTATAAATATAAATATAGATATAAATATAATGTGCAAAATCATATAACATATGTGCAAAATTTTTTTGAAAAAAAACGATATAAAAAGATCATAAGCGTTCATAACACATCCCAGATGGCGTGAAAAAAACACACAACTTCACAGTTTGAGTCCAATAAGGGAATAGTTTGATCCTGTCTCATGCGTATAGGGTGCAGCTACCTCTTCCGCCCGACAGAAATAAGTGCTACCACCACCAACTGCTGAAATGCGCACTTACCAGACCCCAGCTGGTAATAGGCCCAAAACTTATTCCGTTTCAATCAATGGATATGTTCTCCATTTTCCTCTCACAAGATATTCTTCAAAAAACAAGGGCTCATCTAGGTGTAGTACGTAAAAAAGGGTTTTGTTTATTTGAAAAAGTTAAAATCAAACTACTCACAAGAGAGGTGCTTTAAGACCAGCACCTGGTGTCTTTGGCAGTATCGGGCATGGACAGCCGCTTACCAGCTAGTCTTTGGGGTGCGTACCCGGCTCCTGCTATGCTGTGGTCCCACAGGTCAAAATGCACTCCCTCTGTGCGTTGTGCACCTGGCTTGGATGTACATTTTTTAAACAGTATATAAAGCCGAAGACATCAGATATACAAATAAAACTTATGTAGGGAAATTTGTTTTATTCCTGTGTATCATCCGAGGCTGTTCACTTCACTGGGTATATGTGAGGGTTTACATCCACTTTAAGCAGCTCTCTGACAAGAAAAAGCATTATTTGAATTATTGTTCTTCATAGGTGAGGTCCCCATCACCCTTAGTAATTTTATCGTTATGCCAAACTTTTTCTAAATTCAAGTACATCCTTACTCAGTTCAACAATGACTGCATTTTCTGCCATCAGTTTACAAACCTGCACGAGTTATATTGCATTTGTTACTCTCATAAATTGCACAACAGTAAGTGTGGGGAAACACTGTTCGGTTCTGTGTCTCTGCTGTAGAGATCAAGTACAGGTCTAATGGTGGAGTGCAGTTTCTGTTTCCAGGGGGAGGAAGACTGTGAGTGCCCACTGCCGAGGCCAGTCACAGTCCTGCTAGCCTTGCCTACTGAACATCAGATGCAGAGGAGGAGAGCACTCACTGAGGACAAGAGGAACCACTATAAGTCCAGGGAGAATGGTAGTAAGCTGCGCAGAGGAGGGTTGGGTGGCTTTCTGGTGGGATAGAGGGTCACTTACAGCTGAGGTTTTAACTTGTGTCATTCACTACTGAACTCTACGCCACTTACTCCTGACCCCTAAACTCTGCGTCACTTCTAATCCCTGAGCTCTGGGTCATTTTCTACTGACCCCTTAATTCTGCATCACTTTTTTTAAACCCCTGAACGCTGCATCACTTAATACTGAACCCCTGCATTCTGAGTTTCTTTAAGGCACGCTCAATTTTCAGTGCAATGAAAACTATACATTATTTTTGAACACTGCTTCTTTATCAGGCAAGATGGCCCAGGAAATCCAGAGGACCCTACCCAAATCAACATCAGGGTTATTCGAGAGAAGAAGAAAGAATAAATATAGAGGATGCACAGTGGGGAAGAGGAAAAAGAAAAAGAGGAGTATAGAAGCAGGTATATTTAATTTAAGCAACATCACTTTCACCAAAGAGGAACAAAAAGTGTTGCAATTAGGCTTGAAATATGCCCATCCAAGAATATTGACAAGTTCAAAACTTTTATCGGTTTGCACAAGTTCGTAAGGAAGCTAATTTTTAACCACTTAAGCTCCAGAAGGTTTTACCCCCTTAATGACCAGGCCATTTTTTGTGATACGACACTGCTTCATTTTAACTGATAATTGCGCGGCTGTGCAACGCCGTACCCAAATAAAATCGATGTCCTTTCTTCCCACAAATAGAGATTTCTTTTGGTAGTAATTGACCAGCTCTGCTGTTTTTATTTTATGCGCTATACAAAAAAAGAGAGACATTTTTAAAAAAAAACAACATCTTTTACTTTCTGCTATAAAACATATCCAATTAAAAAATTTAAAAATCGCATTTCTTCGTCAATTTAGTTCAAAATGTATTCAGCTACATATTTTTGGTAAAACATCCCAATAAGTGTATATTTGTTTTTTGCAAAAGTTATAGCATCTACACATGATGGGATATTTTTTTTTACTAGTAATGGCAATTTTTAGCAGAATTGTGACATTGCGGCTGACAAATCGTACACCTAACTGACACTTTAGACACTTTTTTTTGGGACCAGTGACACTAATACAGAGATCAGTGTTAAAATATGCACTGTTACTGTACTAAGGACACTGGCAGGAAAGGGGTTAACACCAGGGGTGATCAAAGGGTTAAGTGTGTTCCTAGGTTTGCTTTCTATCTGTGGGGGGTTGCTCTGACTGGATGAAGACAGAGATTGGTGTTCCTGCTTAGCAGAAACACAAGATCTCTATCTTCTCCCCTGTCAGAATGGTGATCTGTATTGTTTACATTCCCTCGCTCGGGAATGACAGCAGGTGACCGTCTTGCCACAGTAAATGTGCATTAGGCGGAACTGGTTAGAAAACATTATTCCACGAGAAGGTTGATAAAATTGAGGAGGATTCTTAGTATAAACATAGCAGTTTAAAAAATAATTCTACTTTTAATCCCAAATCAAGCAACAATCTGTGTCTAGAGGCATTTAGAATTATGGTAGAAGAGGACATAGAGGCTATTAATACAGATCCAAACAGAGGCAATAAACAAGAGAGGGTATTGCAGAATTAGAGAAAAAGAAAAAATATAATAGGTCCAGCAGATGGGGTGGGGGGGATAGCCATCCTTAATAAAGATGACTGTATTAAGGAACTGAATCGCCTTATAGCAGATGAGGACACATATGGGAAATGAAAAGGAGATCCATGAAGTAAATTGAATGCTAAATTAGCTAAGATAATCAAGAGAGCACATAAAAAGGAATAATAAACAAAAGAGAGGCTAAATACCTTATCCCAGAAGCCCCTATCATATACTAAGTGCCCATAATACACAAATAAACCTGCAACCCCCCAGGTAGACCCTTTATTAATGGGGTAGTGTCTATATTCTCCAGGGTGGGGGAATATTTAGATAATCACCTTCAGCCCATAGCACAAGCATATCCATCGTACATAAAGAATAGCAGAGATCTGATTAACCAAAAAACATACCATTCAATAGGCATTGTATTTTGACAAGTATAGATGTCAACTCCCTATACACAAATATCAAACAAAAGATACTTTAAAAGCGATATATTGGGCCTTGAATAATGAAACAAAATGAAAGAATCAACAAACTGAGTTTATGTTACAGATTTGACACTTGAAACAATTTTACATACAAAAAAGGCATGGCCATGGTTGCTAAATACATGCCCACAGTAGCAAATATTTTCACAAGTAAATGATTGTTTCAATCTATGGAAGACCAAGACAGGAATTAAAGATGTATTAAAGGTATATAGACAACATACATGCAGTATTTTTCAAATTTGGGAAGATTCAGAGGACAAATTAAAAAAATTCCACCATGAAATTAATATAGACAAGCGTGTCATTTCATTTACAGCAAATTAAAGTAAAGAGAGGGTCATTTACCTAGACCTAGAAATTTTTAATCAAGATAATAAGATTTACACTTGAACACACTTCAAAGATACTGATCACAAGGGGTATGTCCCAACTACTAGTGGACACCACTCAAAATAGTTAGCAGGTATACCGAAGGGACAACTAATGCGTATAAAACAAAATTGAGACATGTGACATGGAAAAATTGGCTGTATTCAGAGCACACCGCCATTTTGCCTTGTGCTATAAGCACACACTTTATCTTAGTGAAATAATCCATCTTTATGCTAAAAGGTTCACTCACCATTCATCCTCTTCCATTCATTCAATAACAGACCATCGACCCCATCTTGTTTTTATCTCGGCATCCTCACAAGACTGCCTGGCGATGCCCACACGGAGTCCTTTTATTACAACAAAAGCCTTCACAGACCACAGCTGATTGGAGGAGATCACAGCATGTGACCATAGGAAGTGATGTCACAGCATGTGATCTCCTCCATGGGAAGCCAGGACACAGCATGGGGGCTCCACACAGCAAATGCCCATATATGGATGGGACAAAAATACAACAGCATGATACAAAAATGATACAGCAATAATACAATAACCAATGAACACAGTTCCTGATGAGGGGAGCTTATCTGCAGGTGTATGCTCACATCTCAAAACAGTGTTGATCAGGCACCAAGAGATGACAGGAGCATACATCTGCTAAACCGACAATGCGCCTGCAGAGTGGACGCATCGACAGTCAAATATCTGTGCAGGACACAGGGGCCCTTCCACCGGCCGACACCCCCACTCCACAAACACCCTTCTCCAAATCAGGAAGTGTATCTCAACCAGTCTCAGTCCGTCCCAGTCAGCTATTTAAGTGGGCTGTGGGAGAACCAACAATGGGTGACACTATAACAATACATTTTAAATGCATCTTCAAATTTCCACAACACCTGGAAGAAGAGTATGAAAAATCAGATGTTAAAATTAACAGGTTCGTTGAAAGGGATAGCAAAAGCAACAATTACAAAAAATAAAACAACAAGTTAAGGATATGGACAGGGAGGAATCGCTCATACTCAAACATAGAAAGAATGAAGATTTTGGAATTGTCTTCTGTACTGAGTATATTAAACAATATAAATTTATAGAAAAAGTGATAAAAAAGCACTGGCCTGTTCCACAAATGGACTCAGTTCTGACTAAAATATTACCTAAACATCCCAAATTCATTTATAGATGTCCACCAACCCAGCGGGATAAAATCATTAGAAGTATTCCAGACCCACCAAAAACGATGGTCACATTTTTGGACCATTTTTTTTTAAATGTGGTAAATGTTTAACTTGCAGAAAGTATAGAAGTGGCACACAAAAGACAGCACATTTTGAGGCCAATGCAAGAGGGCTCACCTATGAGATAACCAAGTTCATCATGTGCATCAGCACGCAAGTCACTTATTTGTTAGGTTGTATGTGCTGAGAGTTAGAATGAGGGAGCACATTTACAACATAAAAAAAGGTTTTTGTTACCATAGTCTGTCAGATCATTTTAGAATGTATCATAATAAGGACCCTGCACAATTTTTTGTGGCATTGACAGAATTGAAAAAACATGGTGAGTACCATGCTATTTAGGAGAATGAGACAAAGTGGTTTTATCAGCTGCATACTATGTTACTCACAGGACTTATTGTAGAAATTTATATCAACTTCATCACTAATTTTTTTTATCAATCACATGAGAATAATAATAATATTAGCTATATATGGGGAAAAATATTGAGACAAATTAATATAAGATAAGTTTAAGAGGAAGTCATCTATGTTTAATATCAGTTACTCAAAACCCATTCATTATATGTTTTAAACAGTAGGTTTTTAGAAATGTTTCAGAATGTTGATTATAGTCATTTTTATTGTATTAATTATAATTATTCTATTAATTTCCTTGCATATACTGTATTTACTGATTATTTGTATTGCATTGTGTACCATGTAGATAGAGTGCAGGGCACTTTTAAAGGGTGGGTTTCACAAGCTGTTGACATGACCGCAGGAGAATAAGGTCAGGAAACATTATTAACATCTGCACAGTAATAGGCTGATTAGGGAGTACCATCGTGGAGATATACATTGGGTAGAGCATATAAGAAAGGAGATAAGATAACAGTGGGTATAGTAATGTTGCGCCTGCTGTGTGGAACTATCATGGGGTACCAATATGGCGCCCTCTGTGTGGGATATAGAAAGTATAAACTTGGGTGTACCAATATGATGTCCACTGCATTTCCAACTCGCATGTAGTTAATAGGGGAGGTAGCAGGAAGTTTGTTATATACAGGAGGAAGTAGAGACTCGGAAGGTTTAGTGGGCTGTCTCATTAGGTGTAAGAGAAGAGAAAAATTGTATATAAGTAGAACCTATGAATTTGGCCACCAGCTTCTGAAGTCGCCTAGTAGGAAGGCTAAACCACGTAAAGCAGGGACATCTAGTGAAGGCACTTGCTGTTCTTGGAATGCATGCTGAGGCAGCGTTCCCGTTCTAGTATACATGATAATTTTACTACTATACTTCTAAGTATATTTAAGTTTAATTTTTAATAAACGGTTCTCTCTTCTATGATTTTTATGGTACGAATATATGGCATTGGCACAGTCACCATAGTGGAGGAGTAGAGGAGCAAACAATGAGAGGGGCCATCCATACCAGAATATCCTGGAATGATAATCAAATACTTTTTTGACTCTAGGGCCGCCTACACACGATCGGTTCAAACCGATGAGAATGGTCCGACAGGCCGTTTTCATCGTTTCACCGCTGAAGTGGCCTGATGGTCTGATGTGCGTACACACCATCAGTCCAAAATCCGATCGGGTCAGAACGCGGTGACGTAGAACACAACGACGTGCTGAAAAAACGAAGTTCAATGCTTCCAAGCATGCGTTGACTTTATTCTGAGCATACGCGGGTTTTTTGCGTACTAACCATCGTTTTGGACCGATGGTCAGGCGTCCATCGGTCAGATTTTAAAGCAAGTTTTAAAACTTTGGTCCGACGGATGACGGTCGGTTTGGACCGATGAAACTGGACTTCAGTCCATTTTCATCGGTTTGGACCGATCGTGTGTACGCGGCCTAGGAGTCAGCAACTGTCAGTGAGTGGGTACACAGGAGGGCAGCACAGCACTGAGGACCACCACGCTTAAAGGAAAATCTTTGCACTATTGCACTTTGTAATTGCACTTTTAAAGTTACAAGGACTTTTTTTCACTTATATGCACAGGAATTATAGAGTTTAAAGACTTTAGTGAGTAACTATGTGGATCCAGTACTATTAAAGGAGAATCTTTGCACTATTGCACTTTAGAATTGCACTTTATATGTTTTATGAATTTTTTATTTGTGGTTTTATATTGAATATACAGTATGTACAGGAATAATATAAGTTAGGGGGTTAATTGAGCAGAGCTATGATTTTCAGAAACTGTGCAGGGGAGGCTTGTATATTTTTCTGGTGGGATAGAAGGTAATTTACAGCTGAGGTTTCAACTCTGTGTTACTCACTCTTGATCTTTGCGCAACTTCCTCCTGACCCCTGAACTCTGCATCACTTACTCCTGGCACATGAACCCTGCATCACGCACTCCTGACCCTGAACTCTGCATCATTTACTCCTGACCCCTCCATGGGTCCAATCAGTGCTGAGCACACAGGCCCAAAAGAGTGGGGCCCACTGTGCCCTCATACATAGCACAACAGTAAGTGTGGGGAAAAAAAACATATTAGTTCTGTGTCTTTGCTGCAGAGATAAAGTACAGGGTTGTAACGGAATGAACTCTGACAGCCAGAGACTTTGGAAGGATGAGAGATACTCCTGTGCCAGGGACACTAATAACTCCTGGGTCCTGTGCCATTGTAGGCGTAGGGTGGCTAATAGGATCATAATTCATGTATTACATGAGATGGGACATTAATAATAATTATTATTATACAGGATTTATATACCGCCAACAGTTTACGCAGTGCTCAATAATAATTCATATTGCAGGACTGGAATATTACAAGGAGTTCATGTTGACTTGGGACCAGGTCAACAAGACAGTGACTCATCCCTCTGTATAATAAGCTATTGAAATGCTAAGTGAGGTCTGCTCCTGACAGACCTTTTCATTGTGTGATAAAACTATTAAAAGCCCTGTGTTTACACTTAAAAGATTGGGTATTGTACTACAAGTTAGCATTCCCCATTCAGGTGTAAGAACCTTCCCTTTAGAGACAGCCGTCTGTCTAAAGATATGGTTTGAAGGGAAAATCATTGTGTGACAGTATTTTGTTTTGATGTCATTATCTACAGGAATGTCATTCTCTCGTCATGCTAAATACATTGGTGCCGAAATGTCTAGATAATTAGCCCCATTGTATGAATAAGGGGGTGGGGATTGCATTGTCCTGCGATTAACTGTAACATCTTGTACTGTATAAAAAGCTGATAAGAAACCATTAAAGTGTTCATTTTCATTTGGAAACAAGTGCAGAGCAGAGTCTCGTCTTAATTATGGGAAATGGAATGAATCGTGTATGCAAGATTGTCGTATTGTGTCGGATAAGCTTGTTGTGGTTGGATGGAAGGTCGTAAACGGTGGTGACCATTAGAAGGGTGTTTCTTTTTCCAGGGGGAGGAAAACAGGGAGTGGCCACTGCTGAGGCCAGTCACGGTCCAGCTAGCCCTGCCTACTGAACCCTGGAAAATGAGGAAAAGGGCACTCACTGAGGACAGGAGGAACCACTATAAGTCCAGGGAGAATGATGGTAAGCTGTACAGGGGAGGGTTGTGTGGCTTTCTGGTGGGATAGAGGGTAACTTACAGCTGAGGTTTCAACTCTGTGTCACTCACTACTGACTCCTGAACTCAACATCACTTACTCCTAATCCCTAAACTCTGGGTCACTTACTCCTAATCCCTGAACTCTGCATCACTCAGTCCTGATCTCTGAACTTTTCGTCATTTACTCCTGGCCCCTTTACTCTTCATCACTTATTACTAATCCCTCAACTCTGCATCACCTAATACCGAACCCCTGCATTCTGAGTTTCCTAAAGACACGCTCAATATTAAGTGCAATAAAAACCACACCCAATTTTTGAACACTGTGCTTCTTTATCAGGCAGGAGGACCCAACTTATGATCTTGCACACTGACTCGCCAAAATACTCTCCTTGTGTTGAATCCTTATTTTTCTACACTAAATTAACATTTAACTACTGAAAGTTTCTTTTAAAGAAACATTAAAATTTGCTGTTTTGTCTCAAATTTCTTTACATTGTTATGAATTAGCCATCACTTTTGGCAGACTGCAGGAGCACTTTTTTTGGGTTACTGTGAGTATTTTTTTTCTTTATATATTAAATGAATGTTATGAATAGTGCTTGTGCAGATAGCACCTGTAATGTGTTTCCTGCTTAACAGAGAAAAAGAAATACCTATTCTGGGAAGCCGACGGTGTGTGCAACACTGAAGGCAGTGAAAGCAACCTACACAGATGCTTCCTCTAAGAACAGACAATAGTGTTTAAAATGACTAAGCACAATTTATATAAAGAATTGCAAATAACTGCTTAAAAATATAACATAATTTGAGTTACATGCACCAAAATTGCACTAATCATTGGCTGAAACATCCACCAGCATAGTAGCATGGTAGAATGGTTACCACTGAAAGGGCTGTCGGGGATGCTGTAAATCACTATACATACAATGAAGGCTGGGTTCTATGCAAGCAGCTTCCCCTCTGCACAATGAGCAAAGGAGGTTGCTCGCTTGGCAACTCAGCTATTCATAGAATACCTTGTATTTCTTTGGAGATATTCTCTGGGTGAGATGGAGAGTTGTGACATCACAATCTCCATCTCATTCAATCAGAGGATGCCTTGTATTCGATTAAAAAGAACCTAGAACAGGGATCTCCAAACAGTGGCCCGGGGGCCGGATGCGGTACTTTGCTTGCTTTTTTCCCGGCCCTTGGTCACTATTTCTCCCACCGACACCGGTAATGGGTCCCTTTGATGACCACGACAGGCCACTATTTCTCCTCCTAATACCAAATGTGGTTATATTTACTCCTGATGGCAGGAAAATTGTAATCCCACTGGTCAAATCCGGCCCTCCTAGAGTCTGAAGGACAATAAACCGGCCCTTTGTTTAGAAAGTTTGGAGACCCCTGGTCTATACCAGTGGTCTCCAAACTGTGGCCTGGTGGTCAGATGCGGCCCTTTGCTTGCTTTTATGTGGCCCTTGCGGCACTATTTAATCCACTGATACCAACAATGGGGCATCAATAAAGGGGCACAATGCCTCTCAATGACACCAATGATTGGACACAATTTCTCCCAATGGCACTAACAATGGGGCCCAGTAACTCCAATAATGGGATACAATTCTCCCAATGACACCAACAATGGGGTCCAATGACACCAATGATCGGGCACAATGCCTCCCAATGATACCAATGATGGGACACTATTCCTCCCAATGACACCTAAGATGGGACACTATTCCTCCCAATGACACCTATGATGGGGCACAATTTCTCCCAATGCTACTAACAATGGGGCCCAATGACTCCAATAATGGGACACAATTCTCCCTACAACACCAACAATGAGGTCCAACAACACAAATGATAGGACACTATTCCTTCCAATGACACCTATGATGGGGCCAATTCCCCAATGCTACACAATGGGGCCCAATATCCAATAATGGGACACAGTTCTCCCTACAACACCAACAATGAGGTCCAACAACACAAATGATAGGACAGTATTCCTTCCAATGACACCTATGATGGGGAACAATTTCTCCCAATGACACTAACAATGTGGCCCAATGACTCCAATGATGGGACACAATTCTTCCAATGACACCAATAATGGGACATTGTTTATTTCCACCTTTTCTACTCCCAATGGCCACAGTCCAGCCCCCCTAAACCCTGAAGGATAGTAAACTGGAAAAAAACATAAAATTGAGCGCACTCCCAAAGTCCAGCCTATACACAGTTTTCTAGAAAATTCAGTTGAGAAAATGTATACATTAATATATTGAGTCCATATATAAGAAAACCTATAAGCTTGCCTAAGACCACACTAACACTTGATGGCAGCCAGCTCAGATGAAGCAATCTGAAACGACAAGAAAAACACAAAAGCGGCGCCTTTAAGCACTGTAAAATTTAATTGTGTGTTCAAACAATAAAAAAGACCTACTCACAAAGCAGGTAATAATCAGATGTGAACTAATGATTTTCTTCCGCAGTAGTGATGTCCATTCGCTGGGTGTCGAATTGCTGGTTAGCACGGCACGGGTGATGTACCAAGATCCCCTGGAACCAAAAGACAGGGAACCTGTTTCCCAGTGTAGCAGCGCGAGTGTTGTCTCCAGCGCGGGCGGATGCGCGCGTTTGGGATCGTGTCCCTTCCTCAGATAAGAGTCCATTTTACTATAGGATATAACCTCGTCGGCCACATGTTATTCCTATTGGAAATATATTGTGATGCAAACCTGTTAAGCGCCCAATTTGAGGTCACAACAATGTATACTAGTGTAAGCAAAATTTAACAAAAAGAACTATAATTCAAAAAACCAGATATATATGGACACAGCGTTAATATATACTGTACATTTAGGCAATGAACTCAGAGCACACGGAGCCTTGGGGGCGTTATCAAACATATATATATATATATAGAGGAGAACAACAATACCAGACCAAATGCGGAGTACACTAGAAAAATACTAGTATGTCCGCGTTTCTGGGGGGGGAGGGGTTTTATAAAAAATTATATACACAAAGAATTTTTTTTTATATAAATTAAAAAAAAAAAAAAAGTTAAAATAGAATAGAAATATATAAATATTTAGAGGGGAAGGGTATTTAAAACTATACTAATATGACCTATTTATAATCTAATATATTCACTTATGAATTCTTATCTATAGTTCAGGAACTACATTTATAATTTCCCACCCCCTCATTCCGCTGGGCGAGAGGCTCATGTCTTATTGTGAATGACAGAGTTTTACAATGCCTCATGGGATGTGTAGTTCCGCAACAGCTGGAGGGCCGTAGTTTGAGGATCCCTGACATAGATAGACCATTGGTACTGTTTTTAATACAGGCGATGAAAATCCCAGATTTATTTTGTTATGTGACATTATTACTGAATGTATCATGTTTCATATATTTTCTCTGGTGTAGTAGATGGTATTCTGTGAATTATATAAGAAACATATAGCAATAAATCAAAAACAACCACCAATTAAACACCTATAAGGACCATCATTGATAATGATATCTTGCTGTTAATCTGTGTGCTTAGGAATTGGCTAAGTGCATGTTTGCCACAGATCTGCAGCTTTACTGTTGATCTGTCTTCTATATTCCTGAAGAACAGCAGGCATACAGGTACATGTAGTTTCTAGCCTTTAACTTGCAAGATTCTGCTGGTACCTGTTGATGCACACTTTTGTTCAAGATGGGTTAACCACTTGCTGGTTGATTGAATTCGCTACACTCCCTGCCTATTTAATTCATCATTGTCTGAGCAGCAGCTGGTGTTCCCCGCTGAGTTCCAAGTATATTTCCAACATTCATTGTGTTTCCTAAGACTCTTAAAGCGGAGTTCCACCCAGGAAAACCACATTTAAAAAAATAAAATTAAAAAAAATAATAATTAATACTCACCCGAAATACCTGTTGCGATGCGGAAGTCCATAATCTGCCTCTTCCACACCGCAGTGTCTTTTCTTCTGCTTCTTCTCCTTGTGAATGGGACCTTTCTGGGAACTGTGTGTGTTCTCAGAGAGCAGCGCGCCCATTCACAAGCCAGCATGAGACTCACGCAGGCGCAGTAGGAAATGGGCAGTGAAGCCTTAAGGCTTCACTGCCTGTTTCCCCTAGTGTGAATGGCGGCGCGGGACCTGGAGCGATTGTGGGACCGGCAACGGGGGGGGGGGGGGGGATTTGGCCATCAGCGCGGGCAAGTAGGACAAGGTAAAGTAGCTGCTGACTTTATAAAAAAAAAATGCGGCTGGAACACCCCTTTAAGGACTCACTGTGCTTAAAGTGTTACTAAAGTATATATTTTTTTAAATTAAAATAGCTAACATGTTATACTTACCTGCTCTGTGCAGGGACAGTTATGCAAACAATGCATTAAGATAAAAAATAAATGTTTTTACGTTTAGTAACACTTTAATTACTGTATTTTTCGCCGTATAAGACGCTCTGGGATATAAGACGCACCCAATTTTAAAGGAAGAAAATCTAGAAAAAAAAGATTCTGAACCAAATATTGTAGTAAAATATTTGCCCCCCACTCGTCATCACCATCACACCACCCCCACATTAGTAATAGCCAGTAACATTGCCCCCACATAGTAATAGCCAGTAACTTTGCCCTCACATAATAATAGTCAGTAACAGTGCCCCCACATTAGTAATAGCCAGTAACATTGCCCCCACATTAGTAATAGCCAGTAACTTTGCCCCCACATTAGTAATAGCCAGTAACTTTGCTCTCACATAATAATAGTCAGTAACAGTGCCCCCACATAATAATAGTCAGTAACATTGCCCCCACATAATAGCCAGTAACATTACCCCACATAATAGCCAGTAACATTGCCCTACATAATAGCCAGTAACAGTGCCCCCACATAATAATAGCCAGTAACATTGCCCCCACATAATAATAGCCAGTAACATTGCCCCCACATAATAGCCTGTAACAGTGCCCCCACATAATAGCCAGTAACATTGCCCCCACATAATAGCCAGTAACAGTGCCCCCACATAATAGCCAGTAACATTGCCCCCACATAATAATAGCCAGTAACATTGCCCCCACATAATAGCCAGTAACAGTGCCCCCACATAATAGCCAGTAACAGTGCCCCCACATAATAGCCAGTAACATTGCCCCCAACTCACTGTTGCAGATCGCTCTGGAATAGAAGATCCACGAGCCCTCTGCTCAGCGCGCGCCACCGCCGCCGGGTGTACCAAGATGGCCAACCGCTCCAGAGCTAGGCCAAAGCCAGGGTCTTTCCTAAGACCGCGGCGGCGGTGCGCTCCGCGGATCAGATCGGTCGGATCGGCGAGTGAAAAAAAGGTATATTCGTCTTATAAGACGCACCAACTCCCCCCCCCCCCAGTTTTGGGAAAGAAAAAGTGCGTCTTATAAGGCGAAAAATACGGTATGCTCCTGGCTTCCTTAGAAGATTCCTACTGACCCCCAGTGTTTCCTTGTGTCCCTGGCTTCTTGGGAAGATTCCAAGTGACCCATATACTTCTGGTTTCCTATGTTCTGGGTGACTCCTGGTGACCCCAAAATTGTTAGTGTTCCTGCAGCTGATCCCCCCTATTCGTGTCTTGTTTGCAAGCATCTCCCAGTGTCTTCCAGTGTCCCTAGTGCCTTCTAGTCTATCCACAGTGACTCTCAGTGTGTTCCTGCTTCAACCTGTATCCTTGCAACTGTTCTGACCTTTGGGCAATCCAGCGACATTTTGCCTTTGTGTTCCTTTTGCAAGCTTTCAGCTGTTGCCAGCGGTTTCAGTTTTCCAACAGTTAAGACATTAATGGCTGTGTGTTGAGTTATTTTGAGGGTAACAGCAAATTTACACTGTTATGCAAGCTGTACACTTACTACTTTACATTTTAGCAAAGTTGAATTTCTTCATTGTTGTCACATGAAAAGATATAATAAAATATTTACAAAAATGTGAGGGTGTACTGACTTTGGTTTTCAGTAGGCATTGGTACTTTGACGCATCCAGTACCATATTTCTTATAAGTAGGAGAGAACCCCAAACCTTAACCACCCTACCTCCCTCACCAGTCCCGCCCCCTGTCCATCCCCCTAACTCACCTCCCTCTCGAAATGGGGGATTACGGCCTGAGTCTGACTTGTAGAGGAAGGCCTCTCGTACAGCTCTGGCTCGAGAGCCACTGATGGTGAAACAGCAGCCACTGGAGCAAAGGTGGGGTAAGAGTGCCTAGGATCAGTCTGGAAGTCTGTGCAGGTAGTAGCCAGGAACTCACAGGAAGCTGGACTTGGCTGGCAGCAGGCAGATGAGGCAGCAAACAGGCTGGCAGACTTGGCAGATGACAGACTGTCGGTGCACAACAGGAAGCAGGAACCTAGCATCAACCCCTAGCATAGAAAAGTTAGAGCGAACATGTTCAACAATTAGGATGAGGCCTATAAGTATTTTATACTTCTGTCAAGCACGTAGTAAATTGTATTTGTAGTAACAAGTATTAATTGCATACAAGAGAGAGGATACACGTATAATACACAAGTTGTACTGGCAACTAATAGAAATGTATGAGAGGCAAAATAGCTCAGGTACTTTGAGAGTACATATAGTATTTGTAGTAACAAGTATTATTTGCATATGAGAGGCAATATAGCTCAGGTACTTTGAGAGTACATATAATATTTGTAGTAGCAAGTATTAATTGCATATGAGAGGCAATATAGCTCAGGTACTTTGAGAGTACATATAGTATTTGTAGTAACAAGTATTAATTGCATATGAGAGGCAATATAGCTCAGGTACTTTGAGAGTGCATATAGTATTAGCCCACTGCCACAGGCATTCACCTGACAGCAAACAACTTTGTATTCTGTGGCTGGTGGTACATTAGGCATTTAACAGATACAGAAGTAAGTGTCGGCCATTACAGTCCCCAAAAATTAGCCCACGGCCACAGGCGTTTACCGGACAGCAAACAACTTTGTATTCTGTGGCTGGTGGTACATTTTAGGCATTAAACGGATACAGAAGTAAGTGTCGGCCATTACAGGCCCCAAAAATTAGTCCATGGCCACAGGCGTTCACCGGACAGCAAACAACTTTGTATTCTGTGGCTGGTGGTACATTAGGCATTTAACAGATACAGAAGTAAGTGTCGGCCATTACAGGCCTCAAAAATTAGCCCTCGGCCACAAGTGTTCACCTGACAGCAAACAACCTTGTAGTCTGTGGCTGGTGGTACATTAGGCATTCACCGGATACAGAAAAAAGTGTCGGCCAGTACAGACCCAAACAATTAGCCCACAGGCGTTCACCAGAATTTGAATGAAGCATGGTCTACTGGTCACATGTGTTGAATTCCTCCGAGATCCATGCTTCGTTCATTTTTATAAATGTGAGGTAGTCAACACTGTTGTGAGCTAGGCGAGTGCGCTTATTGGTCACGACTCCCCCTGCTGCACTGAACGTCCTTTCGGACAGGACACTGGAAGAGGGGCAAGCCAACAGTTCCATTGCAAATTGTGCAAGCTCTGGCCAGAGGTCAAGCCTGCCCACCCAGTAGTCCAGGGGTTGATCACTTCTCTGTGCATCCAAATCGGCCGTTAACCCAATGTAGTTGGACACCTGTCAGTCTAGGCGTTCCCTGATGCTGGATCCAGAGGACAGCTGTCGACGGGTCGGCTTAAAGATTGATCTTATATCATTAGTGAATAAGCCATCCTCAAACCACCCTCTTCTTGCAGACACTGACCCAAAACTGTTTCTCTGTGAGCGGAAATTCCTCTGCCAGTGGACTCAAAAGCAGAATGCAGCATTTCTCGAGCAAGGCCTGAATGCTGCATTCTGAGCCCTCTATGATGGTGGTAACATTTCCGCCATGTTTTGTTTGTATCAGGGTCTAACATTGCACCCTCTTCTTGCCCTTTATTCTTTTTATACGGGGTCCCTCTTACACTGACATGAAGGCCATTTGCAAACTGGAAGCGCTTTCCGGCCTCTGTCATCATCCAGATAATGTTGTCGTCTCCTCCCCCCATCCACAGAAAAACCAGGGATCCCAGAAAGGTTTAAAGCCTCTTCTTGCCCTCCTCCTCCATCCCGAGGACAGCTGGACGCGGCTTAAAAGCATATCATTAGAATGCATCCTCAAACCACCCTCTTCTTGCAGACACTGACCCAAAACTGTTTCTCTGTGAGCGGAAATTCCTCTGCCAGTGGACGCAAAAGCAGAATGCAGCATTTCTCGAAGCAAGGCCTTGAAGTGCTGCATTCTGATAGCCCTCTATGATGGTGGTAACATTTCCGCCATGTTTTGTTTGTATCAGGGGTCTAAGTACATTGCCACCCAGTACTGGTCCTTGCCCTTTATTCTTTTTATACGGGGTTCCCTCTTAAAACACTGGAGCATGAAGGCCCCCATTTGCACTAAACTGGAAGCGCTGTTCCGGCCTGGCTCTTGCTCATCATCCAGGATAATGTTGTCCTCGTCTCCTCCCCCCATCCACAGACAACACCAGGGATCCCAGAAAGGTTTAAAGCATGCTCTTCTTGCTCCTCCTCCTCCATCCCGGCACCATCCTCCTCTGACTCCTCTTCAGACTCCCGTTGTTGACTTGTCTCAGGTGGAGTAGCCCCAAATGGGAATTCATCCAGCATTGCGACTTTCTCATCTTCCTGCTCCTCCTCTTTGACAGCTTGATCAATGAAATGACGCAATGCACGCTCCAGAAAGAAGGCGTAAGGTATGATGTCACTGATGACATCCTGGCTGGGACTGACCAGTTTGGTGATCTCATCAAATGGTCGCAGAAGTCTGCATGAGTCGTGCATGAGCAGCCACTGGCGTGGTGAAAAAAAACCAAGCTCCCAGAACCTGTTCTGCCACAGAGTTCGTACAGGTAGTCGTTAACTGCATGTTAACTGCTGGAGCAGCCTATGAAGCATATACAATGTTGAGTTCCATCGAGTCGGGCAGTCACAATTAGGACGTCTGACGGGCAGGTTGTGTCGCCGCTGAATGTCAGCAAGGCGAGCCATGGCCGTGTAAGATCTTCTGAAATGGGCCGAGATTTTCCTGGCCTGCCACAAGACGTCCTGGTGCCCAGGGTATTTGGCAACGAATCGCTGCACGACCAAGTTCAGGACGTGTGCCATGCATTGCACGTGTTTAATTTTGCCCTGCTTCAGCACGCTCAGCAGATTGGCACTGTTGTCGCACACCACTTTAACAACTGTCAAATTGAGCGGTGTTAGCCACTGATCTGCCTGTGATGCAAAGCTGAAAGGAGTGCAGGACCAGTGTGGCTCTTGTCTTCCAGGCACAACCGACGCAGCGCAGCATGGCAACATCTCATCTGGCATGTCGAATAGGTTCTGGGAAAATTGGGTGGCGCAGCGGAAGAGACCTTCCATTGTGGTGTTCCAATGGCCACAAATTTTCAAAAGGCCTCCGAGTCCACTAGTTTATATGGCAGTAGTGGCAGGCTACTTCCGACAAGCCAGCGGTCAACCGTTGGGCAAGAGGGTTATCCGGCGTCATAGTTTTTTTACGATCGAACATTTAGGCCGCGGAAGCCTGCCTTTTTGCAGAAAATCGTGAGGAAGGCATGATGGAAGGTGGAGTGGAGGACAATTGTGAGCATAGAGGGGAAGGAGAAGGAGAAGAGGCTGGACGGTGAGAGCCTGGAGTGTGGCTTTGTCGGTTCTGATGGCGTTGCTCCCACTGGGCTCGGTGATGGGAGGCCAGGTGCCTTCTTAAGGCGGTCGTCCCTAGGTGAGTGTTGGGCTTACAGCGACTTATGCGATCACTGCAAAGGCTGCAGATGGCAACACTATTGTCTGCAGCGGACACGTTAAAAAAAGCCCACACTGTGCAGCCATGGGCCGGCATCCTGGGAGCACCAGATGTGATCATACATGATTGATGGCTCGCTCCTGATACATTAGGAGTCTGGTTTGTCCCTCTTGTGCAATGTAAGTTCGGTCTGCTTCTCCTCCCTATCTGCTGGTCCATCTCTCCCTCTGAACTCCCCTCCTTTTTCTCTCTTGTGGGCACCCACGTGACGTCTGTAGACACGTCATTATCAACATCAGCTTCCACCACACTAACAATAGAGATCTCGGAGTAGGCAGCAACAGCAGGCACCAACCTCCTGATCTGAGTACTGTTGTCAGACTGCTGAGTATCGGCGGTTGCTATCTCCTCTTCCTGATCCAATGCCAAGAATGGCTGTGCATCCGAAATGTCTTCTGATGGATCGGAAAATAATTCCTGTGACTCAAGCGGAGGGTATATGGTGGTGGTGGCGGTGTTGGTTGTGAGCCACTCAACCAAGTCTGGTGCGTCCTTTGACATAATCGAACCAGCCTGGTGCTCCTGCCCTACCCCTACCACCCCTGCGGAAGGGCCTGCCCCTTCCTCTGCCTGTCATTTTTAAATGACCCTGTGACACCAAAAGTCTCTATAGAAGCGCAGTTTATGTGGAAAAATGTATATAACACCCACTTCAGTTTGTCGTTTTGGGGGGCGACCGGTTTATCGCACCAGTTATGAAACTTTTTTTCAGTAAATATTGTCACTGTGTGTAGCAGAGGTAAAGCAGCAAAAGCATCAAAAATTCTGCAGTACCCAAATATGCTATCACTAAAGTACATTTTTAGATTACACCCTGCTTTAATCTGTCGTTTTGGTGGGCCACTGGTTTATCGCACCAGTTATGAATTTTTTTTCAGGCAATTTTGTCACTGTGTGTAGCAGAGGTAACGCAGCGAAAGCGACAAAAATTCTGCAGTACCCAAATACACTATTACTAAAGTATATTTTTAGATAACACACTGCTTCAATCTGTCGTTTTGGGGGGCCACTGGTTTATCGCAGCAGTTATGAAACTTTATTTTCAGGAAATGTTTGTCACTGTGTGTAGCAGAGGTAACGCAGCGAAAGAGACAAAAATTCGCCATTACCCAAATACACTATTACTAAAGTATATTTTTAGATAACACCCCGCTTCAATTTGATGTTTTTTTGGGGGGGGGGGCACTGGTTTATCGCACCAGTTATGAAACTTTTTTCAGGATTTTTTTTTAATGTGTGTAGCAGGGGTTACGCAGCAAAAGAGGCAAAAATCCAGTAGTAATCAAATACACCGCCAGTCACAATGCTGCACAATACAAATCCACTATAATATGCTTTCTATATTTGAAAGTATATTATAAGTGTATATTACACCTATATACTGCAAAGCAAGTAGCACACCTATACCAGTGCTTGAAAGGACTTTTGTGGACCTGTTAGGTAGCGATTTGTGTCGCTAAACTCTGTCCCTGCTGGAAACGCCAACCTCTCCCTACACTGACAAAAAATATATGAATGTATTATACACTATCATGTACTGCAGAGCAAGTAGCGCACCTATACCAGTGCTTGAAAGGACTTTTGTGGACCTGTTAGGTAGCGATTTGTGTCGCTAAACTCTGTCCCTGCTGGAAACGCCAACCTCTCCCTACACTGACAAAAAGTATATGAATGTATTATACACTATCATGTACTGCAGAGCAAGTAGCACACCTATACCAGTGCTTGAAAGGACTTTTGTGGACCTGTTAGGTAGCGATTTGTGTAGCTAAATTCTGTCCCTGCTAGAAACGCCAACCTCTCCCTACACTGACAAAAAGTATATGAATGAATGTATTAGACACCTATATACTGCACAGCAAGTAGCACACCTATACCAGTTCTTAAAAGGACTTTTGTGGACCTTTTTGATTGAATACAGCCTGTCCCTGCTGGAAACGCCAACCTCTCCCGACATCTTCTGAGGTCCTTGGTATCTTTCTCCCCCCTGTCTGCTAACCACCAACATTGACATAGTAGATGGACTGGATGAAGAGACATGCACTGCGGTGTGAAACGCTCTTTTTAATGGTTTTGGATACTTATTGGATACAAATATTTTCTTGATGGGCTAGATGCACTATAGACTTTGTTAATAGATGTATTGTTATACAAATTGCCCATTGATATCTTGTATTTCTTATAGATGTGAAATTCTACCTTGATGAAGGATGAATAAACACTGTTTTCCGAAATTCGTTGGTTCTAAGAATCCATATCTGTATTGCAATTTTTCTGTATCCATGTTTTTGTATTATTTATATATGTGTTTTCAATAAATATTATTTATTTACTTCCTTACTATCATTATTGTTATGGTAGTGCCTTCAAAGTCCCACTCCAGGGGTTCTTTTCTCTTTCCAATAGTCTTTGGGATGTGGCACACCCATCTTTACCAACCATTGGCAAGCACTGTCTCAATTCCCCTGCAACTGCTGATACAGGGGAGATCACATGACTGGACCTGAAAATAGGCAAGTATACTGATCTTTTCTTACACAAGTTAGTCATAATACGTGGTAGGAGGGGAAAGGGAACATTATTAAGTAGTTAGGGTTTGACTGTAATTGTACTTTAAAATGGCAGTGTTTGATAACACAACCCTTCATGATTGCCTATGGAAAAGTAACAGTTAAAAATGTGTGTGCAAAGAAATCATTGGGACCCCAGATGAATTGCACCAGGAATTAAAAGTGTTTAAAACCCAAGGTTTAGTTTTGGTGAAATCTGTGTAAAGTTGTAGGTAAGATTTGTAAATCAACACATTCCAGAGCAAAAGCCTGCAACACAATTTTTTTGCAAACATTACATATTTGCAATACATAAAAGTTAGAGGATATAACTGTTGCTTTAAACAACAAAATTATTTTAAACTAATAATTTTATTAATAATAAATGTAGCAACAGCACCACAATCTTTTACAAAATTGGAAAGCAATTTATTTGGAAATCAGTTACAACTAGAAAGCAAGACTACAATGTATAAGGTTCTAAATCACTACGGCTTTACAGCATTACAAATGTAATAACTATGCAAAAAAAATAAAAAATACCCAGCATTAGGAATTGCTATGATTAACAAAGGGTTATGTATTATATCCATCAAATAATGAATTTTGACTACATTCTTCATAACATCATGTCATGCATTAGACATGTGCACAATGAAAACATTTGTTTAGTTTAGTTTTGATTAGTTAATCCAGTTATTTCTTTGAGTTCAATTCGGTTGATTCAATAAATTCATATTTGGAATTTGTATTTTCATTGAATTCTCTTTGAAGTTACCGATTTTTTTCGATTTTGAAACGTTCAAATCTAAACATTTTTGAAGAGGTCGAAACAAAAATGTTATATTGTTTTCGATTTGAATGCAGCAAAGTGAACAAACAAAATAAAAATCTCCATCAAATGATTACAATAACTCTTTAAATTAATTTTGGCTTAACATTATTTTGAAATGGTATTCTAATAACACACACAGTCTTTAAATTCAGCAATATGTGTAGTTAGAATTCAACTGGAGTTTAATGTAAAATTCAATTTGAATAATCAGTCCGAATTTCCGAAATTTGGATTCATTTCATTACGTTATTTGGAGCATTTGGTAAAATTTGTTTATATTGTATTTCAAGTATTCGGATATATCCGAATCTCTCAATAACGAAAAAATAGTCTGAATATTAACTAATTAAAACTAACCGCACATGTCTAGCATCAGTAGACAGTTGTTGTAGAACATATCCATTTCTATGCTTGCCATGACTTACTCGGTTGCAGTTAAACCATTTCTGTATTGTATTTAGCATATTAATTTCTTTTAACATAACCTCAAAGTTTGATTGATAAATCAGCCAAAAATTTTGCAGAAAACTCTTAATAACTTGAGTAATGGACTTCACAGTTCAGGTTTTCACTTCAATGATTTTACTTTACCTAAAACAAAAAAAAACTATATTAAAAAGAGCCTGTATAATATTTTGGATTATAAATACAGATGAGCATTTCCTGTTTATAATGCTTTGTAATATAAATAAAACAAGTCAGAAGCCTTTAAGGACTCTAGCGCAAGATCAGTTTTACACCCTGTAGAAGCATATGTAGGCTCCCTGCCCTTTCTTTTCCACAGTGCTCACCCCCCCCCAGCTTTCCTTTGTGGATGGGCACCTCTTGCTTTCTATTAGCCTTACCAAAGGCTTCCTATACACATTCTTCTTCACATACTCATTGGCTCACACAACATTTTTCCCTTTGCTTTTTTCCAATTGCTGCACTTTTTCCTATATTACAATTTCACACCCTCCCCTGTGTAGGTGCTGTTTGAATGTAAAAAATTGACTCATATGGCCTTAGGCTGCATACACACGATAGGTTAACCAGAGGACAACGGTCTGATGGACCATTTCCATCGGTCAAAACCGATCGTGTGTAGGCCCCATCGGTCAGTTATCCTTCGGTTAAAAAAAAGACAACTTGCTTTAAAATTTAACCAATGGACGCCTAACCGATAGGTCAAAACCGATCGTTAGTACGCACGACCATCGGTTAAAAATCCACGCATGCTCAGAATCAAGTCGACGCATGCTTAGAAGCATTGAACTTCATTTTTTTCAGCACGTCGTCGTGTTTTACGTCACCGCGTTCTGATACGATTGGTTTTTTAACTGATGGTGTGTAGGCACATCAGACCATGAGTCAGCTTCATCGGTTAACCGATGAGAATGGTCCTTCGGACCGTTCTCATCGGATGGACTGATCGTGTGTACGCGGCTTTAGAGTCTGGGCTTACAAACAGGTTTAAACAAGGTGATTACAAATTAACCACTTAAGGACCGCCTACTGCACATTTACGTCGGCAGAATGGCACGGCTGGGCACATCAACGTATATATACGTTGGTTTTAGTACCCAGCCGTGGGTCGCGGGCGCGCGCCCGCGGGCACGCGCCCGCGACCCGGTCCGAAGCTCCAGGACCGGGACCGCGGGATTCGCGGACCGATCGCCGCTGCAGTGCGGCGATCCGTCCCTGGAGCGGAAGAACGGGGAGAGCCGTGTGTACACACGGCTTCCCCGTGCTTCTCTGTGGCCGGAACATCGATCGTGTCATCCCTGTAATAGGGAGACGCGATCGATGACGTCACACCTACAGCCACACCCCCTACAGTTGTAAACAACACACTAGGTCACACATCCCCTACAGCGCCACCTGTGGTTAACTCCCAAACTGCAACTGTCATTTCCACAGTAAACAATGCAATTTAAATGCATTTTTTGCTGTGAAAATGACAATTGTCCCAAAAAATGTGTCAAAATTGTCCGAAGTGTCCGCCATATTGTCGCAGTCACGAAAAAAATCGCTGATCGCCGCTATTAGTAGTAAAAAAAAAATAATTAATAAAAATGCAATAAAACTATCCCTTATTTTGTAAACACTATAAATTTTGCGAAAACCAACCGATAAACGCTTATTGCGATTTTTTTTACCAAAAATATGTAGAAGAATACGTATCGGCCTAAACTGAGGAAAAAAAATGTTTTTTTATATATTTTTGGGGATATTTATTATAGCAAAAAGTAAAAAATATTGCATTTTTTTTTAAATTGTCGCTCTATTTTTGTTTATAGCGCAAAAAATAAAAACCGCAGAGGTGATCAAATACCACCAAAAGAAAGCTCTATTTGTGGGAAAAAAAGGACGCAAATTTTGTTTGGGAGCCACGTCGCACGACCGCGCAATTGTCTGTTAAAGCGACGCAGTGCCGAATCGCAAAAAACCCTTGGGTCATTTGCCAGCGTATTGGTCCGGGTCTTAAGTGGTTAAATGATGTTTAATTTGCTTCCACAAATGTTAAAGCCTAAGTGCAGCCAAAGTTAACAATAGAAATTTCAGCAGAAGGGACATATCTTCAGTCAGTAGGACTTGTCCTTTGTGTTGATGCCTCTTCTATTATTAGAAATCTTCCTCCATCTATGCCCCTCACCATAATCTTTTAATGCGGCAAGGATTATTAAACTAAAAGGTTGTCACAGATTCTCATCAAGAGACTTTATGCAGAGCTACACCAGATTTTGTACTCTCCAGTGTTAGTAAATCAACTTCACCGACAAAGTCCATCCTTTCCAGCCAGCTGCTCCATTTATAGAAGCGCAAAATACACATTCTATGAATTATATTTGGTCTATCACTAAAGAGGGCCTATCAATCAACCTATCAATTATCCGCTCATCCTCCATTCTTAGATCCTTCATTTCATTTGCACATGATTCTTTTGGAAAAAAAATGTTTTACTTAGCTTCACCTCATTCACTAAGCTAAATGAAAATCCATTTTGCAAAGTGAACGTGCTCTACTACTTGATTAAATCAAACACAGGCAGAAGTTGAGCATCTTTAAAAAAAACGAATTGTGTGAATATTCACTTCAGTTATTCAATGTGAAGATCAACGTCCTGTATATTTAGGTTACCTGCAATTGATGGGATATTCAAAGTGAACAATAATTGCAATTGCACATATAATATTTGGAGTCACTGGAGTTTTACACATTTATTTACACATTTATTTTTCATTTTCATTGAAGATTCTCAACTCCTTTGATAAATCCACGATGGGAGTGTCAGAACAGACACACACACAGTATCAGAGTGCACACACACCAGAGTCCTACTGTACATACTGTATATATACATACATACACTGTGTAGGCAAGTTTCTGCCCTGACAATGGCATATGTGTGTACCTATGTGTCTGCCCTAAAGTGTGTTTATTGAGAAGGCCCATGTTTCAAAAGCCTTAATAAAACATTTTTAAATTAAAAAATTATGAAACAATGTGTCAACATGTGAAACACATAACTAATAACTCTTATGCGGCGTACACACAATCAGATTTTCCGATGAAAAAAAGACTTTTTTCCATGAGAGTAAAAAAATAGAACATGTTTTAAATTCTTCCGATGGAAAAAAAATCCGATAGGAAATTCCGATCGTCTGTGTGGAATTCTGTCGGAGAAAAATCTACGCATGCTCAGAATCAAGTCGACGCATTCTCGGAAGCATTGAACTTAATTTTTCTCGGCTCGTCGTAGTGTTTTACGTCTCCACGTTTTGGACGGTCGGAATTTAGTCTGACAGTGTGTATGCAAGACAGCTTGAATTGAATTCTGATGAAAAAAATTCATCGGATTTTAGACCATCGGATACTCCGAACGTGTGTACGCGACATTACAGTTAAAAAAAATGCACTACTGATTTGGCTGTTCTACGATTGGGCACACATTACTAGTCTCAAACAGTAAGATTCACAGTGAAAAGAGATGATTTTCTATTTATCCTAGCTGTATGCATCTATTTAAATGTTTGCTTTATTAGCTGTTTTTTGTACAATGTAGAACAACTAATTTATAATTACCTTTACAAAAGTGACACAACCACTGTAAATTAGTGTCAGCAAAAAGAGAGCAATGAAAGTTGATGATGATGTCCATATATTGGTAATTTCTTCCGAATCACTAAGGTCTTCTCCTCCATCATCATGGTAGACAGAAGAATTGTCAGTTGACAAAGGCTTTTCTGAAAGTAGAAAATAACCATATTTCATTATCACACTTCAATGGAATTGCCAATTTACCAACAGAAACTTTATTGAAAAAATCAAAACCACTGGACAGATTGATAATTACTTTTTTGATTCCTATACATTTTTTTGGAATATACATATCTAAGATGTCCATAAGCTTATGAATTGGTTCAACTTGGTTAAAAAAAACATGTGATAAAAGAAATAGTCCCATTTAACTGCATATACAAGAAAATCAGCTGTGCCTCGAAAATTTCTATCAAGGGTGCTTGAAGTTAGTTGATAAATGAGTAATAATTATGTTTTGCCCCCTTAACAGGGGGATGTGTGTAGGTATGTTATATGTTAGGCTAAGTTTCCTAATAAATCCGATGTAGGTATGTTTTCTTATTACTGTAATTATTTAAGTGGTTGTAAACCCACTTTATCAGTTTCTGGCCATCTCCTGTGTTAAATAATGCAATGTCTCCAGTGTCAGTGCTTTATTAAAAGAATGCCCCTGTATACCTTATTTCAGATCGCCACTCAGTGCTCAAGTGACTGGCCGCCGTTCTCTCTTCCGATCTGACAGCTACAGCAGGAGGGGCCGAGAATCCCCCACTGACATCAGTCAGGAGGAGGAGAGAAGAGGAGATAGGAGCTCGGAATTAGTGTATACAGGGGCAATGTTTTAATAAAGAACATAAAGGGGAGACATTGCGTTATCTAACACAAAGGATCTCAAGAAAATTATAAAGTTATGATAGCAGCAGGAGGGGAGTGGCAGGCACTGTCACAAGCTAACAGGCAAAAGTAATTCAGATTTTTTTTTTGAGATAAATGTGTTTTTTCTCTTATTACCTCTCAAAGGAGTTTCAAGCAACGCTAAGTGGTTGAAATTTCACCATTTGCTGAACCTCATAAGAGTTTAATAGTTGTATTTCTTTGGTGCTAATTAACTGACAGCAGCCAATCAGAATTCACTCTGCTTAATCTAGGTCAGTACAAAATGGATTCTGATGAATTAATTTGGGTTTCTGCATTTGTCAATTGGCACCTAAGAATAAGAAGTCTTTATCGAATAAGACTGATAGCCAACACTGAGCGAAATATTAATAACTGTTTATTGGTTAGCAGATTTAGTTACATTTTATTTTATTTCAAGATCATATATTTCCATTGTAAGTAATGTGGGAATCAAACAGAGGCAGAAAAAAAAGAGCTGGTCAGATTTTTACATTTACTATAGTATATGAGTAAAGTATTTGTACACAAATTGTTGATTCATTTGAGATAACACATACTTGGGTGTGTAGTTTCCCCATTAGAATTGCTGATATTTTTTATGTAGTAGAGTTCAGAGGAGATATGAGCCACTTGACACATGTAAATCCTTCCTGCAGCCCAGTCTTCTTTTGAAATGGACACATGACTGACAAATGAGCATTGTTGGCCTTTATGGTCGCATGTGATGTCTTCTGAGTTTGGAACATCTTCCTTGATTATGTTGTCATTGACATTCCAGGTTACAAAGATGTCTTCTGGATAAAATGCTTTCACAAGACAGATTAAACTCAACTGGTCATCTTCTGTCCCATTCTCGGCATTGGTTACAAGTACGTATACTCTTGGTGCTTTTATCACACTTGGATCTATAATGTATTAATAGATGTTAGTACAAGTAAATTATGTTTATGAACAATTATGTAACTGGCCTATCAAATTCTTATGGTGCTATTATTAAAGAAAGTTTGTAATAAAGGTGAAGAACTTGCCCATAGCGACCAATCGGATTGCTTTTTAGGTTTGATTCAAACAAAAGATAAAACCTGACTGGATATTCACCAAAAAACTCTTAACTACTTTATGTACTCTACAATTTTTTTAAATGGGTTACCATATAGCCTTTTGCGCATGAGAGACAATAACTGTGTAAAACTTTCTACATACTACAGGAATGGGAACAATAACAAAAATAAACTATATATTATCCTAGTTTTGATGCAAAAGTGGAAATAAATACATATTAAGCATATTTACTGCTCTAAACCTAGTGCTTTCTAATGCCCAGAATTTGGGTTTACAAAACAATATGAAGAACACCAATTGGCTATAAATGCAAATACAAATATTAAACGTATATTCTCTGTTTTTTTTTTTTTTGTAATATGTTATAAGGGATACAACAATGTTCAAAATCACATTAATCTATAATAGAGCAAGCACAAGTGAGCTTTGCAAGTCAACATACCAATTGCTCGTGTAATGGTCATCTTTTCTTGCAGTACATTGTTGGATGGATGCAATTTGCAGGAGACGTTGGAGACTGTTTTCCATTCTTCTAAGCTTATTTCCAAGGTGCTCTCTATCCAGGATAATTTGCCAGGTTTCTTTTTTTCCTTATTAAACTCGCTTAATTTTTCCTTTCCATTAAGCATCCAGTGTATGTCAACATAAGGAAGGTTCGTTTTACATGAAACATTGGCACTTTTTAGAAGAAATAAGTCCTTAAAGGATGGTTTTTGTATGTACCCATTAGGTAATGAGAAGTGATCTGAAAAATGATCTGAAAGTTAATTCTGGCTTCCATGAAGATATAGATACACGCATTTAACTGTGTACGCTAGAACCACAGTTGTCTCTGCCCCATTCTCTCAGTTCTATGTCATGACTACACCATTAAATCATTACATAAACTTCTTACTTGCCTTGTTAAAGTCCTGCTGGCAGATTTGGGTGAACTGTTAGGCCGCGTACGCACGATCGGCCAAACCAATGAGAACGGTCTGATAGACCGTTTTCATCAGACCAAACCGATCGTGTGTGGCGCCATCGGTTGTTTATCCATTGGTTAAAAAAAGGGAACTTGTTTTAAATTTAACCGATGGATACCTAACTGATAGAAAAAAAACATGGTGTATAGGCGCGACGGACTATCAGTCAGCTTCATCGGTTAACCGATGAAAACGGTCCATCAGACCGTTCTCATCGGATGGACCGATCGTGTGTACACGGCATTACAGGTGTACACGCTCCTTATCTTATCTTATACTGTAAATATATTTCATGTGACGACACTGAAGAAATGACACGTTGCTACAATGTAAAGTAGTGAGTGTACAGCTTGTATAACAGTGTAAATTTGCTGTCCCCTCAAAATAACTCTACACAGCCATTCATGTCTAAACCACTGGCAACAAAGGTGAGTACAACCCTAAGTGAAAATTTCCAAATTCTGCCCAAAGTGTCAATATTTTGTATGGCCACCATTATTTTCCAGCACTGCCTAAACCCTTTGGGCATGGAGGTCACCAGTGCTTTAGAGTTTTCCACTGGTGTCCTCTTCCACTCCTCCATGATGACATCACAGAGCTGGTGGATGTTAGAGACCTTGCAGTCCTCCACCTTCCGTTTGAGGATGCCCCACAGATGCTCAATAGGATTTAGGTCTGAAAACATGCTTGGCCAGTCCATTACCTTTACCCCCAGCTTTTTTAGCAAGGCAGTGGTCATCTTGGAGGTGTGTTTGGGGGTCATTATGTTGGAATACTGCCCTGCGACCCAGTCTCCTAAGGGAGGGGATCATGCACTGCTTCAGTATGTCACAGTACATGTTGGCATTCATGGTTCCCTTAATGAACTGTAGCACCCCAGTGCCAGAAGCACTCATGCAGCACAAGGCCATGACACTCCCACCATCATGCTTGATTGTAGGCAAGACACTTGTCTTTGTACTCCTCACCTGGTTCCCGCCACACACGCTTGACACTATCTGAACCAAATAAGTTTATCTTGGTCTCTTCAGACCACCAGACATAGATCCAGTAATTAATGTCCTTATTTTGCTTGTCTTCAGAAAACTGTTTGCAGGCTTTCTTGTGCATCATCTTTAGAAGAGGCTTTTTTCTGGGACAACAGCCATGCAGACCAATTTGATGCAGTGTGCGGCGTATGGTCTGAGCCCTGACAGGCTGACCCCCCACATCCCTTCAACCTCTGCAGCAATGCTAGTAGCACTCATACATCTATTTTCCAAAAACAACCTCTGAATATGATGCTTGCTGAGCATGTGCACTCAACTGATTTGAAGAACCATGGCTATGCCTGTTCTAAGTGGAACCTGTTCTGTTAAACCGCTGTATGGTCTTGGCCACCGTGCTGCAGCTCAGTTTCCGGGTTTTGGAAATCTTCTTATAGCCTAGGCCATATTTATGTAGAGCAACAATAATTATTTCCGGATCCTCAGATAGTTCTTTGCCATGAGGTGCCATGTTGAACTTCCAGTGACCAATATGAGAGAGTGAGAACGATAACACCAAATTTAACACACCTGCTCCCCATTCACCTCCCAACACTAGCGAGTCAAAATGTGTCGGTGTACTCACTTTTCTTTTGTGAGAAACTATGTATATATATATATATATATATATATATATATATATATATATATATATATTGTGACAAAGCAATACCCTGCCACTGTGAAAATTGAGGGTTAATGCAAAGTTCTGGACTATCGGTTCTGAGATTAAAAAGCTGTGTTTTTGGCTTTCTTCAGATGCTGTAGTTCTGGATCGGAACTTTCAATTCTTTGTCTGGATCTTTTTAGGTCCCCGCGGCCTGTCTGAATACACAGGTGTGCAGTTTTGTTATACACTCAAGCCTGAGGATAGCTCAGGGCATCCCGTTTGGAGACAGCTCCCAGTGTGGAAGACATGAGGTCTCATCCAGGGGTTAGAGGTGCCCAAGCCAAGAGTCAAGAGACAAAAGGTCTCATCCAGGGGTCTGAGGTGCCCCAGCCAGAAGTCAGGAGACAAAAGGTCTCACCCAGGGGTCAGAGGTGCCCCAGCCAGTAGTCAATAAACAAGAGGTATCACCCAGGGGTCAGATGTACCCCGAGAGCAGCCAAGAAACAGAAGGTCTCATTCCAGGAGACATATGGGCTCCTATTGGGGTGTTAGGAGAGCCCTATCTAGAAGCCAAGATTGGGCCCTGCTGCAACTAAAGGCTAAGAGAGCCAAGTGAACAACACAGTCAAAGGGACTGGTAAGGCCGCGTATACACGACCAAATCTGTCTGCTGGAAACGGTCTGCCAGACTGCCAGACCGTCCCAGCAGACAGATTCGATCGTGTGTACGGGTGAGCAGACGGATTTGGCCAGCCGACAGATTTGAAAGCATGCTTTCAAATCTGTCGGCTGGGAACCCGTCCGCCCGACATGTCTGCTGGTTAGTACGCTAACCAACAGACATGTCTTCTCGCACACGCGTCGAATGGATTCGACACATGCGCGGAAGTTATTTACTTCCTGGTGCGGTGACGTGGCGGTGTCAACATCACCGCCACGTCTACCCGACCGATTTAAACAAATCTGTCTGCTCGTGTGTATGGGGCCTAAGAATAGCAGTGGTTCTGCCAACAAGGGAGCTAGGTGGCTCTGTATTTTCTTTTGTTCATATTGATTTGGAAGACCCCCTGCATGGGCAACTGATGTCTATGTGAACTTTACTGCTCCTGAGAAAGTGAAGTGATTTCCATAAAATGCATCAAGAATTTTGGATGCAGCTATGATAATCATGCATTTATCATTTAGATTCTATTAGGAATTTTCTGCAATCACCAATGATTTTAATGTATTTTTATGATATGAATTACCCATTTAGCACACAACAACATTACTATATATGACAATGTGCTATGATGATATTTGTGTATATACTGTATATGAATTGCAATGTGCCATCATGATATTAGTACATATATGAATTAATAAATGTGCCATCATGTATTTGATCATCTTACCTGTTGTGTGTCACGTGCTTCATTCAAAGTAGTCCCAAACTCTTTCCTTTGAATTTCAAACCCCCCTTATACCCACAGTGTTAGAAGTGTTACTCAAATATGCCTCTGTTTGATTTGTGGCCAGTTTAGAACTGAAGTCAATAGGGAAATAATTCTGGTGTTTTGTTCGGGCCTCTGGAGAGAAATTACAGCAGCCAAATGCAACAAAATGGAATGGGATGCTCACCAAATATCTAAGGAATATCTAAGGAACCCAAAAAAATGGGGAAATGGGTACAGCGGTGGGAAAAAAACATTTTATGCAGCGTCAAGGACAACATGCTAAAATCCTTAAATTTACACATTTTTGGGGTCACTAAATGCTGTACACTTTGTTACAGAGCTACTAAAGGTCATTTCTGGAACTACCAACAGTAACACCAAATATTGTCAGTCTGTACGTTGCTCTATATATCAACTTTGAAAAAAACAAAATGGTCTTTTCCCCAAAAACACCTTTTTGTTGGGCAAAATGGTTGTTTTTTTAGTAGTTTTAAGAAGAATAACAAGCTAGAAACATAAATGAACTTCAATGTCATGGTAACAAAACATTACAGCTTCAGCCCTGTAGGTCTGAGGGTTACTAAATAGTACCCCGCGAAACCTCATTCATTGCAAAGCACAACTATCTTGCCTTGGTAATAAAAAATTATATTGTCAGCCTTTGGGTATATATGGTTCTATATACCCAACTGGATGGACTGTGTGACTACTATACATATATGTTATGAGCTTTAATTTTTTTTTAAGCAAGGCCAACTTGAACTTGTTTTGACATGCCAGACAATAATTTAATTCCCCCTGTCCCCTTTCCTATCACTTACTTCTCCCCTCCTGCTTCCTCTCCCACTTTTCTCCCCCCCCCTCCCTTTCCTTCCCCATCCTTCCCTTTCTTTAGCACTTCCAGACTTTCTTTCCCTTCCCTATTCCCCCCCCCCCTCTTTTTTCTTTGTTTCTTTCTTACCTCCCCCTTTTTGTGTCTTCCCCCCCCTTCTTTTTCTATTTCTCTCCTTTTTTTTCCAGGTGTCCTTTACCTCCCATTTTCCTCCCTCCTGTTCCCCCCCCCCCCATATTTTTCCCCCCTCCCCTTCCCATTTTCCTTTTTGGCAGTTTTCTACCTTATTAGCCTTTCCTATTCCATTCTACTCCATTTTACAGAGATCGACCCATATTCCCCCTTGTCCACCCTGGGGGGTACGTTTGATGGCGGCCACAGCTTGCACAGTTTTTATCATTCATTCGGTATGTTACCTATCTTATCGATGTTTTAATATGCTGTAATTTCTCTGAAAATATTTTTTGTATATACTTGTATTGTATCATTTGCTTTATAGATTGGCTCTCGCGAAGAAGCGGGCTACCGCAAAACTAGTAGAGACTTTGACCAATCTATCAATTGACAATTACAGATGTCCCCTGAGCATCTGTCTCGTGTTTATTTTTTAAAAGGTTAAATGTATATCTAGTTGTATAATAAATTAATTATTTTGTATGTTGTCTTGATCAGTACCGAGATAGTCCAGGAAAATCCTTTTGAGTTGAGACGTTATAGGGTTAGCTTCAGCCACTACTCCCTTGTCCCTACTCTTCCCCGCCTTGCCTTTGGGTATGGTTCTATATACCCAACTGGATGGACTGTGTGACTACTATACATATATGTGCACACTAAGTTATGAGCTTTCATTTTTTTTTAAGCAAGGTCAACTTGGACTTGTTGTGACATGCCAGACAATAGCTATACTGTGTGACTAGAAGTGGGAATAATAAAAGGCAGTGAATTTGATGTTCACAAAACATTCACTGATGGTAAATGAGTCAATGTCATTTAAAACACATGAACCTGGAAGATTCACCTGCAGTGAATGTTTCATGACTGTAAGATTCATGGCTTTGTACCCCTTAGTGTGTGTACAATTGTAGTCAAAGTGTTATATACTAGGGTCTGTTGTATCTTGTATGTGTGACTTACAGAGTTAGTGTCTGTACAGTTTTGCACAGTATAGTCATAAACTACTGTACATTTTACAGTTCATCATTGCTTTGTGTAGTACTTTGTGTAGTACTACATTTATACTACCCTTGGGGCATATTGGATTAGGCTTCCATCACCAGTTTTGCATGGCCAGCACAGTACAGCAGCAATTAACATTCACAGTAATTTACAACACAGCTAATTTACAACACAAACTTTGAATAAAAACAGGGAATTTGGTTCATACACATTACAATACATGTTCAAGCTGGCCAAATGCATCAAAGTAATCCCTCTCTGGCCAGTCCCTACTCCACTCTGCAAAAAACAAAATACTTACATACCTCAGTGGATATAGTGCAAATATGGGACAGACAGACAGCGTTGAAGGTGAGCTATAGACACAGGTTTGGGCACTGGCCTGCACAATGCAATAGAAATAATATGTCTGTGCTCGAATCCAAATAGCCTTTATATATATATATATATATATATATATATATACACACATGTGATCACATCCCTTTAGAACCTAGTGAGTTTGAATGTGGCTAATGAGTCATTCTGTCATTGTCATTAGGAGTGGGAAGGGACAGACACCCGATCCCTCCATAAAGAGTACCTGCCACTGCCTATTACTATATTAAGGGATGTTTACATTCCTTGTGGCAGCAATAAAAGTGACAGGGTTCAAAAAAATTCTAAATCGCCCCCAACCCAACGAGCTTGCGCACCAAAAGTAAACGCACACGTAAGTCGCACCCACAAATGTAAACGATGTTCTGATCACACCGTTAGAGTGAGAACATTTATTTTAGTAAAATACCCCCACTGTAACTTAAACAGGTAACTTAAAATGTTTTAAATGTCGCCTATGGAGATTTTTATGTACCGTAGTTTGTTGTCATTACACGAGTGTATAAAATTTTAAAGCATAACATATTCGGTATCTATTTACTCAGCGTAACAACGTAAAATCATTTTTCACAATATGCAAACAAATTGGGCTAACTTTACTGTTTTCTTTTTCCCAAAAATTGTGTTTGAAATATTGTAACAACTGCCATGTTATTCTCTGGGGTCTTTGATAAAAAAATATATATAATGTTTGGGGGTTCTAAGTAATTTTCTAGCAAATAATGCTGATTTTAACTGGTAAACAACAGAAATAGGCTTGGTCCAGAAGTGGGAAGTGGTTACAGTAATCCCTCAACATTCGGGTCACCACATACAGTACAGACCAAAAGTTTGGACACACCTTCTCATTCCAAGAGTTTTCTCTATTTTCATGACTATGAAAATTGTAGAGTCACACTGGAGGCATCAAAACTATGAATTTACACATGTGGAATTATATACATAACAAAAAAGTGTGAAACAACTGAAAATATGTAATATTCTAGGTTCTCCAAAGTAGCCACTTTTTGCAGCAGGCACATCTCTAGAACAACTGTTAAGAGGAGACTGTGTTAATTAGGCCTTCATGGTAGAATATCTGCTAGGAAACCACTGTTAACGAAAGGCAACAAGCAGACTTGTTTAGACTAAAGAACACAAGGAATGGACATTAGACCAGTGGAAATCTGTGGTTTGGTCTGATGAGTCCAAATTTGAGATCTTTGGTTCCAACCACTGTGTCTTTGTGTGACGCAGAAAAGGTGAACAGATGAACTCTACATGCCTGGTTCCCACTGTAAAGCATGGAGGAGGAGGTGTGATGGTGTGGGGGTGCTTTGCTGGTGACACTGTTGGGGATTTATTCAAAATTGAAGGCATACTGAACCAGCATGGCTACCACAGCATCTTGCAGCCGCATGCTATTCCATCCGGTTTGCGTTTAGTTGGACCATCATTTATTTTTCAACAGGACAATGACCCCAAACACACCTCCAGGCTGTGTAAGGGCTATTTGACCAAGAAGGAGAGTGATGGGGTGCTGTGCCAGATGACCTGGCCTCCACAGTCACCGAACCTGAACCCAATCAAGATGTTTTGGGGTGAGCTGGACCGCAGAGTGAAGGCAAAAGGGCCAACAAGTGCTAAGCATCTCTGGGAACTCCTTCAAGACTGTTGGAAGACCATTTCAGGTGACTACCTCTTGAAGCTCATCAAGAGAATGCCAAGAGTGTGCAAAGCAGTAATTAAAGCAAAAGGTGGCTACTTTGAAGAACCTAGAATATTACATATTTTCAGTTGTTTCACATTTTTTGGTTATGTATATAATTCCACATGTGTTAATTCATAGTTTTGATGCCTTCAGTGTGATTCTACAATTTTCATAGTCATGAAAATAAAGAAAACTCTTGGAATGAGAAGGTGTGTCCAAACTTTTGGTCTGTACTGTAGGTCCCTGCATTCTCATCGGGTGGTGGACTAGGCTAACAACCCGCCAGCCAATCACAAGCCAGTCTGGCCCTGAAATGTTTTCCTGCTCATTCAGCATCGCCTTCCCACTTACCTGAGAAGTTCATAAAGCAGTAAAAGTGATAAAAAGTCCATTCAGCCAGGTATGGTATCAGTGATTGTTTCCCAGAACTACATGTACACTTTGTCTGCAATGAAACCTAGCAAAACACTTCCTGGTTCGCAAGTGTGCCTAGGCACGACTGTACATACAGTATTTTAGCTATATATCTGATGTGTGCGCTTCTGATTGCTAATTTTAGTAGAATTGGAGTGAGATTTGGTGACGGAATTACTGTGCTGATTGAGGAAACAAAGCGCTTTTCTACCAAGATGGCTAGCTCCACCCAGAGATAATGTGTAGAACATTGTAAGTTAGTAATGGCAAAAGGTCAGCTGCAGGGAGACCACAGGCAGTGCTGGTCATTATTCCGTGTTCCTCTGACTGTCTTTTTTGGGACACAGCTTGCAAAGTTCAGCCTCTTGCAGTTTACTATATAAGGTGGGTGGGGGGCAGCATGCTGGTCAGGTGTGCTGTTATAAAATAAGCATGATGATGGGGGAGCAGAGTGACAAAGAGATGAACTGCATTTTCTTTTATTTTTCAATCACAGGGAGGAAGTGAGAAAGAAACCTGTGAGGCCTCGTACACACGAGTAAATCTATCTGTTCAAATCGGTCGGACCGACCGATTTGAACAGATCTGTCTGCTGGCATTTTGGTTTGCTCGCGTGTACACACGAGCAAACCAAAATCCCTGCCAGCAGACAGCGCGCTGACGTGTCGGTGACGTTGACGCCGCCACGTCACCGCACCAGGAAGTAAAACACTTCCGCGCATGCGTCGAAATCATTCGGCGCGTGTGCGAGAAGACATGTCTGCTGGTTAGCATACTAACCAGCAGACATGTCGGGCGGACGGGTTCCCAGCCGACAGATTTCAAAGCATGCTTTGAAATCTGTCGGGTGGCCAAATCCGTCTGTTTGCCCATACACACGATCGAATCTGTCTGCTGAAACGGTCTAGCTGACCGTTTCCAGCAGACAGATTTGATCGTGTGTACGAGGCCTAAGTGAAAAGTGAAATTGCAGCAAAAAAAAAAAAACTGCCAGGTAGAACTGTGCTGTGTGGCAGAGATATGTAAATCTCACAAATGGATTGACAGAAATACACATTCTTAGGCAAGTAAAACTGCTCTCATATGTATTTAACATTCCAGTGTGTTGCAAGCTCCTGGTCATCAAAACGTATTGTTCAGGGACATGAACTTGTAGCCACACAGACGTCAAGTTGGTAGCAGCAGCTGTGTCCATGCAGCCACTGTGTTGCCAATTGAAATTAATGGGACTAGACATGTGCAGAACGAAAAAAAAATTTGATTTATTAATAAACTAATTTAATTTAGTTAAATTTGATAAATTAGTTTCCAGAATTTGTTTAGTTTAGTTTTGTTTATTCATTTTCAACTTAGATTTAAATCATCATTTTTTTTACCAAATTAAAATTCAATTTAACTAAATTCTAAAAAATGTAATCGCCATTCATATTCAATTTTTATTTTTTTGATTCAAATGCGACAGCCACATTTTTCACATCTAAGAATTGCAATATGTTTACATTGCATATTTGTTTCCGAAATACAATTTTGTTATTTTTAAATAAATTTTGCTTCGATATTTCATGAAAAACACAAAATAGCTATAATGCCTCATACACACGGTCGGTCTTTTGACTGGGCAAAAGTCCGCCGTGAGTCGGTCGGACATCTGACGGAAAGAAAGAGAACAGGTTCTCTATCTAAGGCCCGTCAGGCTTCCGACAAAAAAAGTCCAATGGAGGCTACACACGGCCGGATTTTCCGAGAAAATAAGCCATCTGAATTTTTTTCTCAGAAAGTGCGGCCGCGTGTACGAGGCATAAGACAAACCTGGTCCATAAACAGTGCAATACAATTGGTCTATCAATACAAGGAATGAAGTGAACTTTGTATGTAGCGCCCTGCTCCTGTTGATCAGGCGCTGCTCTAAATTTAGTGGGGTTTGAGCTGTTATTTGGCTCAGACAAGAGTGATTGAGGGCAATTTGTACTCTGTTTCAGCCGTGACTGTGTTGGAAGTATCCACCATTGTTTGCCTGGGGGTGTCATTACAACCAAGGCCAAGGGTGGCATCAGCAGGGTCAATGTACATTAAGTGCCTTGCAAAGGTGATCCTGTGCTATCCCTCCTGGGGGAAGAAGCCACTTGATGAAGGAAGCCAAGGGAGGATCTATCCTGGAGAGGTCCATGCAAGAGGCTAGTACCTTGGGAGAAGGCCTAGAAACTTCACAGAGGGATGCACCGCACACCGCGAAGTGTCTCCTGATGGGGGAAGGTCTGTGGCAGAGACTGTACTTTACTTTGTGTGCCATCCTGGCTGCTAGGCTAGTGAGAGGGACCTATCCAGGTGAGCAATACCCACTCTGGCTAGAGTAAAGACGAGAACTATATGCTGGAAGCAGGAGTGTTTTCACTATTTGTGATTATGCACTTGAACCTACCTACCCTTCCACCCTTCATCTCTTCTTTTATAAAGTTCTGCAAAATAAATCAAAGAAAAAGAAGTGCATTGCGTGGACATTAAAATTCTTTAGACTCTCCTTTCAACCTGGACAGTGAGTGGTAACGTGCCACCCAAAAATAACCAGAAGCTCCTACGGGGGCAGTGCTACATGTAAATCATATAAACATAATTCAGTCACAACTAGTAGAAGATTGTAGACTCTTGAAACCTCTTAGCCTGTAAAAGAGTATTAATTGGGGCAAAATTTGCCAAAAGTCACTGTTAAAAGCAATGGGGTATCACAGTACTACCAACAAAGTGGTGTGTGTGGAAGCAATTAAACAACCAGCTGGAGTCGGAAGAGATACAGACCTGGTTGGGTTGATCCTAAAACCACATCTTGGCCCAGGAGGTGGATGGAATGTGGATTGTGTATTGACAGACCAATTGTATTGTACCGTGTATGGATCAAATTTGTCTAATAGTTATTTTTTCTATCATTATTTTAATTTTATTGTTATTTTTATTTCAGTATTTAAAAACATGTATACACTATTTATTATTTGTCAACTATACTTTGGACTTTTAATATTGTTTGACATCATCAGGGTGATGGTTTTGCGCCGGACAATTTATGTGTGTTTTTTAAGTCTTGTCTATTTAGGCTCATTCAGTTGCATACCAATGGCCTTGGTCATATGTTATCCGAATTTTGAGCGCTGATTCTCTCCCCTATGAGAGTGCTTTTTTGCTTCGCTATTTCAATGGATTTTTTACATTTGTTACTATTGTGATTCGGTATATTTGAATACATCTGAATTTCCGAATAACAAAAAACTTGTCAGAATTTTGATTTGGAATGAAACAATTCACACATGTCTAAATGGGACTGCCTGAACACAGATGCATAAAACAGCTGTGCATCCAGTGCAGTAAACACAGCTCTTAACATGGTTGTATACTTTAGTGTGCCTCTGTGAAGACGACCTTAACCACACTACATTAAATGCAAATGCATTAAAAAAATTACACTGCTAATAAACTAAAATCATAACTTCATATTAACCCCCCGCCACTACCACCACCACTACCACCACAAGTAGACACACCTTCCCAGAAAAACATAATATATATATAATGAAAAATAAAGAGTTTAATTACTGTAAAAAGGGATCAGCAGTTCATAATTTTTCACTGCTGAGTAAATTATGCGATAAAATTGTAAATTAAACTTTTATTTACACATGTTGATATATATATTTACATACATATAAACTGATATACTGTATAGATATATTGTATATGTTAAAACATACCTACCAACTTTTGAACTTCAGAATGAGGGAGGGGGGGGGATACCTGCAGTGCACATAGCGTGCAAAATGTGGGTGTGACCAATGTCTTACCAGTGGGAGAAGCTTAAGGGACATGGTTAAACAAAACAAATCTTTCTTTTATCAATAAAATATGCAGTTCAGATTTCAAGGGTACACTAAATGCAGAGTGCAGAGCGGAGGGGTGAACTACATACAGAGTGCATTGTTGAAGATTGTGCTACATACAGAGTGCAGGATTAAAGAGTGTGCTACATACAGAGTGCAGGGTTGAAGAGTGTGCTACATACAGAGTGCAGGGTTGAGGAGTGTGCTACATATAGAGTGTAGAGTTCACGAGTGCACTTTATACAGAGTGCAGGATTGAAGAGAACGCTGATACTCGAGAATAAATAAGTGTCTTTTTGGGAGGTTGGGAACTTCTTAGTCGACGATTGTAATGGGTTTTCCATTGTGAGTAGCCATATGAATAGGGGTGTTTCTATTCAAGTGGAGTCATTTAGCTGTAAGGTTTAGGATTATTTTTATTTTTACTTTTATGTTTATTTTTATATATGAAATTCTAGTTACTTTTAAAAATTTTCTCCTTTTTGATGTTTACTTTCAGTATTTTTTCGTTTGTCCTATCTACTCGAAATAGCAGATAGATGACCAAAAGCTTGGGGGATATATATTTATATATGGTCTTACCTCCAGCTATGCTAGCAATATGTGAGAAATAGGCACGAAGTTGAAAATCAAGAGAAGCCCTGGATTGTTCATTCACAAGAGATAACTTAATCAACACACAGGGAAGAAATACATTGTCATTACTCCTGGAGAACCAATAAGGTCTTACACATTGAGAGGTAGGTGTGCACCGATGGAATATATGGGAGCGATGTACGCCCCCTTCTCACCGTTCAGATGAAGCTACGCGATTACGTTTGCTAAACGCGTTGACGTCACAGCTTCCGGACGTCGCTTCCGATTCCCCAGACTAGCGGGAGCCAATGAATGACAACACCCGCAGATCAGCATACCCGTACACTCTGTACCCAACAGAAAGGCATGAAGTCCACAAACAACTTGGTACATGAGAGACGTGCAATTCCGTGAGTAGAGGATCCAACATACCTCCATAACGATGGATATGGTAAGGTGGAATGCATCTGTAGTCCTTGAAGATCTTACGTTTAGTTTGGTCTAAGACTGCACTGGGTATTGCTAAGAGGTGTTGCCTAAAGACATCTATGCCCTAGAATATATGCCAGAATAATCAATCGGACTATTGCTGATTGTGATAACAATTTAACAGCATATCAACACACAGCGGACTGTTTCAAGTTGTACTATTTAATGATGCACAGGAGTATTGCTAACTTTCTATAACAATTAGTCTTGTAGCTACTAAAGCTCCCTGGAATGTGCCATACTTAAAGAGACATAGGCCCAGATTCAGGTACATCTGCGCATTATTGGACCGGAGTAGCGCACCGCCTTTACGTTAGACTTGCGCAATTTTGTCGCGTAATCACCCTATTCTCGTAGCTTTTCCGCAGGAAATTGCGCATACGTAACGTTTTTTCAGAGGCGTAAGGAGGAGTAATACAAATTGGGAAGGACGTGGGCATGTTACATTGAAATGAGCCGTGAAGGGCCGGCCGGCTTGCGCATGCGCGCTTGAAGGAGACCATGTCAGCTCCGCTGTGCGCATGCTCACAACTCGGGAGCGGCGCAATCAGTGAAATTGGAAATGGACTAGGGCAACGTTGTGAACTACGCAAACAGCATAAATAGACACACACAAACGCACTTGCATTGCAAAAGTACATCCCTTTGTCCCTTCCCATTTAACCAAGTGCTTTTGTCCTGTTGTTCGTTGCGGTGTGTTTTGTAGTTGTCAGCTTAGTGTTCTGTGTGATCAAGTGTTTGTTAGTAGATTTTTGAAAGTGGTTTTTGATAAGTGTTTGAGAGACTGTTTGATTGATATATTTGTGTTTGTTTCTTTTCCTGCTGTATTTTTGTTTTGTTTTTTTGGTGACTATTTCTTGCTGAGTAGTTTTCTCTCTGTGTGTGTTTTTTTTTGATTGGTTGGGCTTGTTTGTGTGTGTGAATTTTGTTGACTGGGACTGAGTTTTTTTGGAAGGATGACTGAGAGAAAACGAAAGCTGAATTTTACAGTTGTGGAAAAACAAATTCTTGCCCGGGCTATTAGCGAGTATGGGCGTTACCTCCACGGCCCAGAGAGTGCCAACACCACCCCGGCCAGGAGGAGGGAGATTTTGGATAGGATCACTGACCAGGTGAATTCAGCGGGGCAGGGGGAGACACGGACCCGGTCTGGGATTGACAAAAAAATCAATGACCTCCGGCGTCTGGTCAAACAGAAGCTGGCCAGAATGCATCCCCATGCCAGGGGCACAGGAGGGGGCCCACCATGCCGTATTAGGCTGACAGCGGAGGAGCGTGCGGTGGCCCTGACCTTTCATCGGCATGAAGTTGAGGGCCTGCCCGGCTTTGACTCAAGTCCGGAGCCCGTGGTGCCAGGTAAGTTTTTTTTTTAATATCAGGTGTGTAGCATGTGTGGGGGAGGGGGTGAAAGGGAATATGTGGCAAGTGTGTGGATCCTCCAACCTGTGAATGTTTTGTGTCATCCACAGATGTGCAGGAGGGTGCAGGGCCATCTGGCCTGACCGCACCAACCCCAGGACAGCAGCCTAATGAGGCCCCCCCAACAAGGCCGGAGTCCGCGAAGGAGGTTCAAGAGGAGCAGGAGAATCATGAGGAGGAGGAGAATCATGAGGAGGAGGAGAATCATGAGGAGGAGGAGTCCATGTCAGGCACTGGACGTTTGGTTTTGAGGACTCTTCCCCTCTGGCTGGCAGCAGGCAGGCCTCCCTAAGGGGGAGCCCCCCCCCCTCCTCCCCCAACATGGCTCCCCTCGCAAGGGCCTCCCCTTCTCCCCGACCACAAGCATCAGCTGGAGGCAGGATGTCATCCCAGACCACCAGGGGGTGGCCGATCTCCTGCCCGCCACTCTGAGAAGGGACCAGTTCCTCCAGACCCGCCATCTGGGACAGGTCAGCCAGACATTGGTGCGGATGGAGGAGAGCCTGTCCTCCATCAAGGATACGCTGGGGAACCTGGACTCCCAATCCCGGGCTTTCACAACCTGCCTAAATGAACTGCAGACGACATCAGCAGGCGTTGGGCAGGATGTGAGGGCCCTTACCCTGGCTATCCAGGCCAACACGGCAACACTTGGTGCTGCCCTGGACAGAATAGCCATGGCCTTGGAGGGCAGGCCGCCAGGTGGGCAGAGATCAGGGGCTGCTCCTCCTTCCCCAGTTTTACCCCTTCCCCATGAGTCTCCCCTGAGAAGCCAGGGCCATGGCCGGGGGCGCCCCAGGCGTGGCTCACGCAAAGGGCAATAATTTGTTTTTCCCCTTTTTTTTATATATTTTTTTTTTTTGCTGGAAATTTTTTGCTTTTGCAGGTCATTTTTTTTTGGGGGTTGTGAATGCTGTGTGAATGTGGGGGTGACATTCCTGCCGGAAAAGGGGTGTCACCCTCAATTTTGGTGGAGAAGGGTTCCCCAGGACCAGGGAGAAGTGATCCCCAGGTCCGTGTGAATGGTGTATGAATGTACAGTGACATAATTGGAGCCTTGGCGTGGCGTTGCTGCTCACAAGTCCTGCATGGTGGACTGGTGCCAATCCAATTTGATGTGGATGTGGGGTGTGTGTGCTAGGGACCACAGTGGTGTGCATGCATGCATTCTCATTGTGCCATGATTAATGTGTATGTTTAACGTGCAAAGATGCCCAATGTGAGCTGTCTCCTGGCTGCTCTTTCCTCAGAAGACGGGGTAGCCTCGGTTAGGGTGGGATTGTCTGGTTCAGGGGTCAGGTCATCACGTAGGTCAATCTGCAGGCCCTTTCTTTCTGCGAAGTTGTGCAGCATGCAACATGCACCGATGATCTGGCAAACGAAGTTTGGGGAATACAAGAGGGTACCCCCAGACTTATCCAGGCATCGGAAACGTGACTTTAGGAGGCCAAAGGTGCGCTCCACCACTGCTCGTGTTTGGGCATGTGCTTGATTGTATCTTTCCTCTCCTGGGGTTGGGGGTTCCGGATAGGAGTCATGAGATGGGGTCCCAGTGGATATGCAGAGTCACCTGTAAGGGAAAAGACAGGAGGATGTTAGTCATGCATGTGCCCCTTGTGATGTGCATCATGGGAGGGGATAGTCATGCCTGACACCCATGTCACTCACCAACCAGCCAGGTGTCCCCATACACGTTTTGATCGAATTCCATTCGGATGTGGCATTGATTGTATATGTAGCTGTCATGGCTGGACCCGGGGTGTTTGGCACGGACGTGCCATATGAGGCCTTGGGCAACGACTATCACCTGTACATTGATGGAATGCCAATGCTTCCGATTGCGGTACATGTGCTCTGTCTCCTGGGGGGGCTGGAGTGCCACATGTGTGCAATCAATGGCCCCCACAGTGCGTGGGAATCTGGCAATTCTGTAGAAATCTGTCATTGCCTTCAGCCGCAGCTCCTCAGTGGTTGGTTTGATGATTTGGTTGGCCATGCGTCTGAGAATTGCAGGGACAACCTGGTGCACACATCTGCTCATGGAGGATTGTGACATCCCAGCCACCACTCCACTTGTACGCTGAAAAGAGCCACTGGCAAGGAAATGGAGTGTTGCCAGTACCTTGACCAGTGGCTGCACTGCATGTGAGCGGTGTGTTGGGCTGGTGATGTCCTCCTGCAGGGTTGTGGTTAATTCCAGGATGGCATGAGGGGTGAATCTGAAGATGCGAAACACCTCAGAATCACTCATGCCAAACAGGTCTATGCGGGTGCGGTATATCCTCTCCCGTGCCATCCTCCGTGCCATCCTCCGTGCCCTCATCCTTCTTTGTTCATCTAAAGTCAGTAGTATAGCTATGTGCGACGATGCCCCTGGCATGTTGGCATACAGATTGTTGTGCAACACGTGTGACTGCTGAGCTCCTCACTAACAGTGTTGCTTTATCTAACAAGTAGACTTTTTTTCTCTTTTTAGACCAGCTTTTGTATGCTCTAATTTTAGACAGGACATTTTGCTGTTGCGCACACTGCGTCGCCTGCGCTGCCCCAACGTTGTTTTGTGGATCCCCGTAAGTCCCTCATTAGCATATTTGACTAGCAAATCAATGGTGTGTCGATTTTTTGCGTATCTCATTCTGTGGATGCTGCGCAACGAAACGCACGCGCACATTTCGACTTACGCACGCGCATCTCCTGTTGCGCAGGCGTAATCGCTCTGTGAATCTGGGCCATAGTGTTTATTTACAAGGGCTTTATTACAATCGCATTATGCAATTTACAATACATGGCCATTAGTGGTTTAGCCCCACAATAACACTATTATCATCTACCGCTATTTCACCACAACCCCCCCCCCCCGGGGACGCACTAATTGGTTTTGTTCCCTATAGTAACGTTATTGTTAACTGAATCTCTTTATGCAGTGTTTTACTGCTGGGGGCCCCAATAAGTGCGGCTATGAAGACGTCCGGCCAGTTTTTTGTACTTGTTTTATGTTCGTTTATGTCCTTTGTGTGTTGTTTGTTTACACATATACAGTGATCTTTACTGTTCGTTGGTGTAACATTGCCTGTTATTTAGAGACCAGTTTCAGTGATTGGCTATTTGTAGCCTCAGTTGTGATTTTATGGGAAGAGGGTACCTTTAGATTATTCAATACATTTATATATTTTCTAATTACATGAGTATTGTCCATTACTACCTATAGTAGCTTCTTTCTATACTCAGAATTTTTTCGTTCTTTGGAACTTTCCTGTGGGATAGTACTTTGGTTTTGCATTGAAGAGAACGCTACATACAGAGTGTAGAGATGGAGGGTGCGCTGTGTACAGAGTGCAATTTCTAGGGATTACTCTTGGGGGTAAAGATAGTATTGTCCAAAAAGTTTGGGAACTATTTTCTTGAAATAATTGATGATTGAAGTTATGAAATGATAACACACAGGCATATATCATTGGTAACTTGAGAAGTTGAAGATTTTGAAGAAAATTTTTATCTAAGTACCCTGGGAAAAAATCTTGCATGCCTACTACTTCCTGCCCCCACAATAGTCAGTGTACTTACAGCGACAGGCAGTTGATTTAACAGCAGGTTTTAAGCTGGTTCCAGCAGCACAGCCAGTGGTTACTTTGTTTGTGATAAATGTATTTATACTAGTTCTGTTATATGCATACAAAAGAGTGTCTTTACTAAAGGAGTAGAGACTGCTTACTTAGCAAAGTGAATGTCCACTTAGTTTAATAAATAGCCTGAAGCTATGTTCATTATTAATGCCCAATCACATGTAAGGAAAATGAAAGAAAACAGGATTTTGATTGGATGATTGAAGTCAGCATAGCTTTACCTCATCCATTAAGTTAAAGCGGAGCTCCACCCAAAATAGGAAGGTCCACTTGTTTGCCTCCTCCCCCCTCCACTGCCACTTTTGGCACCTTTCGGGATAAAGTGGGTACCTTTGACAGGTACCTGGTCCCACTTCTGGCTGACTTCGCCACAGCGAAGTCAGCCGTAAGTTCGGCCCCCCTCCTTCCCTTGCTGCTGAGCCACTCACACAGTGCAGCACGCTTCCGCACATGCAGTAGGGAACCAGCTGTAAAGCTCCAAGGCTTCACTGCTGGTTTCCCTTAGCCGAGATGGTGGTGGCAGCACCCAAGAGGTGATTGAAAAATCAGTTTGGGTGAAGACACCACTGGATTAATAGACAGGTACAGTACAGACCAAAAGTTTGGACACAACTTCTCATTCCAAGAGTTTTCTTTATTTTCACGACTATGAAAATCTCGATGAAAATCTCGATTGGGTTCTGGTACGGTGACTGTGGAGCCCAGGTCATCTGGCACAGCACCCCATCACTCTCCTTCTTGGTCAAATAGCCCTTACACAGTCTTGAGGTGTGTTTGGGGTCATTGTCCTGTTGAAAAATCAATGATGGTCCAACTAAATGCAAACCGGATGGAATAGCATGCCGCTGCAAGATGCTGTGGTAGCCATGCTGGTTCAGTATGCCTTCAATTTTGAATAAATGCCCAACAGTGTCACCAGCAAAGCACCCCCACACCATCACAACTCCTCCTCCATGCTTCACGGTGGGAACCAGGCATGTAGAGTCCATCCGTTCACCTTTTCTGCATTGCATAAAGACACGGTGGTTGGAACCAAAGATCTCAAATTTGGACTCATAAGACCAAAGCACAGATTTCCACTGGTCTAATGTCCATTCCTTGTGTTCTTTAGCCCAAACAAGTCTCTTCTGCTTGTTGCCTTTCTTTAGCAGTGGTTTCCTAGCAGATATTCTACCATGAAGGCCTGATTCACACTGTCTCCTCTTAACAGTTGTTCTAGAAATGTGTCTCATGCAAAAGGTGGCTACTTTGAAGAACCTAGAATATGACATATATTTCACACTTCGCACTTTTTTGTTATGTATATAAATCCACATGTGTTAAAGGGGTAATTCCCCCAAAAACCTTTTTTTAACATTGCATGAGGCTCGTTATGTCAAGGGGAATCGGGTAGTTTTTTATTAGAAACGAAGCAATACTTACCGTTTTACAGATGCATCGTCTCCGTCGCTTCCGGGTATGATCGTCTGGTCTGGGCGTGCCTATTTGATTGACAGGCTTCCGACGGTCGCATACATCGCGTCACGAGTAGCCGAAAGAAGCCGAGCGACAGTGCGGCTCTATACTGCGCCTGCGCACCGTCGTTCGGCTACTTTCGGAAAATCGTGACGTGATGTATGCGACCTCGGAAGCCTGTCAATCAAATAGGCACGCCTATAGTCGGAGCCCATACCCGGAAGCGTCGGAGACGATGCATCTGTAAAACGGTAAGTACGGCTTCATTTCTAAAAAAAAAAAAACTGATTCCCCTTGACATAACGAGCCTGAATAAATGTTAAAAAAAAGGTTTTTGGGGGAACTACCCCTTTAATAAATAGTTTTGATGCCTTCAGTGTGACTCTACAATTTTCATAGTCATGAAAATAAAGAAAACTCTTGGAAAGAGAAGATGTGTCCAAACTTTTGGTCTGTACTGTAAGTGTCTTAATTCTACGGTAAAAGTCAACAGCTACAGTACTTGTAGCTGCTGACTAAAAATTTTTTCTGAAGGAGCCTGAAGCTCCACTTTAAGTAAAAAGCCTATACTCTCTTAAGCCTAGTACACACTAGTCGTTTTCCTGACACAGCATGACAGCATATACGTATGGGAAGGCTCCGCCCCCCTGCCCAATCAGGACCGGTTATACTATAAAAGTAGGTCTCCTCCCCTATACCCGCATTCTCTGTTTTTTCCTTCACTGCTACAGGCGGTTGTACTACTGCTAAAGAAAGCAGGAATTTTTATTTTCCCTCACCTGGCCGGACACTTCCCGCCAAGCCGCACAGGTTCAAAGCCTCTCCTGTGACGAAGCTCCCCGCTGTACAGGCAGACCTGAATGCCTAATGGGGGAGGCCTCACCCCAGCAGGATCCAGGAAGATGGGGGTGAAGGCATATGGTCTCTATGGATTGCTCATTTATCACGCCATGTATGGACATTCATTGGACTTTGGACAAGAAGCATGCAGGTGGTAAGGCACCACATGGTGCACACAATTCTGTTCAGTGACTGCTGCAAGTATAGGCAAGGATATGGTTAACTTGCATTACTGAAGGGCTGTGGTTGTGTCTGCAATACTGCTAATGATGATAGCAGGTGCTGTGCTGGGCTGAAGCCTTCCATTTTAACTGAATAAGCCTGGCTCTACGGTCTTGATTTATTTTCTGCAGGTTTGTGGTTAATTTGCATTTCTGAAAAGTATATATCACACATGTGAATGTAACTGGATGTCTGTAGTGTCACTCTGTTTACTAATATTAAACAGATTAAAGGATGTGTTTGCAGCATTGCTGAAGTTTGAACTGATATCAGGTGATACTGAGAGCCCTTTCATTTAATGCAGGGATTGGGCCTGCAGTGTGGGCTCACTGTGTATGGAAGATCGGTCTCCTCCTTTCTGGTACATATGTCTAAGTAGGTTTAACTTGCTAGTGCTAATGTCATAGGATCATTAATTTGTGCTGCATTTCTGTGATTACATTAACTCCACACTAGGTAAGGCTGTGATGTGTTTACTTCTATGCATTTACATGTTGACCTGGGTGCTAAAATGTCAGGATCTGTTTAGTCACACTCCTTAGTACTGGTTAGCAATAGGTAATTGCTTGTGTTATTTGGGGTACCCCACTGAAAGATATGGGGTTTGTAGTGGTTACTATTTATGGGAAAATAATTTCAGGCATCTGTGAACCAGTAGCAATCAGCCTTCCTAGAGACCAGCAACTTTGAATAAAGGTGAGGGCAGGTAAGTATATGCTATATCCTAAAAAAAGAGTGCACATTATGGGCATAATGAGTGTACATCTCAAGCCCTCAACACCAAACACCAGTCTACCTGCTTCTGCGACAAGGGACAGACCCTCTTCAACCCTGAAAAAATCCCACTATGTAGCTAACTGCCAGAAATCGCTACATGAATCATAGTGGTCGGGTGTAACTGGTGTGACGGCCAGAATGCAAAACAAGGTTGCAGGCCAAAGACAGTGACAAAGGGGCAGAGACTGAGAAGGCCTACAGTCACTAATGGTTCCATACCAAGCCTAATCAAACAACCGTGCTTGTTTAGAGGCAACCTCTACCTGAGAGCTTGCTTATGGAAAATCGCTCTGACTAGTTGGCATATCAGAAGCAAGAGACGGCGACTTTAACCCCGTCCAGACTGACTATGTGGAACTCAGGTACTAAGCTATTCAAGCAAAATCAGCTAAGGGGTACCTCTGCCTCTAGAGCATGAATGAATGAAAACTTATATAGCGCGGCACATGCAAACTAAAATCGCCTCTGGCGCTTGTTGTTCCTGTCTCCTTTGGTGTCAAAGAGCAGACAGCCAAACAGGCTTCAGCAGATTAACCAAGGGTACCATTCTTCCAAACAGAGGAAACAATAGAAAAAAGACCAACTCATATATGGCGGCATGTTGTTGCCATCATCCCGTAGTAATTGAAATAATCGAAAAAACCTCAGAAATTGGGATTTTATGGGCAACACAAACAAAAATTCAAAAAAATGTATAGAAAAAATAAAATGATTTATTACAAAAAATTATATATTGTAGACACATTACAAATTTGTCAAAAAATTACATAATTTATACAAAAACATAAATGATGCAATACTCTCCGTCATGCGCAACCATCACCAAGATTGGGAGGTAAGTTGTAGCAGAAAGGCCGACGCGTTTCGAATGTTAAACATTCTTTATCAAGGCATATGTAAGCATTACATCTAAATTAAATCAAAAATGTAAGTATTAGATATATATATATACATAATATGATACATAGCATCACATTGTCAACATTTGAGCAGAAAACATGGAAAGCATTGGTACACGACAACTCACCCGTTGTGTTAAAAACATTGTACTCAAAAGGGTCCAGGCCACCGATCCCCTGCATGGGGTGCCCCAGAAATCCGATGTCCCTAAAAGTCGACCAAGTTCTATTGAATCATGCTCCTAATGCTCATAGGGTGGACAGAACTATTTAGTTCAATTGAATGGCATAGATGTCCTAAATTTGGAGAAAAGAATAAAATGAAGAAAGGGATGGAAATCCCCCAGAACAAAAAAGAAGAAAAAAGGGGGACAAGGAATCCTCATTATTGGGGGTAAGAGAGCTATCACATCACAAGCATTTGTTCCAGAACTAGTCTGACAAACACTTACCAGTGGGAGATGTGTAGCAAACTCTCTTGTTGGTAAAATAGCCTGGATATCCAGCTGGCCACCAGCAATGGTTTTCAGCCGACCACCAGCTTGAAAAATGTCTCCAACCTCCCCAGTATTTGGAGAGGGAATGATGCCAAACGTCCCCCTTGGTGTTCCTTTTGTACTTACCTATCATCGCTCCAGATGGCAAGACCCTCCCTCTAATTATCGCTCTAATCAAGGCCTTTGTAAATGTATATGTGTCTCATGTTATCATCTCATTAGGACGCTATCGTCTGCAGATAATGTGCTCAGTACAGTCCACTGTCTATGACGCCATTGTCGCGACTGGAAGTTGCGGCGCGGCCATTTTGTTGGAAGGTTTTAGGTAGTGCAAGGCTGCGGATGACCAACCGGAACCGGAAGTTCCGGAGCGGCCATTTTAGAAAAGGGAAAATATTCCCCTTATTCGCCGCATTGATCGCCGCAAGTGATCTAATAGAGTTGTTAAGATTGATGAATATAAATACCTTTAACCTCTTTTTCACCATGTCTTATCATGATATAGAAGTCAATTTCTTGGATATTCGTATCATGAAGGGACTTGATGGCAGTATAAGTACATCTCTATTCAGGAAGGAAACGGCAGGCAATACTCTGCTACATGCGGAAAGTTTCCACCCAGAATTTCTGAAAAAATCAATCCCTTACAGCCAATTCCTCCGTATTCGAAGGAATTGCTCTACAGACTCTGACTTTCAAAGAGAAAGTGATTCTCTAACAGAACGCCTGATGAGGAGAGGCTATACAAAAACCAGCCTCAAAAAGGCTTTCAATAGAGTAAGAACTAAGGATAGGAGGTCTCTTGTCTTCAAGCCTAAAACCAACAGTAAAAAGACAAAAGAGGAAATCAATACGAGAATCATCATAAATTTTTCAAATGAACATCAAGAAATTAGGAAAGCCATTTCAAAATTTTGGCCTATCCTGACTGAGGACCCTATTCTGAAAAATTTAATTACTGACAAACCTCAGATTACCTATAAAAAAGTATCTTCTATAGGAACGTTACTAGTCCAAAGTGAATATAAAGGGAAGGATAAAAAAGATCCATGTAAAACCTTTGGCACCTACCCCTGCGGTTCCTGTGCGCAATGTGCAGTGATTGGAAGGAGAACCACACTGACATTGCCGAATGGGGATACCTTCTCCCTGAGACATTTTGCCAATTGCAGAACTCGGGGAGTGGTATACCTCATGCAATGTCAGTGTGGTTCATTCTATGTAGGTAAAACGAAGCAAGAACTGCGTAGCCGAGTAGACAAACACATGCATTCTATGCACATTTGTAATTTATACCTTCCACTCGGCAGACACATAGCTAAACATCATGGCTATCATATGCCAACTGTAAATTTTACTGTACTAGAACGGGTACACATTCCTCTAAGAGGAGGTGATTGGAATAAGGTACTACTGCAACGCGAAATGCGTTGGATTAGGTACCTAAGAGCAACAACACCCCCGGGCTTAAACGAAAGTGAAAGTTTTAGACCCTTCTTAGAAGGATTCTTTTCTGGGAAAACCGATTAGATGTTCATCTACAGGAGTCTCAATTCTCTAAGACACTATATTGGAGTTCTTTCTTCCTCCTTTTATCAACAACATAGCTTTGGCCCTACCTCATGTCAATGAAGTACCTAGTGAAGCCCTGCAGCTATAATTGAAATTAAGTGTGATTCTTGAAACAAGGGGTTGTATATAAAGTTATTGTATATTTATTGTTTATAGAATTTTTAATACTGCTTTTTCTTCTCTTAGAAAAGTCGTTTAGTTGAGTTTATTTTTGGTCTACATTATGTTAAAGCAGATTAACAGGGGAAGGAGTTACATCACCATTGGGGAATATTGGCGGCTTATCTCTGTTGTGGTTTGTACCTGGGGGGCCCATGCTACATTTGACCCCAGGGGTTTGTTTCTAGATGATGATGTCTTGTCTTTTTTAGTCGATTCTAAGTTCATTTCATGCCCTATGCTCATCAGCTGCCGGGGGAGAGGCGCTGGGTATTTACCCGGGCGTCTCCATCTCACCTCCAGGATGAAGGAGAGTTCTCTCTCCTCTATCTGAGGGTGGTCTCCCATGGCAGCTGTGGTTTTTAGTTTTCTTTTTTTCCAGGGGTTTGGATCCAAACCCTGGAATACCCACATGCTCAGGATGTGGGGCAATTGAATCTGCCCATGCCCTGGCTCTCTATCGCTCATCATTCCCAATATTGTAATTTTATAGTGTCTGGTTGTTTATACCCATTTTTTGACTTTTTCCCTATTCCTAGATGGTCGTAATTTTTTCGACACTGGATCTTGAGGGGTGTAAACAATAAGATACAAATAGTTTCCCTTCTCCAAAATGGCCGCGGTCGCTAGTTCCATGTCTTTCTGGTATTCAAAGTCATAACATATAGGTGTTTCCCCCTTTCAAAATGGCCATCTCGGAACTTCTATTTCCGTTCGGAGACCAATAGCTTTGTAATGCTGCAAGTTCTCCAACAAAATGGCCGCGCCACATTTTCCGGTCACGGCAACGATTTTGCATACAGGGGACCAGGCGGGAAGCATGCTGCCCCCGGAGAACAAGGCCCCGATGGAGAGGGAAACATCGGACTTGTGTACTGTTTGTTATTTGATTCTTCAGTTTTGCTCTGCAAGGGCCCGGATCAATGCGGCGAATAAGGGGAATATTTTCCCTTTTCTAAAATGGCCGCTCCGGAACTTCCGGTTCCGGTTGGTCATCCGCAGCCTTGCACTACCTAAAACCTTCCAACAAAATGGCCGCGCCGCAACTTCCGGTCGCGACAATGGCGTCATAGACAGTGGACTGTACTGAGCACATTATCTGCAGACGATAGCGTCCTAATGAGATGATAACATGAGACACATATACATTTACAAAGGCCTTGATTAGAGCGATAATTAGAGGGAGGGTCTTGCCATCTGGAGCGATGATAGGTAAGTACAAAAGGAACACCAAGGGGGACGTTTGGCATCATTCCCTCTCCATATACTGGGGAGGTTGGAGACATTTTTCAAGCTGGTGGTCGGCTGAAAACCATTGCTGGTGGCCAGCTGGATATCCAGGCTATTTTACCAACAAGAGAGTTTGCTACACATCTCCCACTGGTAAGTGTTTCTCAGACTAGTTCTGGAACAAATGCTTGTGATGTGATAGCTCTCTTACCCCCAATAATGAGGATTCCTTGTCCCCCTTTTTTCTTCTTTTTTGTTCTGGGGGATTTCCATCCCTTTCTTCATTTTATTCTTTTCTCCAAATTTAGGACATCTATGCCATTCAATTGAACTAAATAGTTCTGTCCACCCTATGAGCATTAGGAGCATGATTCAATAGAACTTGGTCGACTTTTAGGGACATCGGATTTCTGGGGCACCCCATGCAGGGGATCGGTGGCCTGGACCCTTTTGAGTACAATGTTTTTAACACAACGGGTGAGTTGTCGTGTACCAATGCTTTCCATGTTTTCTGCTCAAATGTTGACAATGTGATGCTATGTATCATATTATGTATATATATATATCTAATACTTACATTTTTGATTTAATTTAGATGTAATGCTTACATATGCCTTGATAAAGAATGTTTAACATTCGAAACGCGTCGGCCTTTCTGCTACAACTTACCTCCCAATCTTGGTGATGGTTGCGCATGACGGAGAGTATTGCATCATTTATGTTTTTGTATAAATGATGTAATTTTTTGACAAATTTGTAATGTGTCTACAATATATAATTTTTTGTAATAAATCATTTTATTTTTTCTATACATTTTTTTGAATTTTTGTTTGTGTTGCCCATAAAATCCCAATTTCTGAGTTTTTTTCGATTATTTCAACAGAGGAAACAATATCCTTGCAAAGACCCTGTGACAGCAAGTAGATCTGGAGATCAACAAGACTCATGAAGAGGCTATAGATTGAGGGTTAATGTACATGACAAGTATAATTACCTAGGCGGTGTTCTGTTACTGTGTACAAGTGATTGTGTGAACTGTACTGTACGATGTGTTTGCAACATGTCTGTTGTTTGTTTAATAAACGCTTTTCTGATTTAAAAAAAAAAAAAAAAAAAAAGATTCATACTACTGTTAAGTAGTGTTGTTGTCACCTGCGATGAGGCAGGATGGAAGCTGAGCTCTGGTCAGTGATAAGCTCTCTATGGCAGATCCTGGATTGAAAGGGAATAGCCAATGATGCAGTTCAGTCACTGCGGATCCAAGACTGTATGCTGTTTCTCCAGAAATCATTGTGGCCAGTGAACCCTTATGGCCCCTCCCACAAGTGAACACATGCCGCTTTAGTCAGAGTGGTGACTGTTCAAGTCGGATCTGGCAATATCTAGAAGGAAGATTAATTCCTTATGTTAATCACCAAAGACCAGAGGATAGCCAAAAGATTGACAAGTTAAACGTGGGAGAACTATGGCGGAGAATAAAGAAGCGATAATCTTTATTAGCCTAAACCCAAGTCGCCCAATAGGGTCAGCTGACAGTTGGATGTAAATTTCAGCGAAGGTTCCATGAGTCCTGGGCATTAGGAAGCCAATGGAATTGTTTCATTCCTCTACCTATTCATTGCATTCCCTCCATGATGCGCAAGGGCTATGATTACATGGGCGTTTGGTCCAGAAGGATGGCATAGGCCATCGTGGCAATTAATCTCTCCAGTCGTCAGTAAAGCCTGACCTCCACAAATCCTCCTCCTGGATTTTTAAGGAGTATTGTTCATAGCAGTGCGGCGACTTCAAGGTAGTCCCTACACTACGTTTGAACCCACTGTGGTCTAACTGGGGGCCGTGAGCGTTAAGAATACATAGGCATTGATTCAAGAAGCATAGGAATCGCAGTAAAATCGCACAATTTTATGCCGTAATACTGGAATCCTAGTCCATTAAGCCCAACCTGGTGGTGTGATAGGGGTAGTTACCTTGGTATACCCTGTATGTTGTGGTCGTTCAGGCCAACTTGCGGGCACAAGGACTACTGGTAAGTCTTGTTTGAACAGCAAAGTGAGTAACTTTATAGCGCTGACAAATGCGAACCGAATCGCCTCAAGGCGCTTTGTATCCAGAGTCGTGCTGATCCTTCAGAAGAGTTGTGGCACAATGGCTTCCAAGTTCTGGGAAAGGTCCCAGTACAGACTCCAATCAAGTCAGGAGGAGCCATCATCGAGAGACAAACTAGTCTCATTGCAGGAATCACCTACTGGAGGGTAATTCTGAATGGGGAAAAAGTTAATGAACAAAATTAAGTTACACTCAGAGAAACAGTGTAAGTATCCCATTTGAAGAGATGCTCTTTCCTATTGGTTGCATCCCACGATCGGAAAAGCGATAAAGTACCCTGTAATAACCCTTGTGGTCCGAAGGGGGCCCAAGCAGGGTTGACAACTGTATTAACCTTAGTAAAGAGAGACTTACTTCCCACGTGAGAAACGATGACTCCACAGAGGAGAAAAGTCCCCGATTGGGGAGGTAGCTAAGCTAATCTTTCAGCATACTAATCATCACAAGTTGTCACTCGTGGGGTAGGCATGCCAATGAAGGACAAGGTGTCCAAAATCCAGAGCTACAGCGGTCGCAGACTAAAGTCTTTCGTAAACACAACAGAGGGAGCCTCAACTATGCTGAAAGGACTCGGCAAAATGGGGAAGGCCTAGCCTCGCTGGCAAGACGGAATGCAAAACTAGTCAACTTCTGTCAGAGGTATCTCCCAGCAGGTTAGGGTTTTCTAGAACTTACAGCCAGAGGGCGTAAGATACAAAAGCCGTTGGATGACAAGGGACAGTCTCAAACGAAAGGCAGTCAAGGGATCGGCAACTAGCAAGACTATCAAGTTATTGGGTTTGACCGTAACCTGGGTGGCTTCCCAGAGGTGGAAGCAGATAAACTAAGGACAGCCATCTGGGATTGGCAGATTAGCCAATACGTATATATTCAACAAACCTAAGAGTCTCCAGGAGGCCTATCTGGATTTGCAGCCGTTCGGTGGTGATGACGACAATTACCCTATAGCTTGCGGGCAATGTTGCCCATGGGTACAGTCTCAGATCCGAGAACTCCCTATTCTCCTTCATGAGATTCAACGCCTCATACAGCGTGCCAATGGTATCTTCCAAATTCATACAAATTATATCTAGATACAGGAGACCAAGATGTGGAGGTCTCACCGTTAGTGTTGGAAATCTAATGGAGGTCAGAGTGTCTACTCCAGACTTCAAATACCTTAGCTAAGAGAAGAACCGACAGAATTTAAAGGATGGAATTCTCTGTTCCTTACTGGAAGGAATGAATTGTATACAGGAGAGCCTAGAGACGGCATGAAAGGATACTGAAATGCAGTCGTATCTATTCTTCACTCTCTGGGTTGCACATCCCAGCAATCAAGTCCGAAAGACCTAGGCAGGTCATTCTTTCCCCCATGGGGTCTTCCAAATAGTGTGAGACACATTATCTCACTCTCCATTTAGAGGGACAAAACATCCCAAATATGGCCAGGAACATGGGAATAAGTATTCCTTTTGGCAAATACAGTATGTAAAGTAGATCTAGAAGAATCTCAAACATCCAAGTGTCATACCATAAACTACCTTGTGGCTGAAATGATCAGGCAAAATGGCTCTAGTCTCTTCCCTCAACACTATACAAAGGTTGGTATCGTGGCAGCCTGAGTTAGAACACCATCATCCTTTTGGCAGATCCAAACGGAAGTGTTTGAAGTTCCACAAACTTGGAAAAGAGATTCAAGGTTGAAGAGACATAGAATTGGCCCTTCTTCTTCTAGGAGAAAAACGATAAACTCATCAGGCTTAATGGCGTCGGAAAAGGACAATCCCGCTGTCCAACGAAGACCACCGCAGTTGTACGGATACAATTAGTCAAAACCTAGATGGAGAGGACAAGTCCATCTGATGAGGGCAGAGACAGCTCCTCCAAGCTGGTGATGCATCCATTGACGGAACTCCAAAATAGTTCCTCTAGAGTTAATATCTAAACCCCGACCTGGTCTACATTCAACATGTTGGGGGTCCATTCTGGTGGACCCAGCAGTCGTAACTACAATACATCTCAGTCGTGAGAGGGGATAGATCTAATCCTCTTAAACACTTGAGCAGTACCCACCCTTATTGTCTGGTGATTCTGTACATCCCATACGTATATGCTGTCATGCTGTGTCAGGAAAAGGGAAAATTTTATACTTACCTAACGGTAATTTTCCTTTCCTGATGCAAGCATGACAGCATATAGGTCCCTCCTTTTTAAAAAAAAAAATACAGAGGTCTGAAACAGTTAAATAGGGCCTTCCGCAGTGATAATAAATTACGAGAATGCGGGTATAGGGGAGGAGACCTACTTTTATAGTATAACCGGTCCTAATTGGGCAGGGGGGCGGAGCCTTCCCATAAGTATATGCTGTCATGCTTGCATCAGGAAAGGAAAATTACCGTTAGGTAAGTATAAAATTTTCCCTTTTTCTCCATTCAACCCAGCAGGGCCGAACAAAAAAAACCTGACAGCTCAGGAGAAGCTGCTGTACTAACTAGTGCTGGTTGGGAGCTGATCGGCAGACTTTTTTTGGTCATGCCCCTACGACAGAAGCTCGCCGAGTTCAGTACACGTGGTCCGAATGTCAGCCTGTTTCTATTCAACTGGCTAATACCGCCCGACATTCGGCCTGTGTGTACTGGGCTTTGTAAATTTTCTCCTGTCACGAGTGAACAAAGTTCTTGTTTTCTATAATCTTTTTTTCTGATTAATCCTTAGTTGATCCTAACCAGTCCTACTTAGCTCTATTCTCCCATTCCCTCTTATTTATTATTTTAAAACAATATATAAAATTTACCATTTACATGTAAACGTTTTATTTTTGTTTGTTTTGTTTTTTCATTTTTGCAGCGTTGCATTACAAAGCCATACACACAATTTTTCTTTTTTTTCATAAACTTTGCCATGGCTCTGCCTGGTTTTAGTGTCTTTATAAATTGGACCAATCAAGTTGCCCACTTTGTCCGCTGTTGTTTTAAAATGAACGCTGGTCAATTTTTGCAAGACATTCTATTGCCAATAGAATTTATGGTTTTTCCAAAAAATATGTATTAGTAACATAAGTAATGACAAAGCTTTTGCCAAATCCATAGGCTTGTATCCCAAGGGGATGTATATGTGCGACAACTAAAGTGGTTTAAAATGGCTTAACATTTAATGATTAATTGTTTTCATTTCTCATTTACACATAATTCACATAAGCATAAAATAAATACAGAACATTTCTTGGAAGTCTGCAAATCTTAAAAACACATGCACTGTTTACTTTATTATACAAATTTAAAAACTTCTCCCAGAGGCATGTGTACTGTACGATATGTTATATAATAAAGATTGTGTACTGTGCACATAGTATCCTATTCTCAAATATGGTTTGGAGTGTGTAACCAGCAGTGTCCCAGTGTCTGACATGGGCCCTCATATGACAGGGCTCTTCTTTTGTCAATCAACAGTTTTAGGCTAAAATCACGCCCTTAATTGCCTATGCAAATGATACAACAGACAGCACATAGTGCTGTTCACATTCTAAAAACATGAGGCGTTAGCGTTGCATCACTTTGTTTCAAAATTGAAGTCTTGTGTCAGGAGGCGTTTGAAGCCCTCCAACGTCTTCCATTCAAGTCTTTGGTAATGCTCTGGCAGTCGGTGCGGTTGCAGTGCTATTTCGGGGCTTTAAAATTGGTTTAATTCTGTCACTTTCCATTGTGGAGCAGTTTTAACGTGCCTTAACGCTCATCAAACGCTTCAAAACCACACACAGAGTGTTCAGAGAGCGTTTGTAACACTTGTAAATTGCCCCATAATAAAGCTCATTGATGCCAGTCTGAGGCCCATACAAATGCCATACAAACGCTATAGGAATGTTTTACTACCCAAAGTTAAATCAACAAGGGCAGAAAATGTAATAGATGTATAGTTAAAAAAATTACTGAAGGTCTGCCTTAAGTTTGAGACAAGTGTGAACAAGCCCCAACATATTTACTGTGCTCAGAGCACATTACTGTGCTATATCATATTTATTTATTTATTTTTGCTGCAGCTTTACTAAGTAAGGTGTTGAATTCGATAGAAAAAATTAAAGCAGACATGGCCCCTTCGAAAACAAGGATTTTTGTAATTTAAAAAGTGCTTTTCACAAAGAAAGTCTAGTGGTGGCAGGGTCTCTTTTGTAAACATTTACCACTTGCCGACCGCCACACGCCTATTTACGTTGACAGAATGGCATGGGTCAGCAGATTAGCATACAGGTACATCCGCGCATGCCTAACGAGTGCGGCCGCGGGTCCCAGGAACTCGATGTTCCTAGGAGACCCGCGATTGCAGTCGGCAAGAGCAGAACAGGGGAATGCCTTTGTAAACAAGGCATTCCCCTATTCTGCCTAGTGACACTGTCACTGATGACCGTTCCCCGTGATCGGGAACGTCATCAGTGACGTGTCATGTGTAGCCACGCCTCCTAACAGTGGGAATCACTACTTGGGAACTCTTAACCCCTGCAGCGTCACCTAGTGGTTAACCCCTTCACTGCCAGTGTAATTTTTACAGTAATCAGTGCATTTTTATAGCACTGATCGCTGTAAAAATGTAAATGGTTTTGGTACATGCTGTGTTTTTGAATTTATTGTAATGAATTATACAATTAGGAATGTCCTTTAACTGAAACTTTGGACTACTGCCTTTTCTCTTGCAGTCATTTGGGGGATATTTTCAATGTCATCTTGCATATAAAATCTCACAATGTGAAAGTAGAATGACTAAAACACATCTAGTATAAGGCTTCTTACCTTTACATATACTTATATTCGCCTGAAATGTTTTCTTCTGGTGGGTAACCTCACAGATGTATGACTCCTCCTTATACCAGCTTTCCCTTGGAACTTTCAGTGTGCTTGTAGCAAAGTAATTTCCATTTCTGTCAAGCATTGTAAGGACAGAGGTAGTGTCCTCTTTATAGATGCTTCCATTCCATAACCAATTCACCAAAATATTCTGGGGCCAGAAATTAGAGATTGTGCACACCAATGTTACCATGCCTGCTTCATTTCCATCACAACAAGATGATAGAATGTTAATGCTGGGGGACTTTGGCTTGATATCTTCAAGAGCTGCAACATAAAAAACTGTGTAATGATAATCCCTAGCAGCCAAACAACCATTCAATTGTTCATACTAATATTTCAGTATTGTAATAGGCTGTTTATACGTAGCAGGTCTGAGGTATTATGCTGAATGAATTCAGACGCAACCCATTATGTCATTATAGCAGCAGTCATAATCTAATGCCGCGTACACACGATCAGGTTTCTCAGTGGTGAAAACCAGCATGTTTCCTCTTGGTCGAGAAAACTGACCGTGTGTAGGCTCCACTGCAGTGTTTCCCTGTGGGAAAACTGCAGAGGGAAAAACGCTGAAAAAATGCTGAAACACGCTAAAACATGTTCTAAATTTTCTCGTCGTGATTCTCTGCGGTTTTCTCGTTGGGAAAACTGCTGGAGAGCCTACACACGGACGGTTTTCTTATTCAAGAGAAAACATGACAGTTTTCCCAACGAGAAAACTGATCGTGTGTACGCGGCATTAATGTTTCATACATTTGTATAAGTTATGTTTACCTGCTTTGATCCATTATACTTGCAGGGTTTGTAATGTTTCCACTATGTCTTTTCAAACATGTTTAAAATTCTAACAAAATCTTTGCCCCCACCTGGTCTCAGCAGCAGAGAGGACAGGACTCCTCCACCAGATCCTTCTCTGTCCAGCCCTTCTGGCCGCAGCACAAGGCAAGGGGGTGCACTCATGTAAGGGATAGTGGGGGGGGGGGGAATGCTCGAATTCTGATGGTGGGGGGCTCTTGACAGCTAATGTAAGAGGGATGGGGTGCTGATTCAACCGGCCTTTTGAAGGCAACCATAATGCTGATGTGGCCCACAAGGAAATTGAGTTTGACACCCCTGGTTTAGGAGATATTCCCCTTGCAATGAGCCTCTGACTGCATCGGGATTCTCGGGCTGAAAGCCCGGCAGACCTTGCCGGAAAGAAGTCTACCCGTGCAAATACGCGGGAGTGACAATATCGTGGCTCCAGCCACTTACAACGCTGGAGCCGTGATACCCGAAAGACACGCCAAGGCAAAATGTCAGCTTCCTCAGCGTGGACCGGTTGAGATAATGACGCCTCATTCTAAGGTAAGTATTTCATAATTAGCTAGTATGCAATGCATATTAGCTCAATATGCCTTTTGCCTTACAGGTGTAAGAAGAAAAAAAAGTGTGAGCGGGTTTACTACTGCTTTAATTACACACTTGCACTCATGGCTCTGGCCTTAATTAAAATGGATATTTTGAAAGTCTTATGATCCTACCACAAACAATTTGGCCAATAGGTACAATGAGATATGATGAATTTGCATTTTACAGGCAGATATATGGAACTTTTATCCATGTGTACCCAACCCAATCCCCCAACAACTGTAATTTTCAATCAACCAGAAAATGAAATGGTTTGCATGATTGTTCTCATATCATGATGTGCATCAAGTCCCCAAATCAAATAAAGAAAATGTATGCATCTCTTTTAGCACATACAAACAAATGACAGTTTAAATTCACATATTCTCTAATGCTGCAACAGACTATGGAGGTTGCTTGGGAGTTTTATACAATAGTAATTCTTTAATTAGTTTTGCAGAATGTTGATTGTACAATATACTCACTTTTATTTATTGTTACATGAACATCTGGCATAGAGCAGGCCTGCTTCACAACACAGGATATTTCCTTGATTGGCTCCCATTCTTTATCGGTAACCTTGTAACTGTGCTTGACCCTTTGATTGTTCCCATCGTGAATGGTTATACTGTTCTTCTTTAATTTTTTGCCATCAAACATTAAATATACTGGACTGGCTTCTGGTTTGGTGCCCAGAATTGAGCATGTTATTGTTGCATTGTCATTTAGAAAATCTTCCCTGGATGGTAATTCTACTTCCACAGTTGGTGTGACAAGGATTGATTGCCATGCTGGGGATAGAGAGACATGTTTTAGGCCAGGTTTTACTTATCACATACATTTTTATCAGATAAATAAATAAATCAATAATGTAGTATTGTAAGACATTTTAGACACATTCAGCCAAAAATGGTTTGTGAAACTTAAAGAGGAACTTCAGTCCAGTGTTCTTTTTATCCTGTCCTCACCTGTCCAGCTCTGCCATCTTGGGATATATTGTGCATGCGCAGATGTGCCACAAGTCTCTGCCACATTTTTGGAAAGTGGCAGAGACCTGCAGCACATCTAAGCACATATAGGTAAGTCCTCCAGAGGAAAAAAGTAGATATTTGCCAGCACACAAGAATCGACACAAAGTAGCCTCCAAACGGATTATTTATTACATGATCACAACACAAGGAGAGTGCAACGTTTTTGGAGTCACGCAAGACCCCTTTGTTGGGCATGCCTGACGAAGGGATCCTGCATGACTCCAAAACGTTGCACTCTCCTTGTGTTGTGATCATGTAATAAATAATTTGTTTGGATGCTACTTTGTGTTGATCCAGGTGTGCTGGCAAATATCTACTTCCCTATATGTGCATAGATGTGCTGCAGGTTGTTGCCAAGTCCCAAAGACATTTGCTGTTTGTTGCTGCAGCACCCAAACTTTGAGAGCTTATCCAGGAACGTGTGCAATGGGAATGTAGTGCCTGGTTACTTTCTAGAACAGTTGCTAGTGTAAATTTATGAGGGGGTTAGAGACTTAAGTAACTCTGACCATGTCAATGGGTTCAAATGTGAAGCCTCTGTCTCAGCTGTGCTGTGGGCTCATTCTGTCATTTCTGGGGTGCTGATCACACCCCAGGCCGACAGGTGGCAGCAGTGGAGTCAAGGATTTGGGTGCTTTTTCCCAGCAGCCTATCAGGAAGAGTTTCCCTCGCTGTGCATGCAGTGGGAGGGTATTTCTGAAAGCAGACGCCATTTGCCTGGGTCTTCTTCCCGTGTGGCGCCCACCTTCAGGGTAGCCATACCACGGCACACAGGCAAATCGGCCTTCCGGACTGGGTGTGCGTGCCACGCGGTGTTCCTGGTTTCCGGGACCACATTGGTCTGGAGCATCTGAGCTGCGGCTGAGGCCCAGTGATCCACTGGGTCCCTAATCCAAAGAGGTCCCAAGCATTAGTCCTGCTAGATGAAGCTGTTCGGTGGATAGTCTGCCTGAGGAGTGCCAAGAGAGGCTGGTGTTCCAAGAGGGTTTCGACCATCCAGCGGGAATCAAGGTAACCGGGTACTGAAAGGCTGGACGTTGGTCGCCTATCAGTCGGTAACCTAACTAAAACTACCTGAAGTTGATCTAGGTGTCAAGTCTGCTAAGGAGGATTATCTCCACTGTTTCAACCATTGGGAGGGTCTGTGGCAGAGATTTTTTCCCCAAGTTCCGAGTGACATTCTGGTTGCCAGGCTGGTGAGAGAGGCCTTTCCAGGTGCCTTTTCGGCTGGGGTGGTGAGAAAGAAAGTGTCGTTGGAAGCAGGACTGTTTCCCTATTACTTACTTCTGAATCTGATATTTCCATTTCTACTAAAACTCTACTCTTCACAAAATTCTACTGTTTTTACCCGGCTAGGTAATAAAGAGCACAGAAAAGACACCTGTTGTGTGGACATTACTGCAACTTTCATCAAATACCCCTAGACGGCGGAGGAACATGAGGTAACATGCCACCCAAAACAAGCCAGCAGCTCCTTTGTGGATAAGTGCTACAAGAATATGCAGTATTAGTCCTCCACAGGAAAACACACCACATTATGCATTTAGGAATATCCTTTAGCTGAAATGTTGACCCAATACACAGGGCCGGATTAACAGAGGGGCTGATGGAGCTGCAGCTACAGGCCCCTTTCTAAAGATAGGCCCATTTGCCCCCCCAAAAAAAAAAAAGTTTATTTTTTTTTTTTTTTTTTTTTTAGATCAACTTCGGGGGTTGTAGCTCGATGACCAGAGGTCACAAAAACCCCACATTTGGGGGATAGTCAGTTGAAGACCTACCCCACAACCGGTCAAAATATGGGATGGCTATCATTTATGGTTCCGGAGATACGGGCCTGCTTGCACAGCCTGTCAGAAGCTACATACAGAGCAGCCATTATAAATACAAGCTGACAGTATAAAGCTGCACGATTCTGGCTAAAACGACAACTGCAATTTTTTTGCTTAGAAGATAGATCACGATTCTCTCACGATTCGTGCGGCATAACATCATCTTTCACATTAAAATGAAAAAATAAATAAAAAATGGGCTAACTTTACTGTTTTGTTTTTATGGTTTTTTATTATTCAATGAAGTGGGCAAATGCAGCGTGACATAAAATATTGCAGCAATTGCCATTTTTGTCTCTGCTAAAATATATATAATGTTTGGCGGTTCCAAGTCATTTTCTAGCAAAAAATATTGGTTTTTAACTTAAACGAGTGTTGAACTTTAAGTGGTTACATTTCTTGCATTTACACACAGAAGTTTGATCTAAAAAGGAAGTTGGTTACAATGTTTCATGTTGTTTACAAACTTGGCAGACAGTCGGATATTTTCTTTACACACAGAAGTTTATCCCTTTGAAGAAAGCGTTAGTTACAATGGGCCAGATTCACAAAGCACTTACTCCGGAGTATCACGAGTTAGGCACGCGTAAGTCTAAAAATGCACACGCTTATCTATGCACCGTTTTCCTAAAACGATATACGCCTGAAATCCACATTTTTTAAACCGACGTAATTTGGATAGACTGGCGCAGCGTGCGTGCAAAACTGCACTAGACACACCATTGATTTGCTATGCAAATATGCAAATGAGGGAGATACGCCGATCCTCAAAAGTAAGTTTGTGCGGTGCAGGCTACACGATGTGCTTATCAGCTGCACAGCTGGTCTAAAATTAGATCAAATAAAAGCAGGTTTAAAATTAGACAATCCGTCTACATGTCAGCAAAAGCAACACTGTTAGGGACAAGTTGAGCAGCCACACTTGCAGGACATTAATCTGTATGCCAACATGCCAGGGGCATCCTTGCTCATAGCTATACTACTGACTTTAGATGAGCGCAGAAGGAGGAGGGCACGGAGGAGGGCACGGGAGAGGATCTTTGTCAGGTATATCCGTGGGGTGAGCCCAATGGTAATAGGCCCCCCTTTTGGCTGGAATTAGGGTGCAATTGGAGAGATACCCTGTTTTAATAGGAGGGTGGATGTTGGTTCCTCAGCTTCCACTAATTTCAGTGAAATTGAGTAAAGGTGGATTAATTAGGTCAGGAGCCTGTGCAGGCAAGCAGGCCCAAAGATTGCTAAAGTAAAATGATCCTATGCTGCTATAAGGATGCCAGTTGTGACCGATGCACCCTAAACCATATAAAACAAAGAAAAAAATGTGTCTCTAGAGTAGGCATCCTCAAACTACGGCCCTCCAGCTGTTGCGGAACTACAAATCCCATGAGGCATTGTAAAACTCTGACATTCACAGACATGACTGAGCATGATGGGAAATGTAGTTCCTGAACAACTGGAGGGCCATAGTTTGAGGACCCCTGCTCTAGAGTCTAATAGGAAGGAATCCATACTAGTGTGGTTGATTATACTAGTAACCACACTAGTAGGGATTCCTACCTATTAGACTCTAGAGACACATTTTTTTCATTGTTTTATATGATTTAGGGTGCATGCTCAGAGAGGTGCTGACCATAGTCTGCTTCATGTGCACATGCCCAGTCTGGCCGGCTCATTTCAATGGAACACGCCCACATCCTTCCCACTTTGAATCACACCGCCTTACGCCTCGGAATTTACATTGCACCGGTGCAAATTTGGCTGAAAATACTACGAGGGTACGGTACTTGCGCCTCGAAATTAAGGTCTAACTTAAAGGAGTTGCACTACGCCGGTCCAAAAATGCGCCGATGTACGTGAATCTGGCCCAATGTTTCCTGCTAAGAACTTGGCAGATTGCTCAGATATTTTCTTTTGACAGCTGAAAGTCTCTCCACTTGTTATATGAAAGAATCGATTAATAGATTGACTTGTGTAAAACCAGCTAGCCCATACATAGATCGACTATGGCTGGTCTCTGCATAATTGGTGTAATTTCAATTCATGTATGACCCGCTTAACCACTACGCAGTCCCTAAACATCCTTCCACTCCTATACATTGTGCCCACTGTCATACCCTCGACACTCCTCTCCTGTACATAGTGCCCACTGTCATACACTCCACACTCCTCTCCTATATATAGTGCCCACTGTCATACTCTCCACACTCCTCTCCTGTACATAGTGACCACTGTCATATTCTCCACACTCCTCTCCTGTACATAGTGCCCACTATCATACCCTTCACACTCCTCTGCTGTACATAGTGCCTGCTGTCATAGACTCCTCTTCTGTACATACTTCCCACTGTCGCACCCTCCACACTCCTCTCCTATACATAGTGCCCACTATCATACCATCCCCATTCCTCTCTTGTACATACTGCCCACTGTCATACCCTCCTCACTTCTCTCCTGTACATACTGCCCCATCATACCCTCCACACTTCTCTCTGGTACATACTACCCTCTGTCATACCCCCACACTCCTCCTGTACATACTGCCCACTGTCATACTCTTCACACTCCTCTCCTGTACAAACTGCCCACTGTCATACCCTTCACACTCCTCTCCTGTACATAGTACCTGCTGTCATACACTTCTCTCCTGTACATACTGCCCACTGTCATACCCTCCACATTCCTCTCCTGTACATACTGCCCACTGTTATACCCTCCACACTCCTCTCTTATACATAGTGCCCACTATCATACCATCCACACTACTCTCCTGTACATACTGCCCACTGTCATACCCTCCACACTCCTCTCCTATACATAGTGCCACTGTCATACCCTTCACACTCCTCTCCTGTACATGGTGCCTGCTGTCATACACTTCTCTCCTGTACATACTGCCCACTGTCGTACCCTCCATGCTTCTCTCCTGTACATAGTACCTGCTGTCATACACTTCTCTCCTGTACATACTGCCCACTGTCATACCCTCCACATTCCTCTCCTGTACATACTGCCCACTGTTATACCCTCCACACTCCTCTCTTATACATAGTGCCCACTATCATACCATCCACACTCCTCTCCTGTACATACTGCCCACTATCATACCATCCACACTCCTCTCCTATACATAGTGCCACTGTCATACCCTTCACACTCCTCTCCTGTACATGGTGCCTGCTGTCATACACTTCTCTCCTGTACATACTGCCCACTGTCGTACCCTCCATGCTTCTCTCCTGTACATGATGCCCACTGTCATACCCTCCACACTTCTCTCCAATACATTGTGCCTTTTGCCGTACCCTTTGCACTCTTCTCCTGTACATAGTGCCCAATGTTAGACCCTTCACATTCCTCTCACTCACCTGCACATACTTCCCACTTATATACCATCCGTACTCCTCCCCTATGTCGCTTACCCACAAAAACAATTCTTTAAAATGATACTGAATACCCTCAATGTTACTAGCTCTAGAATGGACACACTTTTGTTAGTTCAACTAAAGGAAATCTCAGTTCTCATATTTGTTCTGTTACTAGAACTTATTTAATTTTGTGATTACTACTGTGATGTACAGAGGAACATCGGGGATCTCAGCTACTCTAAATATAGCACTTGTGAAAAAAAGTGTCCCTGAAAATATTTTTTAAATGTTGGCAACAATGCACTTATGCACTGCCCAAGGGCCACTGGGTCAGTAGTGGGCCCCATGAGAGGTTTCTGGGATCCTGTGATATTAAAGCGGTAGTAAACTTTCCTGACATTACTACTTTTAGAGGCCCTGGGGTAGGTTATGCCACAATGTATGAGTATGGACAGCATATTAGCACATTAGGGTACACTTACATTTTCAGACTGGGCCCTCCATTGCTGCGCTGTGATTCTCACACATTTATTTATTATTTATAAAAGGCCCCACCAAAATCCTCAGCACCAGGCCCATGATGTTCTTAATCTGGTCCTGCCAATACATATCTGGCTATTTCCTACTCTGTCTGCTTTTAAGACGATCCCTGAAAAACATTCTTTTCAGAGAAGCCTATCCTGCCCACACCTAACAACTGTACTTTTATTTTCTTCATCCGCTCACCCCCCAAAGCTATTACCTTTTGTCTCACTTGACCCTCCTTTCTAGATTGTAAGCTCTAACAAGCAGAGCCCTCTCATTCCTCCTGTATTGAGTTGTATTGTAACTGTACTGTCTACCTGCATGTTGTAAAGAACTGCACAAAACTGTTGGTACTATATAAATCTTGTATGATAATGATAATAATAATAATAATAATAATAATAATAATAATAATAATCTAGCATAAGGATCCTTACCTTTACATATACTTATATCACCCTGAAATGTTTTCTTCTGGTGGGTAACCTCACACATGTATGACTCCTCCTTATACCAGCTTTCCTTGGGAACTTTCAATGTGCTTGTAGCAAAATAATTTCCATGTCTGTCAAGCATGGGGAGGACACGGGCAGTGTCACCTTTATGGAGGCTTCCATTCTGTAACCATTTCACCAAAATATTTTGGGGCCAGAAATTGGAGATTGTACACACCAATGTCACCATGCCTTCTTCATTCCCATCACAACAAGATGCTAAAATGTTAATACTGGGGGACTTTGGCTTGATATCTTCAAGAGCTGCAACATAAAACAGTGTGCAATGATAATCTATAGTGACTAATCAACAATTCAATTGCTCATACTAATATATTAGTATTGTGCCAGGCCTCCCATACACAGCAAGACTGATTTATTTAGTAGAATTTACTAAAGCAGAATTCAATCATTGTAGCAGCAGCTCAGATATTAAACAAATACCATGCTGTAAGGGCAAAAATGGCAAAACATCTATGAGCATGTATCATGTATCTTTTTTCCAAGCAGCAGCATGCATTGAATATATACACATAACTGTGCATGTGGATTGTGATACCTTCAGCACATTGTGTACAATATGCTTTTAATGATATCAGTACATGCTTTCTATGTAAAAACAACCCGCTGCTCCAGGTCAATAAGGGTATCTGCAATCCAGCTATGCATGGGGTGCATGCCCTGTCATTGCTGCAGAGTACATATGAAGAAAGAAGATTGGGTGGCTACACACTCATATGATGCAGATAAACGCTTCTTTATTTAAAAAATCATCAATAAAAATAGGCACAAGGCATATTGGCATGGGAACAAAAGGTTGACGTGTTTCAAACGTTTAATACATGTTTGTTAAAACTGTCAACAGTTTTGACAAAACACATATTAAACATGTGAACCGCGTCAACGATTTTGACAAAGCACATATTAACCATGTGAAAGGCGTCAACCTTTTTTTCCCCTGCCAATATGCCTTGTGCCTGTTTTTATTGATTTTTTGTATAAAGAAGCTTTGATCTGCATTATATGGGTGTGCAGCCGTACAATCTTCTTTCTGTACATTCTGTAGATCCTCAATGGAATTTAGACCCCAAAACACTCACAATTATATTTTTGACTGCAGACCAATAGTATGTTCAAACTTCTTAGTAAATCTACTACTGTGACATGTGCGCCTGCCTGTTTCAATGCACATTGCAGGCACAAAGTAATTACTGTGAGGATACCTCTTCTTCCTTTCTTGTTGGGTCTTTATCAAACACTAGAGTTAGGCTGAAGACCCTCCAGTTTGGTTTGCCCCAGAACTCTTGAACCTTCGAAAAAGTTCAGACCTGAACCGCAAATTCAAGTCTATGGGACCGAACTTGAAAAATAAAAAATGCCCATTTTAAAGGCTTTTATACAAGTTATTGGCCATAAAAAAGGTATGGGGCTCGGGCGTCTTGTTTTTACAAGAGCAGTGATTTTACCTATGCTTGAAGTGAAAAAATAAAACGGAAAAAATCCTTTAAATATAGTGCCTAGAGGGTCCCCTTAGTCTGCCTGTAAAGTGGCATAGCTACACCATGTATAGAACCTGCTGCAGCAAAACTGACATTTATAAATAAAAAAAATTGCATTTAAATTTCCGGCAATACAATACCATTGCCAGCAATACAAAAATTGGAAATAAAATGGCTTGGGGGGTCCACCTCAATCCATTCCAGGCCCTTCAGGTCTAATATGGATTTTAAGGGGAACCCCATGCCAAAATAAAAAAAAAAAAATTGTGGGGTCCTTCCAAAAGCCATACCAGACCCTTATCCGAGCATGCAGCCCAGCATGTCAGGAAAGGGGGGGTGAGCAAGTACCCCCCCTTCTGAACCATTTTGAGGGCATGTGGCCTGGTATGGTTCAGGGGGGGGGGGCGCTCGCTCGTCTTGTCCTGCCAGGCTGCATACTCAGATAAGGGTCTGGTATGGATCATGAGGGGGACCCCACACCGTTTTTTTTGGCATGGGGTTCCACTTAAAATCCATACCAGACCAAAAGGTCTGGTGTGGATTGGGGGACCCCCACATCGTTTTTTCTATTGCAGGCAGTGTTTTTTTTTCTTTCAACTGTCAGTGGAGAAGCCCGTTGACAGCTGATAACTCATCTATTGTTAAGGACACAGCCCACTCATTACCAACCAGCTATGCACTCTGCAGCATTGCCTTCATCTCCTGGAAAGCAACACTTGGGGTCTTCCAGGCCTGGACAATAGTCTTTTTGGCTGAGATAAAGAGATACCTTTTGTTGGTAAGCATACAGGCCAGGTATGAGACAACGCAGAAAGGCCAACTGGGCATCCTTGCGCACTGTCACATGAAATAGAGTTTGAAGTAGGCCAAACCCATTAGACCAAAACTCTACCAATGTTGGACATGACCACCATGTGTGCAACACATCCCGTTGTTCACAACAATTTCAAAACCAGCTCTCACTACATCCAGGGGAGGCATGTGAACCCTATTTTTATCTTTTACTGGGCTCCAATTTTTCTTTTGTTATTTTTAGCTGCATTACTATGTGGGAATTGTAGAAATTGGGTAATGCTGTGCCCACATTAACTTTTTTTTTAGTTAATTGCACACTGGCACTCATGGCACTGGCCTTAAGTAAAGTGAATATGTGAAAGTCTTTATGTCCTAACAAAAAACATTTTGGTAATAAATCCCCTAATGACTGTTATTTTGCATCAACCAGAAAATGAAATGGTTTGTGTGACACTTCACATGTCAATATGTGTAACAAGTCTTAATATAAAGATAATGGGCCAGATTCAGGTAGAGTTACCCCGGAGTATCAGTGATACTCCAGCCTAACTCTCACTTTGAGCCGGCGTTTCTGTTTTCAGTAAGCAGAAAACAAGAAACGCCGGGTTGGAGTTCCTATACGAGCGGCGTAATTGTATTTCGCCGTCGTATCGGAACTGCAATTTTAAAAATGGCGCGGGGGGCGTTCCCGCTGATTAACGCCGAGAATATGTTAATCAGCGAGAATCGGCAATTCACGATCGTATTCGTGCCCGACGCAGTGACTTTCCGACGTTTCCGTAAGAGATATGCGGCGTAAAGATAAAGCAGCCCCCTAGTGGAGTATCCTATGTTAAGTATGGCCGTCGTCATCGAGTCGTTTGCGTAAAACGTCCGTGAATGGGGATTGACGTCATTGACGTTCACTGACAGAATTTGGAGCATGCGCACTGACAGTCGACGCATGCGCAGTACGTTCGCCGCGGGATCGCGCCTAGTTATAATAATACACGCCCCCTACCTGCCCGATTTGAATTCCGCCGGCTCATTTTCGCTACACCGCCGCAACTTTAGGAGCAAGTGCTTTGTGAATACAGTACTTGCTCCTAAAGTTTCGGCGGAGTAACGTAAATGAGAAAAGTTACTCCAAATTAAAGATTCGCCCATCTACCTGAATCTGGCCCAATATGTCCACTTTTAGCACACACAAATTACAATTTAGATCCCCATTTTCTCTTATGCTGCAACAGGTTATGTAAGCGGTGTTATTTTGCAATTTACTTACGTTTATTTATTTTTGCATGAACATCTGGCATAGAGCAGGGCTGCTTCACCCCACAGATTATTTCCTTGATTACCTCCCATTCTTTATCAGTAACCTTGTAACTTTGTTTGATCCTTTGATCGTCCCCAGTGTGAACAGTTGTGCCTTTCTTATTTGAATTTTCGCCATCCAACATTAAATATACCTGACTGGCATCTGAATTAGTGCCCAGAATTGAGCATGTTATTGTTGCATTGTCATTTAGAAAATCTTCTCTGGATGGTAATTCTACCTTCACAGTTGGTGTGACAAAGTTTGCTTGACAAGCTGAGGACAGAGAGACATGTTTCAGGACAGGTTTACACTTCATGTTAATCTTTTCCATCAGATAAACAGATACAATGCCATAAAATAAAATAAAATATGCAAGACGTATAAAGACTCAGTGAAGAAACCTAGCATGACATTTTAGGCACATGCAGCCATAAGTAGTTTGTGAAACGTAAAGAGAAACTTCAGTCCAGCACTGTTTTGGTCCCGTCCTCACTGTTTCGCGCTGCCATCTTTGGATATGCATGTGCAGATGTGCTGGAGGTCTCTTCCAAGTCTTTGGCTCTTTACAGAGACCTGCAGCACATCTTCCCATGCATAGGGAAGACCCTTGCAGTCAAGCACACCTCTGGTATCTGGGTCCTTGATATCTGTATTGTCTGCATGCATGCTAGGGAATCCCCTGTGTGTGATCAAAGGTGCTGCAGGTCTTTCCTGACTCCTAAATACCTGCCGCACACTCGCGAATGCATGGAAACCTGTGGCACGCATGCATCCTTTAGTAAAACTGCAGTGGACATCCCAGGAGGTAGTGGGGGCTTTACATCATTCTTGCCTAGGCAATGCTAAGAAGGGTCAAAACCATACTTAAATTACAAAACATTATCCAATTGTGGAAGGATGAGGGAGGGGGAGCTAGGAGCAAGGAAGCTGTTTTAATGAGTGTAGGCCCTTTTTTAGGGGGCTTGTTGACAGTGTCATTCATTTTGGTAATATGCTAATTGGATAATTAATGTATTGTGATGTAGAACATCTACATTTTTATGACCTACAAATATTAATTTGTTATCCTTCTTTGTTATGATTATAAATGAGTATGGCACTCACAGTCCCCCAATTGTAAACATTCAGATTTTGCCTATAGTTATGCTGCTTGTCTACATCAGTTTGCATGTTGAGGAATATGTCACTGTTCACATCAACTCTGTCTCTACATATCTGTGGAGTTTGCAATTGTTTTAAAATCTTTATGTTGGTCACTTAAGTGTACGAACGTTGTCACTGTGGTGGCCTTTATTACTGTATCTTTATATTCTTCTTTCTAATTAAAAATTAAACTATTTTTATATATAATTATGTCATACCTGGGTACCGCAACAGTCCTACCATCATTGGTGATCAGTGTTACTGTTAGTAGTAGTCCGTGGTTTATCTCCTTTCCCCATGTTTTCAACTATAGATTTTATAGGATGATGGATTTTTTTTTTTTGCTCGAAAATTACTTAGAACCCCCAAACATTATATATATTTATTTATAACACCCTAGAGAATAAAATGTCAGTCATTGCAATACTTTTTGTCACACCGTATTTGCGCAGCGGTCTTATAACTGCACTTTTTTTGAAAAGACATCAGTAAAGTTAGCCCAGTTTTCTTTTATATTGATATATATATATAAATATATATAGTAAATTGATACCCAACATGTCATCATTCAAAATTGTGCACGCTTGTGAAATGGTGACAAACTTTTACGCTTAAAAATCTCCATAGGCAAAATGTAAAAAATTCTACAGGTTGCATGTTTTGAGTTACAGAGAAGGTCTAGGGCTAGAATTATTGCTCTCACTCTAACATTAGCAGCAACACTTCACATGTGTGTTTTGAACACCATTTTCATATGCCGCTGCTCACATATGCGTTCACTTCTGCACGCAAGCTCAGCAGGACAGGGTGCGTTTAAAAAAAAAAAAAATGTTTTTTTTCTTATTTATTTTACCTTTTATTTAGAATTTTAACACTGTTCTTTAAAAAAAAATGGAGTCACTGTTCTTTGTAAACATCCCTTGTAATAGAAAAAAGCATGACAGGACCTCTTAAATATGAGTTCTGGGGTCAAAAAGACCTCAGATCTTATATTTACACTAAAATGCAATAAAAATAAATATAGAATTAATGTAATTTAAAAATAAATAAAAAATAAATGTCCCTTTAAGAGCTATAGGCGGAAGTGACATTTTGATATAGAGACCGGTGGGGGCCATCTTCCCCTCACTTATCTCCATGTCTAACAATGGAGCAGATGTGATCACCTCTCCCGCCGCCGATAAAAGTGATCTTGCGGTAAGTCCGCCACAGAGACCACTTTTATCTTGAAACGGACCTCCCGCTCTTGAAGAGAATACCGGGGTTATGATAGGTAGCTGCTACCATAACAACGGTATTCCTCTTCAAAGTAGTGGTGTATACCAACGATGGGCGGTCTGTAAGTGGTTAAGCTGTGCTTAAATAAATCAACCAATCATGTACTAGCAAAGTGAACATGCACTTGTCTAAGTGGCCTCTGTTCTTTAACAAATTAACCCCAATGTCTCCAACAACATTCTATCTCCACACCTGGATAGTTTTAGTCAGCTATAAAGAGATTGTATGGACAACAACTAAAACATTACATAATTTCAAATCGGTACAGTGGGGAAAATAATTATTTGTTTCCCTGCAGATTTTATAAGTTTGCCCAAAATGTACAGGCCAACTTTGCCGCATTAAGGATCCAATGGACAGGATCCAAAACATACCACCAAGGCAACTAAGGAGTGGCTCAAGAAGAAGCACATTAAGGTCATGGGGCGCTTGTCAGTCTCCAGACCTTAATCCTATAGAAAATTTATGGAGGGGGCTGAAACTTTGAGTTGCCTAGAGACAGTAAAGAAACCCTAAGGATTTACAGTAAAGAAGATCTGTAAAGAAGAGTAGACCCAAATCCCTCTTGAGATGTGAGCAAAACTGGTCACCAACTACAAGAAAAGTTTTACCTCTTTATTTGCCAACAAGAGTTTCTCCACCAAGTCATGTTTTGCTTGGAGGTCCAATACTTATTTTTACTCACTGAACTGCAACTTAATTTATAGCATTTTTTTTTTCAGGATTTTTGGTTGATATTCTGTCTCTATCATTTAAAATACACCTATGATAAACATTATAAACCCTTCATTTCTTTGTAAGTGGGCAAACTTAAAAAATCTGCAGAGGATCAAATAATTATTTCCCCCACTGTACATAGAATCTTTCATATAGCCATGTAAGCTAAAGCAAACAAAAAAACGGTATTGTTGTTTGTAAAAATCAAGTAACGAGAATGGGACACTTTGCAGCTGTCATAGCAGTTCTGCAGACCTATGAGTTCATGTGTCAATTTTTAGTAGACCAACACATTAACAAACAATTCACACATGTCTTGCATATATATTTACCTAAACATTTGCTAATATTTTTTATGTGATTTTCTGTCATGAATTTTACTTGACATGTATATTCGTCCTCCATGTTCCAGCTCTCCTTGCTGATATTCAGTGAGCCTCTTCCAAAGTATACACCACCATCACCCTTTAAAGGTTTGAAGCTATTATCAGTATCAAAGGGACTTCCATTTTTAAGCCACTGGAGAGGCCCAACATTGCCTTTTAAATTTGATACAAGACACACTACTGGCACAACATTGTCTTCAGGTTTAATACCACAAGAAGGAAGAAGGACTTCAATATTACTTTTTCCTTCAAAAGGACTTTTGCAGTAGTTATCTGTAAGAAATAGATTTGCATGCAAAGCAATATATTAAACACAGTTAGTTGAAGTTATGGCTTGGCATAAAGACTGGCACAGGTTTAAAAGCAGATCTAGGAGGAATAACAAAATGTTTCAACTAGGGTTGTCCAGATACCGATACTAGTATTGGTATCGGGACCGATACCGAGTATTTGCGGGAGTACTTGTACTCGCGCAAATGCTCCCGATACCTAAATAGAATACTTTTTTTGTATTTATCAACATGTTCTGTGAAAATTCTTTGAGTTTTTTACTACTGCGTGACAAGAAAATAAAAAAATTTTCTTCATTTTTACTAATTTTTATTATTTTATAATGTCTTGAGTTAGAGTTCTTCATAATTCTAAAGATCCTTAGTCTGTATTGTGGTTTGAAAACTGTCACATGACATTTAAAAAAAGTATCGGTATTCGGTATCGGCAAGTACATGAAAAAAAGTATCGGTACTTGTACTCGGTCCTAAAAAAGTGGTATCGGGACAACCCTAGTTTCAACAAAAGAAGAAGAAAATCATCCACTTTGCACTTGTTTCCACTGGACCAAATTGCAGCGCTATGTGTTAATATCCCATTACAAAGTTCATTGTCTCATTGGAATCATATACAGCTCATTAACTTCAAATTTACAAGCAAATTTAAACAAAAAACTGTCATAAGAAACAGTGCTTATTACTGATCAACTTCTGAATTGTCTAGTTGCTTGGCTGCTATGGCCCTTTTACTTCAATATTGTCTTTTAGTATTTGTCTCATCAAAATATTTAAATAAAGAGTTAATACTCTTGATCATAAGTTATTATGCTTGTTTAAAGGGGTTGTAAAGGTTCGTATTTTATTTTCTAAATTGGTTCCTTTAAGCTAGTGCATTTTTGGTTCACTTACCTTTTCCTTTGAAATTCAGACAAAGAAAACAAAGAAAAACGAATTTAGAATGGAAATTGAAGGAAAAGGTAAGTGAACCAACAATGCACTAGCTTAAAGAACCCTATTTAGAAAACAAAAAACAAACCTTTACAACCCCTTTAAGTGTGTTCCTAGGGGTGCTTTCTATCGGTGGGGGTTGCTCTGACTGGATGAAGACAGAGATCGGTGTTCCTGCTTAGCAGAAAAACAAGATCTCTATCTTCTCCCCTGTCAGAATGGTGATCTGTATTGTTTACATTGCCTCACTCGGGAATGACAGCGGGCGACTGTCTGGCTGCAGTAAATGTGCATAAGGCGATCCAGAACTGGTAAGAAAACATTATTAGAGTGATAAGGTAAGAGACTTAGAAAGTATCAACCCTGTCACCAATAGCAGCAAATGAACCCTAACCCACCCTGTAAAGCAGTGTTTCTCAACTCCAGTCCCAGGATTTAGTAATTCCCACAGCCTTTTCATCTGAGGGAAATCCTGAAAACATGACCTGTTGGGGGGGCTTGAGGACTGGAGTTGAGAAACACTGCTGTAAAGGAAGATGATGTATTCTTATTTTCTTGTGAGTCTTGTCCTAGAACTTAGCTGTGATGCGGAATTTATTCCAATGGTACATGTGTAGCACGTGACATGTGTATATGGATTGCAAAAAAATCAATAAATGCAATGGCCAGCTTATGCACATATTAGGGGCACTATACCAATCTTCAGTATGTCCATTTGCTTATGGGGCAGAATTAAAGTGGAGTTCTACCCTAAAAATGAACTTTCTATTAACAGCTTGCCTTTAATGTAAAAAAAAAGAAAAACAATATTTTACTCGCTTCTATCTGATTGTTACTAAGCATATTTTGTAATCTGCCTAGTTCCTGGTACTAGGTGAGTCAACTTTCTGTCCTAAGACTCCATTGCCTCCTGGGAAATGAGTATCATCATTTTACTGTGCCTAAAAATTGCCCAGCATGCACCTCTCCCTAAAAAACAGGAAGAAAAAGGATCTGGGCTTCACATGCCCACACATATGATGGATACGGCCACAACATGAGCTGGAGGATATAAGGCAAGTGTTTACAATGATTTCTGGAACGATTAGGGGAGCTAGTAATATTTTTTTAGGGACTAATTAATGTGATTAGATTTAGCTTGCAAAAAAAAAAAAATTATACCCAGAACCCCATTTTAAGGCTGTTCTCAGACACTATTGTGAATGGACATGCAGACATGCTCTGACCATCCCTAGGTATCTAGTATAGCCATGTAAAGGCTAATGGCAGCTTATTAGAAATATCAACAGTGATTGATCAGGTGAAAATTGCTAAATTCCCCAGTAGCTGTTAAAGAACAGCTCATGTCCACACTGGTACTCAAAAGCTCTTCTCAGTACAATTAAATAGGCCATATAATGAAGGGTGCAATCCCTCCATTCACAAAGAATGTTAAAACACAACACTTTCACCCCTGAATTATTTTTTCGTTTTGGCAGGATAGATAGACAGACAGACAGACAGATTCGCTGTTCAAAAACATTATGCAGTAACTTACTTGTAAGACTAACAGGCTTGTTGTCCTGAGAAGTGCAGGTGAGTTGATTTGTCCCCCAGTCACTAACAGCGATGCTCATGAATGTGGCGTGGATATATTTTTTATCAGAGTTTACAGATATGGAAATGTTTTTGTTAGTAGTTTCAGGCTTCATTTCTATCTTTTTCGAGGGGTAAGCATCTTTTAGAAGACAGCCAACAGTTACATATGGAGAAGTGTCCAGCACACTACAGCACGGAAGTAAGGGTAGCAGATTGCCAGCAGATTTTTCAACTGCAAAAAAATAAAAATGATTACTTCAGATGTTCAAAAAAAATAGAACCGAGTTCTAGCACATGTTAAAGGATGAGTCAAATGGCCAGTACGTCTGTCATGCAGGGTCCTTGGTTTAAAGGGATGTAAAAGTACAATTTTTCCCCCCTAAAAAGCTTCCTTTACCTTAATGCAGTCCTCCTTCGTTTACCTCATTCTTCCATTTTGCTTTGTCTTTATTTCTTCTGAGAAATCCTCACTTCCTGCTCTTCTGTCTGTAACTCCACACAGTAATGCGAGGCTTTCTCCCTGGTGTGGAGTGTCGTGCTCGCCCCCTCCCTTGGACTACAGGAGAGTCAGGACGCTCTCTAAGTTGCAGATAGAGAAATGAGCTGTGTGCTAGTGGGCGTCCTGACTCCCCTGTAGTCCAAGGTAGGGGATGAGTGCGAACTCCACACCCGGGAGAAAGCCTTGCATTACCGTGTGGAGTTACAGACAGAAGAACAGGAAGTGAGGATTTCTTAGAAGAAATAAGGACATTTAAAAGCAAAATAGAAGGATGAGGCAAGTCAAGAAGGAATGCATTAAGGTAAAGGAAGGTATTTAGGAAAAAAAATTGTACCTTTACAACCCCTTTAAATCCTTACCAGGACACTACCTGCATGGAGTGTGCATGTTCTCCCTGTGTTTGTGTGGGTTTCACATTTTTCCAGGTACTCTGGTTTCTTCCCACACTTCAAAGACACACTGATTGGTTAATTGGCTCCTGTCTAAATTGGCCCTTTTATATATATATGAATGTGAGTTAGGGACCTTAGACTGTAAGCTCCTTGTGAACAGGGACTGCTGTGGCTGCACAATATATAAAAATGACTGTGTAAAATTATAAAATTGCAGTACAGTGGAACCTCGTATTGCGAGTAACACGGTTAACAAGCTTTTCACAATACGAGCACTGTATTTAAAAAAATCCTAACCTGGTTTGTGAATGTTGTCTCACAAATCGAGCAGGATTCAAGTCAAAGCGATGTACAGTACCGCGTTTGGCCTGGTGTGGAGGGCGCCGGAGCAGAGCGGAGCCAAACAGCGCCGATCGATAATGCTCCGAGAGACTCGGAAAGACACAGAAATAATCTGTTTCCAAGCCTTTATGAGGTTTGCCGAAGGTCAGCCGGTGTCCTCGGGCCTTCCTGGCCATTTCCGAAGCTCTCCGGTGCCCCCCACCTCTGGCCGCATGCGGTATTGCATGCCAATGAAGTCAATGCGGAACAAATAATTTTCATTTCCATTGACTTCAATGGGGGGAACTCGCTTTGATATGCAAGTATTTCGGATTACGAGCATTCTCTTGGAATGGATTATGCTCATAATCCGAGGTTCCACTGTATAGCCTCTAGGAGATATTTGTGTAATATATTATAAATTCAAAGTACCATCACCCAAGAAATTAGAGATATAGAAATTGCAATTATTTGGTCCCCAAACCAAAGTTCCAAAGGGTGGGGGCAATTGGACTATCTCAGTACAGATTTGAAAAGTAAACTCAGGTGTGGAAACACATGTATAGAAAAACATAAATGAGGTTTTTATTAATACAAAAACCAATAAAATAATCATATATAGATTAAAAGCATGAAGCCATACACATCACCAGTTTAAAGGTCCCAAAAGGGTTTGGTGACGTCCACTGCCCCATTTTGGCAAGGACTATAGGGAAGCACTTCTGCTCCTTTTCCCCATGTACATCATATTTTGTGTTTTCCATGTATGAGACTGTACTATTTATTTGATTCATTGTATAGTTTTTTGATTAAATTGTTAATCAAATTACAGACATTCTCCTGACGAAGCGGCAATAGACCGCAAAACTAGTTAAGATGCCTTCCGTGACCCACAATCTCCATGTGATTCTCCCATTTTGGGGACCTTTATACTGGTTATATGTATGGATTACCATCATGCTTTTAATCTGTATATGAAGGGGCGGGGCCAATGGATTATCTCGGTACAGATTTGTAAAGAAAACTCAGGTGTGGATGTATGGATTGCCATCATGCTTTTAATCTGTATATGATTCTGTGTCGTCTTTTATTGATTTTGTATTAATAAAAACCTTATTTATATTCTTCTATATACGTGTTTCCACACCTCAGTTTACTTTTCAAATCTGTATTGAGATAGTCCAATTGCCCCCACCCTTTGGAACTTTGGTTTGGGGACCAAATGATACAGATTTATATATCTCTACTTTGTAAAATTGTTGGTGCTATATAAATACCAATAAGGAATTATACAAGTTTTAAGTTTTAGATGAATTCCAGCAGGTTTGATCATCTATCAACTTCTTTAAAGGGGTTGTAAAGATACAATTTTTTCCCTAAATAGCTTCCTTTACCTTAGTGCAGTCCTCCTTCACTTACCTCATCCTTCAATTTTGCTTTTAAATGTCCTTATTTCTTCTGAGAAATCCTCACTTCCTGTTCTTCTGTCTGTAACTACACACCGTAATGTGAGGCTTTCTCTATGGTGTGGAGTGTTGTGCTCACCCCCTCCCTTGGACTACAGGAGACGCTCCTACATCAGGACGCTCTCTACATTGCTGATAGAGAAAGGAGCTGTGTGTTAGTGGGCGTCCTGACTCTCCTGTAGTCCAAGGGAGGGGGTGAGAACGACACTCCACACCAGGGAGAAAGCCTTGCATTACTGTGTGTAGTTACAGACAGAAGAACAGGAAGTGAGGATTTCTCAGAAGAAATAAAGACATTTAATGGCAAAATGGAAGGATGAGGTAAGTGAAGGAGGACTGCACTAAGGTAAAGGAAGCTATTTAGGGAAAAAAAATCTAAATTTACAACCCCTTTAATCTGCTGGGAACCCATCTCCAAGATACCAGCTTAGTACCCCCCATCTGGTAAAAAGGGAATTGCCAGTTATGGTTGAGCAATCCAACTTCATGTGCCTAGGAGGCATTGCCCCATCTGTGCTCCTTGCAGTTATGTTTTAACATATTGGCAAAATAAAGCAACATATTTCGGTAACTGTATGAAGTTGTAATATGAGATATGAAAATCCAGAGGAAATAGAGAACATGCTCTCTTTTTGGCTCGACGAGTTTCCAGACGGGTTTCTCGGCGAAAAGTGTACACGCGACCAGTTTTCTCGGCAGAATACGTCTCCCATCGAATTCTGCCGAGAAAACGGTCGTGTGTACGTCGCCAAAGAAAGCATGTTCTCTATTTCCTCGTTGGGCAATGGGAAAATTTGGCTCGACGAGTTTTTTAACTGCCGAACTAGGAACTCGACTTAGAAAACTATGTGTTTTGCCCGACGAGTTTCTCGGTCGTGTGTACGCCACCTTACTGGTGGTATGCCGATTTACAGAGTGGTCAGCAGCATGCAAAAAAAGCATTATTAAATCCAAAAGCCAACATTTATTATATTGCAGCTTACCAATTCTTAGATGTGATGGCTGAATTTGTTTTAATTTTTAGGCTTTCTTTCCCTTATTTACTCCCGGTGATCTGGCCAGTAAGTCTGTTTTTATTTTTCAACTGAACAAACTGTGCTGCAGATGTAGCAGTTAGAGGGTTGAGGCGAACCATTTACCACTGACAGGGATGTTCACATAAAACAGCTTTTATTTATTTATGTAAAACCTTTATGCCAAATGACCGGGCCACGTTTTGCGATTCGGCACTGCGTCGTTTTTAACTGACAATTACGCGGTCGTGGTTCCCAAACAAAATTGACTTTTTTTTCCCTCACAAATAGAGCTTTCTTTTGGTGGTATTTGATCACCTCTGCAGTTTTTATTTTTTGCGTTATAAACAAAAATAAAGCGACAATTTTGTAAAAAAAAAAAAGCAGTTTTTGCTATAATAAATATCCCCAATCACTAGGTGGCGCTGAAGGGGTTAAGTGTGTCCTTGGAAGTGATTCTAACTGTTAGGGGAAGGAGCTACCAGTGACACATCAGTGATCACTGTTCCCGATCACAGGGAACAGTAGATCCCTGACACGTCACTAGGCAGAACAGGCGAATGCCTTGTTTACAAAGGCATCCCCCCGTTCTGCCTTTGCCGACCACAATCGCGGGCTGCCCGTTAACATTGAGTTCCAGGGACCAGCGGGCACACTCACGAGGCACGCTGGGCGGCAAATTTAATGGGACGTACAGGTACGCCCATTTCTCTGCCTGTGCCATTCTGCCAATGTATGTGCAGTGATCGGCAAGTGGTTAACTAGTTCAACTCTTTGGATATGCTACATACAATCCAATCCAATGAGTGAACTGTTAATCAAAAGCTGATTGCTGGTAATGCATATCTGCTTGTTCAGATGGCTCCTGGCTTAAAAGAGATGTGGCAGCTCTATAGCCATCAATCACTTTCACAGAGAGTGCGGCAGGTGCTCCCTCCCCCTGGCATAAGTGGTCCCCTTACATTACATTACATTTTTCATTGTTCGGAAATTTCTATGTATCCGAATTTCCGAATGACTATAGGACTACATTTTAATAAACTCAAAATAACAAAACAAAATTTCAGACGGAATTCAAATTCAAACAAATTTCAAATCAAATCCAAATAATATTCTAATCAAATTAGGAATGAATATAATATATATATATAAAAAAGAAAAACAATAGAATACAATAGAATAGAAAGAATATAACAATTTCCTAAAATTAGAATAGATTTTTTTTTTTAAATTAGAATTGAATAGAAAAAACAATGGGATAGAATTGAATAAAATAGAAAGAATATAAACATCTTTCAAAATTTGAATAATGTTGTTATTATTATACAGGATTTATATAGCGCCAACCGTTTGCGCAGCACTTTACAACATGAGGGCAGGCAGTATAGTTACACTACAATTCAATACAGGAACGATCAGAGAGCCTTGCTCATTAGAGCTTACAATCTAGAAGGGAGGGTCAAGTGGAACAAAAGGTAATAACTGTGGGGGATAATCAGATGGACAAAATAAAAATATAGCTAATAGGTGCGGTAGGATAAGCTTCTCTGAAGAGAAGGGTTTTCAGGGATTGTCTAAAAGCTAATAGAGTAGGAGATAATTGGACAGATTGGGGTAAGGAGTTACATAGGATTGGAGAGGCTCTGGAAAAGTCCTGGAGGCGAGTAGGAGAGGAGGTGATGATGGAGCTAGAGAGCAGGGGGTCTTGAGAAGAATGAAGAGAACAATTAGGTTGATATTTTGAGATTAGGCCAGTGATGTAGCTGGGGGTCAAGTTGTGGATAGCTTTGTAAGTTGTTGTTAGTATTTTGAATTTAATTAGTTGAGTGAGTGGAAGCCAGTGGAGGGATTGACAGAGAACAGTAGCAGACACAAAGCAGTTGGTAAAGTGGATGAGTCTGACAACAGCATTCATGATGGATTGAAGGGGGATAGACTATGTATAGGTTAGCCAATGAGGAGGGAGTTGCAGTAGTTGAGGTGAGAGATGACCAGGGAGTGAATTAAGAGCTTTGTGTTGTCATTGGTTAGAAAAGGGGCGTATTTTGGAATTTTTGCGGAGGTTGAGGCAGCACGATTTGGACAGTGATTGGACATGGGGATTAATGGAGAGTACAGAGTCCAGGACTACACCTAGGACCCATCCCTGAATGCAGGGATGGGCTTATAGTTGTGCCATTGATTTTGACAGAGGGGAAGAGGCACGTAGGGGAGGAAAAATTATACGTTTAATTTTGGATAGATTATGTTTGAGGAAGTGGTGTGACATCCAGACTGATATAGCTGATAGTAAATTAGTGATATGTGAGGAGAATAAATTGAGTATTAGAATACATTTGAATAGAACAGAAAATAATAGAATACAATAGAATAGAAAGAATATAACCATCTTTTTTGAATTTCGAATAGAATAAATACGATTTTGAATGGAATTCAATTCCAAATGTAATTCCAATTCAAATTTGTCCCATTTATTAGGATTTGAATCGATTCAAATTTTCAGATTTCAAAAAGATTCAAATGCAAATAAAGTAAATGAATTATACCAATTGAACACATTTAAGACCCGCTTCCTGACTGACCGGGAGGAGGATCAGTGTGGGAAGAGTGAATATTCATTTGTTCTTGTTACACAACTGGGTGGGCTCGGAGGGCAGTGTTCTGCACCCTCAGCCCACCCTTTTCTTGAAGCCAATTAGAGCCTCTGCTCTAATCCCGTGCTTTAAAAAAAACATAAACTTTATTGGCAGGGGGGTAACTAGAGCATTTGGCATTCGGGGCAGATCCTATATTTGGCACCCCCACGTTAAAATGTAAAAACACCCCACTGTGCCCCCTGCATACCTCTGCATCCTTCAATATCTCTTTGTAACTACTGTGTACCCCCTCTCAACAACTGCACCTCTGGACTCCTTTACATTACACAGCACCCTGCATCGCTGGGCCCCTTTACATTACACAGCCCCCTGCACCCATTTATATTAAACAGCCCCCTGCATCTCTGCACCCCTTTACATTACACAGCACCCTACATCACTGGACCCCTTTACATTATATAGAACCCTGCATCTCTGGACCCCTTTACATTATACAGCCCTCTGCACCTCTGGACTACTTTTCATTACACTGCCCCCCACAGCTCTGGACCCCCTGCATGTTACACATACTGCCTTTTCAGTGCAGACCCACACTTCAGTGCAGACCCCCTTCAGTGCAGACCCCCCTCTTCAGTGCAGACCCCCTCTCTTCAGTGCAAACCCCCCTTCAGTGCAGACCCCCCTTCAGTGCACTCCCCCTTCAGTGCAAACCCCCTTCATTGAAGACCCCCTCCCTTTAGTGCAGACCCCCCTCCCTTCCGTGCAGACCTGTGGAATCGTTGATAATAGCTTTAAGATACTCCAGCCTTTTGATGTCTCTAATCCTAATGTGAAGCTCTGTCAAAGAGGGAGGATCACAACTTTTCCAATAGAGAGCAACTAAACATCACGCTGCCATGAGGACATGCCCCACCAATTGTTTAAAATGTTTAAAGAAAGTGTGAGGGGGGTATGCCTAAAAAGAACATGTAAAGGAAAATCAAGCATTGAAAAGGGGGTGGGTAGAAGTATGAAATGCTTGCCAATAAGGTTTGATAAGAGGGCAATACCAATATATATTGAATCGTTCCAAGAGCTTTCTTGCTTTTCCAGCATCTATTGTCAGCTGATGAATATAGAGCACATACCCTGTCTGGAGCATATTACCAGTGAAAAAGTATTTTGTATTGGTTTTCTTTGTATAATGTACATATTGAGATCTTGGCAGCTTGAGACCATATTACCTGGCACATTTTCATAAGCAGTTATTTTCCCCAAATGTGTTCCCATTTGTACATGTACAGGTGTTTAGGAGGATAGGAGGTGGAAAGTATCACTTTATAAATTTGTGAGATTAATCTCTTACTCAATGGGCCGACCAAGCTTATTTTTTTGAACAGCGTTAGATCAGAAAACACAAATGAGCTAATCAAGGTATTAACAAAGTGACAAATTTGCAGGCATCCACAAATAAGGCCTGCTTAGTAGTGTTGCTCACGAATATTCGCATTGCGAATATTCGCTACGAATATTGCATATTCGAGTATTCGCGAATAACTTGAATATTGCGGCGAATATTCGTATTTTTTCAAATTTATTTGTAAAACAGATCACATCCTAGTGATCTCCATCGATGTCTAAAAGCATTGCTGGTATGATTAGAGAGAGACCCTGGGCCGAGTAACTGATGCGATTCTTTTATGTTGCCGAAAATTCGCAATGCGAATTTTCGGCAACATAAAAGAATCGCATCAGCTACTCGGCCCTTCTTTTGCATCAGAGCCAATCAGAATAACTCTAATTTTCGGCAAAAGAATATTGCCCGATATTCCTTTTGCCGAATATTCGAGTTATTCTGATTGGCTCTGATGCAAAAGAAAGGCGGAGAAGATAATCACGCAATATTCCTTTTGCCGAATATTCGAGTTATTCTGATTGGCTCTGATGCGCCCTTCTTTTGCATCAGAGCCAATCAGAATAACTCGAATATTCGGCAAACGGAATATTGCACGGTTATCTTCTTGGATAAAATATCACGAATATTCGATATTAGCGAATATTCGCGAATATTCTTCAATATATTTGCGCAATATCGCGAAATCGAATATGGCGTATTCCGCTCAACACTACCGCTTAGGGAGTTCGTAGGAATTTTTAAGATCCTTAACCACTTCAGCCCCGGACCATTTTGTAGCTAAAGGACCTGGCCACTTTTTGCGAATTCAGCACTGCGTCGCTTTAACTAACAATTGCGCGGCCGTGCGACGTGGCTCCCAAACAAAATTGACGTCCTTTTTTTCCTACAAATAGAGCTTTCTTTTGGTTGTATTTGATCACCTCTGCGGTTTTTATTTTTTTTGCGCTATAAACAAAAATAGAGCGTCAATTTTGAAAAAAGTGCAATATTTTTTTCCTCAGTTTAGACCGATACGTGTTCTTCTACATATTTTTTGTAAAATGTTATAGTGTCAAAATAGGGGGTAGTTTTATGGCATTTTTATTAATATATTTTTTTTACTAGTAATGGCAGTGATCAGCAGTTTTTATCATGACTGCGACATTATGGCGGACACATCAGACACTTTTGACACATTTATGGGACCATAGGCGGTCCTTAAATGGTTAAAGGGTAACTCCACTTTCGTAGGGACTGGTATTGTGTGATGAGGGGGTGCCGCAATCATAGTTTCTGATGCTACAAGCTGGCAAGTGACATCAGCCTTATTATTCCTGTCAGCTTAGAATAGAAGGTGACAGGCCAAATCTATATAGGAGCAGAGCCAGGAGTGGGCTGTCCTTTCTCTTGGCTGGGAGAGGAAATTTGGGGGTGACGGGAGTAAGATTAAGTCTTACACATTCGTTACACATTTGATATGTGCTAGGAGGGATAATTTGTGGAGATTTGTGCTGGGGGGGAAGAGGATTTGAAAAAGGAGGAGAGTTTTGGGGGTTTGTGCTAGAAGGGGTGATTTGAGAAAAGGACAGGATTTGTGCTAGGAGGGGAAATGTTTAGGTGAGGAATTTTTGCTAATAGGGATGATTGGGGATATATATATATATATATATATATAGGAAGGTTTGGGGAGAGAGGATTTCAGCTGGGACCGAGGATAAGGGGGGGGGGGGGGCAGTGGGAATTTATACTGGGAGGAGAAGATTTTTGCTTGGGGAGCATCTTGGCCAGCAAAGGGAATTTATTCTTAAGGGCTAAGTCTGCAGATTAGTGTTCAATTTTTTGGGGGAGGCAGTATTTGCTGATACATAATGCTCATACATTTTGGGGGGAGGGCACAGTTTGACATCTTTGCCCTGGGCGCTAGATGACCTTGTCCCGACCCTGTGAGCAGGTGGGTATAGTTTCAATTGTGGATGTAGAAATTCACAGGTTTCGGTAAAGTAAATAAAAGGACAAATCAAAAACATTTTCAATGATGGTGGACTCACTCTAGTTTGAAAGAATTGGATCACATATTTTATGAGACGTATTTACAGTTTAAAAGAGACTGCTATCATGCAATGTCTTTTTCACTGAAATCACAGGGGTTTTGTTTAATCATTTATAGAATGGTGATACTGTATTCATTCTCCACAGTGCCTTAAGGAAAAATAATACGTAGACTGGCCATACATGGTCAAATTTCGAAAGAATTTTCTGAAATTTTGTGCATTTTGTAAACTGATTGTGCCACCATTGATATAGAAATTCAACCAACCAAGCCTTCAATTTCACCACATGTTGCTAAAGAAAAGAATTTGTGGCTGGGAATCTACTTTTCTTTCTGGGAATTTTCTTTTCTTGCACATGCGCATTTCTTTTTCGATTACAATTCTCGCACGATTCTCCCATCATTGATTAGAAAATATTTTGTTTTTCCAAAAATTTCCAACATGTCCGATATCTCAAATTTGATGACTGCATGAAAATCGGCTGTTTTTGCAGCCCACTAATGTTGCAAAATTTGAACAAACATTCAACTCATGTTTGGCCTGCCTTAAATTGTTACTAAGCCCAGGACCCTGCATTCACTATACCTGGTCTCCCACAGTACACAGAACATGGAAATGTATTATTTTTTGTAAATATAAAGTGCTACATATGTTTTTTCATTAGCAGTTGGAGCAGACTTGTGACTTCTATCAGTGTCTGGTTAAAGCTTGTAGGAGTTTTCATTCTCGTTTGGCTGCCCTATGAGGTGGCTGCAGGACCACTGACCCTCTGTCTGGACAATGCCAATTGGCCCTGTGCTGATCACATGCACTCTCCCAGGAATAAAAAATATCTCTAGCAATAAACACCAAGCATGTGCAGCTTGTCCTCCAGACTCTGTTCTATCAGGAGATGCATTGGGAACAGTGGAAGAATAGGAGGAACAGAGAAGACAAGATCAAACAGTATTTTTACACAATGCAGAGGATTAACCACAGTGAGTATAACATGCATGCTTTACTGCAGGGATATGCAATTAGCGGACCTCCAGCTGTTGCAGAACTACAAGTCTCATGAGGCATAGCAAGACTCTGACAGCCACAAGAATGACACCCAGAGGCAGAGGCATGATGGGACTTGTAGTTTTGCAACAGCTGGAGGTCCGCTAATTGCATATCCCTGCTTTAATGCATATACAGACTGATTTTACTGTTGTGGGTTTAGCAACACTTTAAACATAAAACACAATCCTTATACTTTAGGATGATTGCATTGACTTTGGGACAACAGAAGTTGACTTAATTGTCCACATTGGAAAATTTAAATAATTTTGTCGTTGTACTTTTACTGTGCACCAAGAAGACCACCCGAGCTGCAAGGGTTAAATGCCTGTTAAAGCGGGAGTAAATTCCCATGCATAATTTGTTCCTATAAGTAAGCCTATAAGGCTTACCCGGGGCTTTTTTTTATTATAGAATAGGTGCAGGTACTCCCCCCTTTCAAGTCACGCCTTGTCCCTGCCCCCTATCCACCTCCAAGCACCTTCTTTTTGTTCCACATCCTACCCACCTCCCAATACCACCAGAGAATACAGAATCAATTATCCTTTTTTGGTGCTAGGTAGTTTGTATGGAATTTGCAAACAAAAGACAGTAAAATAGATCCCTCCTCAACAATAGACCCACACCTTAGCAATAATAGATCCCCCCAGCAATAATAGACCTACTCTAGAAAAAACAGATCCCTCCCAGCTACAATAGAACCTCTCCACAACAATAGATCACCCACAGCAACAATAGATATCCTCAGCAACAATAGATCTCCCTGGCTACAACAGATTCCCCCAGCAACTATAGCTCTCCCAGGAACAGTAGACCCCCCAGCAACAATAGCCTCCCCCAACTACACTATTTCCCCCCTAGCAACAACAGACCCCTCCGTCATAAGTAGGTCTCTCCCATTAACAAAAATAGATCTCCTACCAGGAGCAATAGATACCACCTGTGACATGGTTCCCCCATTAGCCAGCATGAATAGACCCTTCAGCATACCCCAGCACTCATTATATACATTCAATGCTGGATGTGCCAAAACTGTGTTTCCCATGTTTCCCCCCAAGAAAATCCCTGGGTTTACCTATAGGTACTGTAAATATCTCCTAAACGTGCACTATTTAGAAGATATTTACTGTAAAAGCTGCCAGCTACATCACTGGCACAAGCGCTCTGGGGGAACGGCCACACGGACCATTCCTTCAGAGTCCTGTGCTATTAATGGCGCCTCCCAAGTGCATGCGTGGGAGTGACGTCATCGTGGCTCCGGCCATTCACACAGTCATGGTCCGCAAACCCGGAAGAAAGACAGGTGAAGATGGAAGCCTTGTCAGCGGTGACAGCTGTAAGTTTCGACTAGGGTATTTAAGAGCTCACCTGAGCCTGCCCTACCTTTGACAGACCCATTTTCCCCGCCCCCTTCTACTTTCAGGAATGACAACACAAAACATCAGTGGAGTTAAATGGCTGAACATGGCCTTTTATTAAACATACACTTTCTATTTAACCACTTGCTTACTGGGCACATATACCCCCTTCCTGCCCAGGCGAAATTTCAGCTTTCAGCACTGCGTCGCTTTAAATTAAAATTGCGCGGTCGTGCGACGTGTTTTACAAACAAAAATGATGCCCTTTTTTTCCCACAAATAGAGTTTTTTTTGGTGGTATTTGATCACCTCTGCGGTGTTTATTTTTTGTGCTATAAACAAAAAAGAGCGACAATTTTGAAAGAAAAAACACAATATTTTTTACTTTTTGCTATAATAAATATCCAATTTTTCTCAGTTTAGGCCGATATGTATTCTACATATTTATGGTAGAAAAAAAAATTGCAATAAGCGTATAGTAATTGGTTTGCGCAAAAGTTATAGTGGCTACAAAATAGGGGATAGAATTCTGACAATTTTTTTATTGTTTATTTTTTTACTATTAATACAGCGATCTGCGAATTTTGTCAGGACTGTGATATTGAGACGGACACATCGGACACTTTTGACACATTTTTGGGACCATTCACATTAATACAGCGAACAGTGCTATAAAAAAGAACTAATTACTGTATAAATGTGACTGGCAGGGAAGGGGTTAACACTAGGGGGCGAGGAAGAGGTTAAATTTGTATCCTGGGTGTGTTCTAACTGTGTGGGGGGGGAGGGGACTGACTGAGGAGGTCTATGTACAAGGGACACAGCATCTGTCTCCTCTCTCTGACAGGACGTGGAGCTCTGTGTTTACACAGACCTCCACGAAGACGTCAAATGACGGCGGCTGTGATTTTTAGAGCCACCTTGCCGCCGTCATTTGACAATATGCCGGGGCTCAAGTGGTAAAAACATAACAATACATAACTATAAAGTTTAGAGGTCCCTGACGGTGGCACCTTGCCAAATTTATTTTGTGCCTGAGCCACCAAATAGCTGAGCTGTGACCCCAGCCACGAACACTGGCTCAGAGACTAAACCAGCTGACCTCAGGCACCCACTGGTCTTAACCTAATTGTACCATTGTACCGTACATACTCGAGAACTCCATACCTCAGATAGATCCCCATCATTTTCCCAATAACCATAAATAGACCTCCATCAAGGACCCCAAACACCAACAAATTAATAAAAAAAAATCAACGGTAAACCCAATAAAAATAAGGGTGGGTGGGAGGGATGCTTTTCCAATTTCTTTTGACCTTCCCTTCTGGACAACTGAAACTCCTGGCCCCTCCCTGTCACACCCTCCTCTGAGCCATTAAGGTAATTACCAGTACACACCCTGTTAACTTTAAAACGATTAACCCCTCCAAACCGGTTCCCCTTCTCACCCTGTCATGTATGCCCTATACTGATTCCGTTCCTCCTCTGCTCCGGGCATGTCTTGACTAGGGTAACCATAAACAGACCTCCGTCAAGGACCCCAACCGCCACAGCGCCACACGTGTAAGGCCTTATTCTTGTGCGCCCCTGCACACCCAAAAAGCCTGATGTAACCCATGCTTCAAACCTAACATCCACAGATCAGTACCCACTGCATTAAGGTGGACACCATAACCTCTAAGAAACTGCCAGGTGTTGGTCTCCAAATCCAAGTGGCGAATAAGCAAACCCCCATTCCAAACAATAAACCTCCCCACCTCTTTATTCACCTTGACCTGTGTCTTATTACGTTTTTCGACAGATCTAGCCATATGAGCCACAACGTCAGACCAGAGTATGAGTATGGCAGGGAACGCAGTTCGAAGCCTAAGAAAATCAAACTTCACGTCCCTGATGAGCTCTCTACTAGAGCGGAGGCCCAAATCATTGCCTCCCACATGAAGAATTAACATATCGGGAGCCCTGTCCGACCTGCCAAAGTGGGTAACCTCCGGGACTACCCGGCCCCATAGTATACCCAGGACATGACCCCGATCCAACGGACATCACCCAATGCACGAGGTAAGCCTAACTGCCTGCCATTGGGTGTAACCTCCACCCTCCTGGCCCCCCAAAACACAAAGGAATGCCACAGGATCAAGGTGAGGCAAGGAAAAACCCCCCCCACCTAAAAATTGTCTATAGCAAATGCGGCCTAACATAAGAGGAGAATCGGTTGGACTCCCATCTACCAATGCGCCTAACAACTTTCTCATCCAATCCCCACCGGGTTGCCTCTCTGGCCGCCCAAATCCGAAAAGAGTGAGAAACATACTCAAGCGGGTTAAACCTAACGGCCGCCAAGCATGAAACGGAAGATCACTACAAATTTAAATTTAGATAAATGCGAGCTGTCCGAATGAATGAACAGGGCACCACCGGTCTGCAGTCGCACCAGAAAGAACTGTTCACAAGTCTTGCACCGGATAAAAAAGAAGGTGCACTAACAAGCCCTTGCCACACTGGTCCGTCTTGCATCGCCGAATACAAATCCTGACCGAGGAAGTGGAACAAGCAACATCCACGACCGTCAAACCCCCAGCTACCCATTTACAGTATAAGGGCTTACCAGTTCGCTAATGCGAAGAACCCCAAAAAAGGCCACCAAAAATGTCGCCCTAAACAATGTTTCTTCATAGGAGGACGAACAAACCATGCTCCACTGACCTAAGATAGCACCCAGAACAGAAAAAGACACAAGCGCCTTAAATCAATTGCTCGTTGACCCCTGCGATAACCTTTTAATGGCCTGCCTCACTGCAAACGCTTTAGTACAATCTTGTACCCCCAGCAATTTGAAACAAAAGGCCAAGCCAGCCAATTTTCTACCACCGCAGAAGCCGATACACCCCTCCCAAAAAGCAAAGCTAAACCAAATGAGGCAAAAGTCGCACCACTGGAAGAGAAGATGTAGATGTAGAATTAATCGCTGACACCACACCCATATTGTCACAGTGAAAGAAAACCCTTTTATTGCAAAAAGCCTTCCCCATTTCTCAACCGCCAGGACAATTGGAAACAGCTCCAACAGTACCAGGTTTTTGTAAAAGCCCTCTGAATGCCACTCCTCCGGCCTTCCGCACTCCATTTTCCCTGGAAAAGCGCTCCATAGCCATCTGAACCCGCCGCATCGGTAAACAAAACCAAAAGTCTGCATTGTTCACCGGACCAGCCTTCCAGAGTGAGTGTTCATTTTAGAACTCTACAAAGATATCCCAAATTTGAAGGTCGGCTATGAGCTTTTTAGTCAACTGGATATAGTGCCGAGGCGCACTAATACCTGCAGTCGCTGCCGCCAGCTGAAAATCCTGCCCATCGGAATGATCCGACAAGCAAAATTCAGTTTACCCAGTAACAACTGCAGTTCCCGCAACTGTAACTCCTGTCGACCATAGGCCTCCCTGACCTCCTTCCGCAGCCCCACTAATTTGGCAAACAGCAGCCGTAATTTCATATGTGATGTAAGGTCCCCAAATGAGTCGTCAAATCCGAGAATCCGCAGGCCTGATGCAAAGAAAGTCATCCAGATAATGGATGACTGAGTTCACACCCGACACATCCTGTACCACCCATTAAACAAAGGAGCTGCAAGTCTCGAACAGGGCACATGAAATTGAACAACCCATTGACAAACAACGATCGACAAAATACGCGCCCTGCCAGTGAAAAGCCAACAAATGGATACTGTCAGGATGAACTGACAGCAGCCCGAAAGTTGCTTCCACATCCGTCTTAACCAATAATAAACTACGGCCATATCGACGTACCCATGAGATGGCCGCATCAAACGATGTATAGGTAACCGCGCAGGCAAGTGGATCAATACCTTCTTGGGGACCACCCCTAACTGCGAGACAACCAAACCCGGAAATGGCAGAGACGAAAAGGGCCCACTCATCCGCCCCAGAGCCACCTCCTTAAAAAGTTTCTCTGACACAACTTCTGGGTGAAGAAAAGCCAAACGTAAGTTCCTTGCCAATGGTGAAACAGCATTCAAACTGCATGGAATGTGAAAAATCTCCCTAAAACCCAACTCCAGGAGGCAAGCTGCCTCCCGATCCGGGTACCTATTTAGAAAGGGAACCATCCTTTCCACCTTCATCCTGCTTTTTAGAGGCATCCCCAGTGCGTCTTTTACCTTGCTTAAAACAACGGGAGAGTGAATGGTTGCCCCCACACATGTTTAAATCGACAGGTGCTGCCAAAATGGCAGGAACTGTTGTTAAACCACCAGAACAACCCCTTCTTCCTATCAGCTGGCACAGCCCCTCCTGGAAAAAACGAAGTACCCGCCCTGGCATAAGTCATCAACTTTAACCAGAGGATGATATCCTTATGGTCCCAACGAATAGAGGCCCAGATGGCTTTTCACCATCAGGGCGAACGGAGCCTAGCGGAGCCATGCCGTACCCCCATACACCCTATGGGCCTCCCCAATCGCATCCAAATAACAAAAAAGCGCAGAACAATTTACCTGCACCTTTTCCCCAATTACGCTGGCCAAAATGGCAAAGGCTTGCAACCAATTGGTGAACTTATGCGGAAAAAGCAGATATCCCCACTGCTCCTTCTCTTCCTTCTTGCTCGGCTTAACCCTGCCTAAATTATTTTTTTCTAAGGGGAGAATGGAAAATATTTCCACATAATTCCCTTTTCAGATTTCTTCCCACACCTCCTGTTTAAGATTTGCGCCGTGCGGTCCCTCGAAGCACATGTACACCTCACACTTCTCTGAATCCACAGGCTTGTCCACATCCTTCTCCTTACCTGCCATCGACACTGTTCCCAGCTTGCGGGGGGTACGTGTGCCGCAACCCCCTGCCCCTGATGGGTCCCCGTAGCCATGCAGGGGCTCTGCCTCCCGCTGACATCATCACCACTCGCTCTCCAGGGAATCGGCCAGGACCCGGAGGTAATCGCAGCCGTCTGCCCGACACCATGGGCAGACGTGCCCAACCTCCCCCACCGTATATCCCGTACACATGGAGAACACCCAGAGGTTTACTACAACTTTAAAGTAAAGGGGTAGAAAATAAAGTTGCAATACTTACCTTATTCCTTTCTCTGGCAGGCTAAGTTCATGATGTGCGATTGGTCTTCTGAAACTCTTCTCTGAGACACTCCTGTCAACAGTCACAATCTGACATCATCTTATACAATGCAGGACCAATTGTTGTAAATTTTATTTTAAATTGTCAGCTTATTATTTCTGAGCTGGTTATTTTTAAAAACTGTGGAGCAATTTAAAGCCTTACATGCCTCTAAAAATTGATTACAAATTAATTAGATAGGTGAAATTACTCATATAATTGATGCTTACTGACGCTACTAAAATTGGCCAGGTCATGTGGTGTTAATGGTATGTGTGAAAGGGGTAGTGGCGCTGTCCCACACCCTATAGGTCAAAAGGGTATAAGTGTCAGTGTATTGACTAGTGAGATAGGTACTGCAAATTATAAATATACAATAGAGTGCAACAATATTATAACAACATTGAATAAATAGTATGTGTGAAAGGGGTAGTGGCGCTGTCCCACACCCTATAGGTCAAAAGGGTATAAGTGTCAGTGTATTGACTAGTTAGATAGGTACTGCAAATTATAAATATACAATAGAGTGCAACAATACTAAATAATAAACATTTGGTGATAAAGTGCAAAGTGCAAACTTAGTAATAAAAAGTACAGTCCATGAAATTGCAAAAATCCAAACATATATCATGTTGATAGATGTGCAGTAATCTTAGATGTAGATTTCCATCAAAAAAGGTGTAAGTTGGTGGTAACGCTGTGGTCCGGTGCTCCCCCACCAGGTTCCCCACTCACCAGAACTAATCACCCCTGCAGGGGTATTAGGCGTGTAGTCACAGATGGGTCCCAGCTTCCTCCAGTGGTGCTATCCGTCCAGGGAAGATGTGTCCTTTAGATTAATCAGATCCTCATTCCACCGGAAAAAAGGAAGAAATACGCTCCCATAGTGTAGTAAAAAAGGAGGTTTTTTTATTATGCACAATCCAGGTGCATTACATAAATGAAATGATAATGGGTACAAAATGCATGTCCAATGATAAAAAGGTTAGCAATGTGGTATGAAAGGGAACAAACACCACAATCAGCAAGGTAAAAAATGATAAAATGAAAAATAAAAACAAAAATAGGTGTCCTGTCAGAGGCTCCCAGCACGCTGCATCAGTTTCCTCCGTCGGGAGTGGAAGCGCTAGCGTGCGTTCCAAACAGCCCAGACAGCAAACCGGAAGCCTGCGGGTGCGTCTCTAGCGTGCTGACGTGCGTCACTATGCTCACGCTCGACGTACGTTTCGTAATTAACTTTTTCAAGAGCGGCTCTTGAAAAACGTCAGCACGCTAGAGACGCACCCGCAGGCTTCCGGTTTGCTGTCTGGGCTGTTTGGAACGCACGCTAGCGCTTCCACTCCCGACGGAGGAAACTGATGCAGCGTGCTGGGAGCTTCTGACAGGACACCTATTTTTGTTTTTATTTTTCATTTTATCATTTTTTACCTTGCTGATTGTGGTGTTTGTTCCCTTTCATACCACATTGCTAACCTTTTTATCATTGGACATGCATTTTGTACCCATTATCATTTCATTTATGTAATGCACCTGGATTGTGCATAATAAAAAAACCTCCTTTTTTACTACACTATGGGAGCGTATTTCTTCCTTTTTTCCGGTGGAATGAGGATCTGATTAATCTAAAGGACACATCTTCCCTGGACGGATAGCACCACTGGAGGAAGCTGGGACCCATCTGTGACTACACGCCTAATACCCCTGCAGGGGTGATTAGTTCTGGTGAGTGGGGAACCTGGTGGGGGAGCACCGGACCACAGCGTTACCACGAACTTACACCTTTTTTGATGGAAATCTACATCTAAGATTACTGCACATCTATCAACGTGATATATGTTTGGATTTTTGCAATTTCATGGACTGTACTTTTTATTACTAAGTTTGCACTTTGCACTTTATCACCAAATGTTTATTATTTAGTATTGTTGCACTCTATTGTATATTTATAATTTGCAGTACCTATCTCACTAGTCAATACACTGACACTTATACCCTTTTGACCCATAGGGTGTGGGACATCGCCACTACCCCTTTCACACATACCATTTATTCAATGTTGTTATAATATTGTTGCACTCTATTGTATATTTATAATTTGCAGTACCTATCTCACTAGTCAATACACTGACACTTATACCCTTTTGACCTATAGGGTGTGGGACAGCGCCACTACCCCTTTCACACATACCATTTATTCAGGTACTTCACTCGTGAGGTATCTTTTTCTGGGGGGCTGCAGTCCTTAATACATTTCTTCCTAAGCGCACTTTCTCACTTGTTCATGTGGTGTTAATGACCACTGATTATGAAAGGGTTAACCAGGAAGGGGAAAATAACACATACATTATTTGAAACATAAAAAAATTAAGTGAACTGGATAAAAAGAAAAAACAGGCTTCATAAACAAAAAACTTTACAACTTCAATTATTCACTTAATCCACTTTAAAGAAATTATACTAATAAAAATGCAGGAAAATACTTGATAATTTTAGAATGAATGAAGTCTGAAGAGAATCTGATATTTGTTAATGTCAGCCCCTACTTTCCTCCTTAAGTCTAGGAGAAGAATGTGAATTAAAAGTAAACTTTTCAACCCAGCCACAGATTTCAACCAGTGCAGTGTATAAGAACCATACCTACATTTCCAGGATTTAACAACACTGTATACATCTGTTTTTGTATTTTGATTTATGATTAAGATAAATAGCTGTACATAGTAAATCGATTCTTTTTTTATTTTCTATTTTTTTTTCTATTTTTTTTAAATGATGTACATACACAAAAAGAACCACTAAACAATGCTCAATTAATTTTATGTCTATATTTTATTAATTTCAGAATTTTACATTTACATTTTCAGAAAATAAGCATACAGATACTCAAAATCTACTATAATAATACATATTATACATGGTGCTGTTAGCAGGCGATATTTACAATGCTGAAATATATAGGAAGGTTGAATATGACACTGGACCATAGACTGTACATTCTTCTCCAGGAAAATGCAAATATCTTGTTGTAATGCAATTATTTTACCTGTATTGAAAAGAAGTAATATTTGATGTTACTATGTCTTCATTCTAAGGAACATATACTTGAATTTACAGCTGACGAATAATTACTTTATATAGTTTGGATGACTTTACAATTTGTACAAGGCGGTGACCTGTCTTTTCTAATAACTGAACAAGAGTTGAAATATTTTTTTCTTAAATAACAAACATGTCATACTTACCTCCACTGTGAAACTTACCTCCACTGTGGCCACAAACAGCGTCTTCTGGGATCCCACGACGGCTGTCTCGGCTCCTCCCTGCTCCTGATAACCCCCTATGGGAAGCGTTTTCCCAAGGGCGTTACCTTGCGGGCACTCTCCCGTGTCCTGTATTCTGCGTCCATAGCCGTTAACTACAGGACTCGGGCCCGCACCTCGGCCCTCGCGTCATTGGAGTTGATTAACAGCAGCGAGAGCCAGTGGCTCAATCTATCCAATGAAGAGCCGAGAAGACCGAGCAAAGGAAAAGCGCGTTTGTGATGCAGGACTTTCCAGGGCTCAGGTAAGTAAAACGGGAGGGCTGGGGGGCCAGTTATAGTGAGATGTTTTTTCACCTTAAGCACTTAAGGACCTTGAGTGTTTTTCAGATTTGGTGTTTGCAAGACTAAAACATTTTTTTCTGCTAGAAAATTACTTAAAACCCCCAAACATTATATATTTTTTTCTAACACCCTAGAGAATAAAATGGCGGTCATTGCAATACTTTTTGTCACACCGTATTTGCGCAGCGTTCTTACAAGCGCACTTTTTTTGAAAAAAACAAAACTTTTTTTAATTAAAAAATAAGACAGCAAGAAATTTGGCCCAATTTTTTTATATATTGTGAAAGATAATGTTACGCCGAGTAAAATGATTACCAACATGTCATGCTTAAAAATTGCGCCCGCTCGTGGCATGGCGTCAAACTTTTACCCTTAAAAATCTCGATAGGCGAAGTTTAAAAAATTCTATAGGGTGCATCTTATGAGCTACAGAGTAGGTCTAGGGCTAGAATTATTGCTCTCGCTCTAACGATCACGGTGATACCTCACTTGTGTAGTTTGAACATCGTTTTCATATGCGGGCTCTACTCACGTATACGTTCACTTCTGTGCGCGAGCTCGTTGGGACGGGGCGCTTTAAAACATTTTTTTTGTTTTCTTATTTATTTTTATTTATTTTATTATTTTTTACACTGAAAAAAAAAATGTGATTACTTTTATTCCTATTACAAGGAATGTAAACATCCCTTGTAATAGAAAAAAGCATGACAGGTCCTCTTAAATATGAGATCTGGGGTCAAAAAGACCTCAGATCTCATATTTGGACTTAAATGCAAAAAAAAATGGAAATTGTCATTTTTTTAAATGACAACAAAAAAAGTCTCTTTAAGACGCATGGGCGGGACTGACGTTTTGACGTCACTTCCACCCAGCAAAGCTATGGGGATGGGTGGGGGCCATCTTGCCCTCACTCGCATTCCCCACGCAGACAGCAGAAGGACCCGGTCACCTCCGCCGCTACCGACGGAGACCGCCGTTATCGTTTACAGGACCTCTTACTGAAAGGATGGATATCTCTGTTGTGGCAGCAGCTGCTGCCGTTACCGAGATATCCATTATTAAAAAAAGGACGTATATATATAGTGAGGGGTCCTTAAATGGTTAATGCATAAGATGCATTAAGGTGATAAAACATGAACCTTTTCAACCCCTTTAAGGGCAATTAGCAAAATATTTTGTTCTGATTGCTTTATGCGTTACGTAACATAACAATGTGAAATTCTAGGTACTAAAATAATTTTTCAGCACACTGTTCCCTAAGACTTGAGAGCAATATGGGGAAAATATGTATAAAAAAATATGCAAAAGTCATGAATAATGCCCATAATGTTTGTATTATGTGTGAAATGTCAGCTTCCATTCGTTGCCTTTTGCATGCATATAACATTCCCTAACATTTAATCCTAAGGCCGCATACACACGACTAAACAAATCCGATCAAATCGGTCTGATAGACCGTTTTGATCGGATGTGTCACAGCTCACTGGGATCTATATCACTACACAATGTGAGTGATCGTCTTACATTGCAGGAAATTGTTATTTATTTTTTCATAAAAGACTTTTAAAAAAGTGTGTGTTATTTGCTATTTATAGATTGGGTGAGGAATGAGTAGGGACACTATGTACACCATACTTATTAGGGGTAGGTAGTATCTGGTGACTTCCAGAGTCTTTCAGATAAAAAAAAAACACCCAAAAGCCCGCACAATCACCATGCCTGGGTTGTAGGGAAGAGGCAACATGGGGACAAGGTGCTTTTACAGTAGAGTACCCCTCATGTTGTAGACATGTGGCCTGGAAGAGTTCAGTAGGGAGGAGCGCAAGGTCATATGACCATTTCTTATCCAGCCAGGCTGCATGCTTAGATAAGGGTCTCGTTTTGTGCCTGGGGGGGAGGGGGGCACACTGTTTTTTATTTTTTACTTTGTGAGGTTCCACCTTGAAATCAATACCAGATCACAACGACCTAAAAAAATTTGGGGAACCTCATGTAGTTTTTTTTCTTTTTGCAGTATCAAAACTGTAAGGGGGGGGGGAAGATACTGCTTGTTAGGATGCAAGAGTGTGCCAGCTCGCTAATAAACAGGAGCCCTGAGCAGAAAGATGCCACATTTAGCAGTGGTAGTAATACTAAATATTTTACTTCCTGTTACAGTTGGAGGTTCTTTTGGGTCTTTTGTCTAACCTCCAGAACAATAGACAAACCTTCAGGTAATCTCTGCACAGGACTCTTTATACAGTTGGTATGCAGAGGTCTCCCTCATATTATTTCTTCTTCTGGTTAAATGTTCTTAGCCTATGATGTTAGGCTATGTTGGGGAATGTTACATTCACTATCTAAAGCATGGGTCTTCAAACTACGGCCCTCCAGTTGTTCAGGAACTACAATTCCCATCATGCCTAGTCATGTCTGTGAATGTCAGTGTGTTACAATGCCTCATGGGATGTGTAGTTCTACAACATCTGGAGGGCCGTAGTTTGAGGATCCCTGATCTAAAGTCAACAAACGGGAACTTACATTGCACACTTATTACTAATATATATATTTTTTATATATGCATAGACCCCTGTGTGTGATTTTAAACCATTATGTGCTATGCAACCAGTTAGACTGAGCTACAGTGTACACCCTTATCTGCCTCTTACTCTAAAAAATATTAATTAAGCTATGATCTTACAATAAATGATCTTTATAATTTGCCTTTTAAAGCTGGATTTACCTTTACAATATTTTCTACCCATAATATAAAGACCATAAAACTTCAGTAGAAAATCAGAATCAGTAAGCTTTCTGTAATTTTAGAAGGCTAAATATATTGCAAATAAAGCTAAAATCCAAATAAAAACACTAAATATATCGCAAACTAAGTAAAACTAAAGCAGGCACAGGAAAGGGAAATGTTTTAATTCCTTTTTTTTCAGTGAGAGCTTTTAAGAGCAAGAACGTTTGGCAATAAGGTAATTTAAAGCCCATGTTTAATTTTGCTAAAGGAAAAACATAAAAATCAGCACAAGAGACATTATTTCTGTCCTTTCCTGCCAGATCCCCCATTTATAGAAGCTGTAGTACAGATACAGAATATCTGAATGGAGGGGGCTAAACTATCAATCATGACTGCTCTGTTGCATCTGTTGCATTGTGAACACAGAAGGTTGGATGCTGGGCATGGGCAGATATTTTTACATCTTCTCAATGAATGCAAAGCATTCTTGATTAGACAAGGTAGAGGGCATGACGTTACTGCCCTTTCACTCAACCTGCTCCAATCAGAGAACACTTTGCATTCATTGAGTAGGTGCAAATTTTCTGAATGGATCTTGTGCTGAACGAATGACCTTCTGCGTTTACAATGCAGCAGGGCTGCCGCTCAGCATGGGGCCTGGAAGCTTTTGGAGCTCACTCCAGTAGGGGTGCATACTACAGTGATTTGCAGTTTCCAGGGTAATTCCACAGATATAGTGTATGCATAGTTACATTGGTCCAAGCTGGTAAAAATATTTATACCTGGAACTCTTTAACATGGGAAATAAGTGCCAAGTGATCTTTTGGCGATCGCACTAGTAGGGGTGTATACTACAGTGATTTCCATTTATCAGGGGAATTACACAGGCATTGTGTATGCATAGTTACATTGGTCCAAGCTGGACCAATGTAACTATGGAAAAATACTTATACCTGTAACACTTTAATATAGGAAACAAGAGGCAAGTGATCTTTGGAGATCACTCTAGTAGAGGTGCATACTACAGTAATTTAAAGTTTCCAGGGTAATTCCACAGGTATTGTGAATGCATAGTTACATGTAACTATGTAAAAATAACTTTTAATGTTGGACTACAACTTTGTCCTATGCTATTTTCTCTTCTATTCTATACTTAGGAACCCCCAAAAAAGTTTTTTTGCTAAATATTTAATTTTGCTCAGCTCATTTTGGTTTACTTCCTAAACACCAAACTTTCAAAAACAGCTAAGGACTGTTGAAAAGGCCAGAACAAAAGGCTTTGGCCCTGTGCACACGGGCAAGAATCTCGTCAGGAAAAAAACGTTGTTTTCCCTGACGAGCTTCTTGGCAAGAGACTCTTGCCGCCCGAGTGTACAGACTCTCGTTTCAAAAGAATCGCGGTTCTCTTGAAAGGAAAGAACACGGTGAAGTCATTGCGTACGACCCTACCTATGCTGTGGAAGCTACCGTTGAGATTCTGGCCAGATTTCCTGATGAGAAACCTGAATGCCTCGTACACACGAACGGTAATCTCGGCAAGAAGCCGTTTTCTTGCTGGTTTTTGCAGAGAAAACCGGTTGTGTGTACGGGGATTCACTCTCAAAATTCTGTCTTTACCCAAATGAAAATGATGTTTAATTTCATATAGCATTTGTCCAATTTTCAGACACTATCACCTTTTTGTTAGCATGCTCCTTCACCAAGTAAACATGTGTAACATCAATGAATCACACCTTAAACAGAGTGACAGTTGCACTGTAGAAGAGGCTCAGTAGAAAGAGCACTATAAAAGTGGAAGCCGTGGTCCAGAGATTATCGATATCATCATCTTCTTCTATATAGATCATAAGGGCTGTTGGAATGTAAAAAATCACATCAATGACACTGAATCACATGCAGAGTTTTAACTGCACAGTTGAGAACTACTAAACAGTATGTGACAGCAGCATAGTTAAATAGAGACATAAGCACATATACACACACACACATACATACAAACATACATATAATATTGTTAGAGACAAATCACCCTGGGATTTTACATTCCATTCAGGATAATTAAAATTCCTCTCCAGCTACACATTTCTTAGTTTTTGAGAGTATGAGAAAGGTCGGGAAACCCTGTAATTTGGTAAAAGTCTATTCTCCTTTATAGGAGTCAATAGCTGGCATAGCTATTTCCCTTCACCTCTTGTCCCTCTTTCTAGCCAGAACTGTTTCCACTGTAATTGAATGTAATCCAAGGCATTTTGCTTTGGTTCAGTGTATGGAAACACATGTATCCATTGCCCGGTTCTAAACACATAGATTGCTAATACTGCCATATAAAATGCAGAGGGCAAATGCCATACCCATAGGTTGGCTATGTTATTTAAGGACACTCTTACATTGTATGAGTTAAGTGCATTGGTGTGTGCTATCAGACAGGAGTTGAAAGCTTAGACAGAAGTTGAAAGATTGACCGCAACACCTGCCTACACCTGGAAGCATTTTCATTCCTGAAAATGTATTCCATATCAATGTTTCTTTCACACACTTAATTATCTGGACATTACTCAGATGCTATTTTCTTTTCTATGGTGATGGAAAGTACATAGGGTCATGGCTAATCCTGATATCTGTGCCTGTTGATAAATAATTTATAAAACATCTCTTTTACATTTATAATGATTTTATTATTACAGACCTGCTTTACTTGTCATTTTTATTGTCATGTGGTCAATTCTATTAACATTTTGTAAGTTCTCATGTGTTAATGTTTATAGAGAATGAGATTATTAATGTATAAATACATCACTCAAAAAGATTGCATCTGGAAATTGATGTAATATTATATATCCAGTTTGTTTATACTGTTTTATGCCTCATGACTGTTATTTACAGTTATTGGAAATGTACTGCTATATCAACTTATGATATGGCAATATACTTATATTCTTATCACCTGGAATAAGTTAATGAGTCTAATTGATTTGTTTTTTAACTTGTATGTATGCCTAATGGACAACTTATTTGGGGTAATTTATTGGTAACAGAAAGTTCAGATTCAGTTTGATATATGTCTGTGAAGCTTGGATGGAGACATCACAGAGAATTGTAGGTATAGTTTGAAAATATGAACATGGCAAAGGTTTCATTAACTGACATGCAACATCTAGGTATTGTATATGAATAATATATGTTTAGATGCAGTTCAAAATTAGTTTTCATATCTATCCTCTATACAGAAATCTAATTCCTAAACATTAACACATTGGGTGGCTTTACTAAAGTCAAATAGATTGTGCACTTTGCAAGTGAAGTTGTATTCATTTCCCCAAGAGCTTAGTGAATTTGGTAAAGGGCTGTTGATTTTCACCATCCAATCGTGTGCAAGCAAAAGTGCTGTTTTTTTTTTCATTGCATCTGATTGGGTATTCCTGACAAAGGGAAATGTCGCCACATTCACTAAGCTCTGGGGAAAAAGAGTGCAACTGCACTTGCAAATTGCACAGTCTATTTGTCCTTAGGAAATCAACCCCTTTGATTACCTGCCTACTATTGTGTCGCAGATATTACTAATTGCTTCACTCTGTGACTTCAGAAAAATGGGGGATTTACTAAAACTGGTGCACACAGAATCTGGTGCACCTGTGCATAGTAATCAATCAGCTTCTAACTTGTTCAATTAAGCTTTGACTTGACAAAGCCCATGTTCACATTGGGCCGTTTTGACATGCGATTTGACATGTGAAATTGCTGCCTATTGCTGGCAACGGCACTGTCCACATCAGTGCAATGCCGATTTTGCGGCACCACGCCAATTCCCAAAAGTAGTTCACAGGGGTGGACTGACAACTCATGGGGCCCCTGGGCAATAGAAGATTATGGGCCCCCCCGGCTTACAGATGGCCACCACGCCAGGAGGCAGTGCAGAGGCAAGGCATTTCACATCAAAAGCATGTTGGTTTCGGACATATCAGGGACAGATGTAAAAAAAACACAGATTTTTACATACTGTCCCTGGTTTTATTGAGCCTGGCAACCGTGATGGGGCCCCCTAGTGGCATGGGCCCCTTGGGCAATGCCCGAGAGTTCCAATGGTCAGTCTGCCCCTGGTAGTTCCTGCACTGTGTTTGACAACTTCGGGGGCGATTTGAATAAACATCTGTGCTTGAACCCACACAGATGTCTGTCAAATGGCCCCCCAAGTTGGACTGAAATGCCGGTTTGAAATTGTGCGAGTTCAGCTGAACAAGAATTCAAACCAGCCCTCAGTGTGAACGTGGGCTTCAACCTAGAAACTGATTGGTTACTATGCACAGCTGCTGCAGATTCTGTGTGCACCAGTTTTTGGAAATCTCTTCCAGTGCGTCAAAGCAACTATAATTATAGTTAAATACTTTTGTCTACATGTGTGTATCTGAGTGTGTCATACTACAACTTAGTTTGGTTCTTCAAATTACCAATTAATCTGGTCTTCAGCTTTGTTGCAACCAAACGTTTATATCATTACCTATTTATATTTGTTAAGTGTGTTCATTGGGTTATATTAACTTTTCCCTCTGTAGCACAGATGGTTTGTAAGTAAAGTCTGCACCCATAAAAAAGAAGATATCAATTTCTGATAGCACAGAAGAGGTCACCTTCTGATAACACAGAGGAGGCCAACTTATTTTGTTGAGGAAGATGTCAGCATCTTTTTCACTTCAGTGAGAATTTTTTTACATTTATTATTTATTTTTAATAGTGTAAACCTGTTCATTTTTTCCAAATAACAATAGCATATTTTGCTATTATCAGGGTTTTCTGTGTATGATATATCATGTGCAATGCATATTGAGGCATTTGATTTAAAAATATTAACCATGGGAAAGACCCAACAAAAATGTGTGTGGATTGTGCAACTCTTTCCACTGTCCCAATTACCTAGTGCATGTCTTCTAATTCCATTGCACTAATCACTCAAGAAATGTACAGTATACTGATTACTATTATTTTCATTATTATAACAAAGGATTTTTTTATATATTTTGTAGTTTAATATATTGGTTGGCTTAGTAGTCCATGGAATTATTATTATTACTATTACTAAAATTATAATTATTATTATTATTCAGGATATAATGCTGACAGTTGTTGAGCACTATACAAGATCTAAATGTTAAAAAATATGTATTTGGTATTGCCTTCTTGACACTGTCATGTTTTTTTTTTTTTAATTGATAGACTTCTAGTGAGAAAAAAGAACAAACAAACAGTGTTAAGCAGGACAAGCATAAACAAAGTTAAGCAGGGAATGGGTATAGTTTAAAGTGTTTGTTGGATATGATTCTAATTATCTGCATATGTTAGTGGTGTAGATACATAATTAGGTTGTACACAATACAACCCAATGCATATGTCATTTTTTTTTTAAAAAGGTTGAGTCTGGAACCTCAGATATTAATAAACTACATGCTGATTCTTCCAGTATCAGTAGATAAAAAACAACAATTCCATTTCTTAGCTGATGTATTATTTAAAGGAATTTATACATAAAATTGTTTTCTGTTAACTGTTCCCCAGGTACAACATGAATATAACATTGGTCCATTGTGACCATAAACATCATGTGTTTCAGACTTTTAGATAATGGCAAAGTTTATAATTGTGTAATGTGTATTCACATATTGGTGCACCTATTTTTTTCTGGTTCCTGGGACACTCTTAAGGACAGCTAAATACATGCAGACACCTCTGTCTGCATACATATATCTAACTGTAGTTTCATTCTTATTTTTTATGACAGATTTGCTATAAGGGAATTTAAATGTATCCTTTGATTGTGTAAAGACCAAGAAAAAAATTAGCTGATGAACACGGTTGTAAACCATAAAAAGCATTTCTGTCTGTTGTTTGTTGTAGCTGACTCTTGAAAGTTGGTTATAATGGGTTAGTGCACTACATTAATGTTTTTTCCCATGTTATTATATAAACCCTAAGTGTTGACCATGAAGAGTGAGCACAGCACATGTTCTTGCATTATTTAACATAGTGTTGTCTGTGTGTAAGAAGTTAGAATCTAGGACACCTAAGGAAGCAGCTTCAGCAACCATTGTTAGCTTTACTCTAACCATACAAGAAACAGACAGCGACACACATTCCATACATGAAAACAAGCATTTTATAAATTGATTTTTTTTATTTCTACTTTTCAGGATGCAGAAAGAATTCATTGAAGTTAATGTACAAAAAACAGACCGACAAACACCACGATGACACTTTTCCCTCTTCCTCCTCCTCATTTTACACATCACGCAGGGAAGAACACAGCCAATGTTATCTGGTCATTGTTTAAAGAACTGTTAACAAGAATCAGACATAACAAGGGACACATTCACATGGTTTGGTTTACCAGCAGTTTTGTCAGTGGTCCTTTGGGTGGTGTGTAGTGGTAGTGATTCATGGCCAACTATGCAGGTGTATGATTTTCCACTATTCCAATCTTGAACACTTGGAAGGGTTAATGTGCTTACGAGAAAGTAGGTTTTCTTGCTAGAAGAAGTGATCTCCTGTATAGGCCCAGTGGTTGCAACATGAGACAGCTCTACGTTATCACTATCCATCCATTTGACAAATATGTCATCTGGGGCAAAGCCTTTAACGTGACATAACAGAGTGGCAGTTTCCTTTTTAGCTAATTCATCTGGGTGTGGTGAGTATAACAGAACTGTTGGAGGTTTGGCATCGTGTCCTAGAAAACAAACAAAACATGTAGAAAAAACGTATATGTAACTTGTGAACATCAGTTAAAACTGAATTAATGACGTGCTTTCGCTGAGATGTAGACCATTGAGTATAAATATGGCTCACCCACATCATGACCATTCCTCTGCCTCAGGGAAAGTGGTTGGATGATTTGTTAAAGAGGTGAATGGATTGGGAGCTTAAAAAGTCACTTGCATGTCTCTCACCAATATAAGTTATATTATAGGCACACGAACACCAGATGTTTACATTATAAACTTTCTATTATTTACTACATATATGTATTTGTATCTGAGTTTCAAATTGAGTATCTTCAGATATAATCATTAATTCCTTAATCAGTCTACTTTCTTCAGCCTAATTCTGCTCCCAATTTGACTGCATAACGGAAAGAGAATATGAACCCCATTAAAGGGTTAAGGCCATAGGAATCATACAAAATGAATAATGACTGCTTTATACCAACAATGGTCATACATCAACATTTGTAATCCCTGCTATAAGTTTTATAAAATATTTTCATTTAACCCCTTAAGGACCGACGCATGTACATTTACGTCGGCAGAATGGCACAGACTGGCACATCAACGTATATATACGTTGCTGCCTTGACGTGGGTCGGGGGTCCGGTTTGCTGAAAGAGCGATCCGTGCTGAGGGGGTGGCGGTTTGTTTTTGTCTGCCCCCTCCGGAACGCTCCCAGCCAATCCGCGCACTCCCCTGCAGTGTCATTTCCTCCTCCTGTGTAAACACAGGAGGAGGAAGTGATGTGATCTCTGCTCGCAGCGGTTTTTTCAACCGCCGCTGAAGAGAGATCACATCACACAGTAAGTCTGCACAACACTACACTGACACCAGGACACGCAGGCACACTTAACCCCTTGCGATCACCCCCCCTCCCCCTGTCACAGTGTCACTGAATGCAGTAATCATATATGTATGATTACTGTATTTAGTGTCAGTGTGACAGTCAGTTAGTGTTAGGTTCAGGGTAGCGCCCGTACCCCCCTAATAAAGTTTTAACCCCTTGATCACCGCCCTAGTTAACCCTTTCACTCCCTATTGCCAGCGTCACTAAGCGATCATTTTTCTGATCGCTGTATTAGTGTCGCTGTTCCCGCTAGGTAGCTATTTTTTTTTTACTAAAGACATGTGGCTAAATCAATTTTGGCCTAAATGTTTGACTAAAATTTAGTTTATTTGATTTTTCTTATAACAAAAACTAAAAAATATTGTTTTTTTCTCAAAAATGTCGCTCTATTTTTGTATATAGCGCAAAAAATTAAAATCGCAGAGGCGATCAAATACCACCAAAAGAAAGCTCTATTTGTGGGAAGAAAAGGACGCAAATTTTGTTTCGGAGCCACGTCGCACGACCGCGCAATTGTCAGTTAAAGTGACGCAGTGCCGAATCGCAAAAAGGGGCCTGGTCCTTTACCTGCATTTTGGTCCGGGTCTTAAGTGGTTAAAAATTTGAAATTTGAAGGACAGTGAATTAATGAATTTTTATAAATATTCACTGGATTTGCTTTTGAAATATGAAACTGTACTCATATTGAATGAACATTGCAAAGTGGAGAATAATAATCTGTAATGCAATTAGTGTGTATATGTGTGTTTAATAAAGATTATGAATTTTTTTAATTTGCACTAAATACATACCATTTGGTTTTTTAATTTTGGCAACTTCAACACGAGGAAGTTCAGGATGGCTCACACTGCACTTAAAGGTCTTTGTTCTCCAGTCTTCAGGACAAACTGTAGCAATGGCTTTGGCACTGTACCGCCGTATTGAACTGTCATATACTGGGTCGTCTAGTTGAGTGTTGGTTAATTTTTCATCATTTGCATACCAGGTGACCTCTAATCCATCTTTGTTTTCCATGTTTGTAATAATGCAGGTGAGCGGGGCAGTATTCTGGAAATAAATTGTTTCAAATGATGGAGGCACAGCAGACACTTTGATTTCACCACCAGGTGTGTTTGGTTCTAAACAAAAAAAAAACATTAAAAAAGCTTAGAAGACCTTATCGGTGTGATTTGTATTCGCACATTTTTCATTAACAAAGTTAAGAGTTGATCAGCAAAGAATCATTAAAATGCATTTGAGCACCCGGACAGTAGGAAGAGATCTGGCACTTATAGAACCTTGCCATAAAGTTAATTTATCTGTGTTTGTTTTCAAATAAAGCTAAGAAGGCTTTAAAGTTGTAAATAGCAGCATTGTTCCATTGCACATCCACATGGAAACTGTGTAGGAGAACATTGCTCCACCTAAAATATCTTTAATGTAAAGTATATCACAGCCCTGAGGTCACAAAATCGATATTTTATACTACTACTGTTGTGCACAGTTTTAGTGTGTTGCCCCCTCGCTAACTAGCAGTTGCCAGAGGCATGTTAATGGGAGTGAGATATTGCCTGCTGAAGAGGATAGAACATTCCCTAGTCACCCCCTTTACCTAAAAATGCTCTCTCCCTTTCAAAATTCCATGCATAGATGATGAAACCACTTTGCCTGTTCTAGGTAAATGTTGTGCACTCCCTTTTTATAACTGTCTTCCCTTTTGACTGAAGGGAACACAATTTCACATAATTCACAAAGCTAAGTATTATTATATTTACTTTTTGCAAAGTGAGCATACATTTTAAGTGAATTCTTTTGGTAAATCAACTCTTGTTTACTCGATGTTGCCAGTAAATAGTCAGTTATTGTAATTTAGGAGCTCTGCTTAAAGGTGCAACAGGGGAGACTATTTTATCTATGTCTGATGCTCAGTTGCCTTCCACATAACCCAAACTTTCAGGACAAAGTGGAGGTTTCTATGAATGGAAATTAAATAAGAGGGCAGGGAGAAGCAAGATGCCCTTATAGCCTTGTGAACCCGTTTCACCCTCAGTGACATTATCCTCTCAGAGCTAAAGCTTGCCCTATTTGTTTTTTAGTGCATCAATAAATATATATGAAGATTTAAGACACTAAGGCCTCTTACACACTATCAGTTTTTCTTCAGGTTTTTCTCTTCAGGTTTACCAAATCCATCTAATATGAGGTCTAACCTCTAAAGTGGCAAATTGTATGCAATCAGGCAGGCCCTTGCACTACATGGTTTTGGTAAACCTGAAGAGAAAAACCTGAAGGAAAACTGATAGTGTGTAAGAGGCCTAAGGGGTTCATTTACTAAAGCTAGAGAGGGTTGCATTTGTCACATTTTTGCAGAGAAACCAATCAGCTTCTAACCTCAGCTTTAACAATAAAATCTGGAAGCTGACTGGTTTCTCCTTGCAGAATTGTGACAAATGTTGTCCTCTCTAGCTTTAGTAAATCAATACCTAAGCAACATACACGAGTTAACCATTGGGTTTTACTGGATCAGACAGAATGTGAAAGAACTTACCACATACAGTTGATTTGCTCACATTCTTCATTTCTAGGAAGTCAGAGGGATCATGTTTTACTATACATGAGAATGTTGCATCTGTATCCCAATCTTGTTTAGATACTACAATATAGGAAGTTATCATAAAACTTCCATTTGCACTGGAGACTGCTTCCTCTGTTACGGCATCACGAATCACTTCAGTGTTCTTCTTCCATGAAACTTGAATATTTTTAGGATAAAATCCACTTGCAATGCATACAATTGTGGCATTGCTCGTAAGTTCTACATCATCCTTGATGGGAGGATGAATGGTTACTGTTGGTTTCTTTCCTATTACTAAAGAAAAAAAAAGAGTATGCAAGTTCAGTATCCCTGGTATACCTCATTAAATGATACAGATCAGTAACACAGATGACTATAATTTCTAAAAATATCATACAAATTACAATACCAGAGACACTGATCTACTCTAACTTCCTTGACCTTGTGAACAACATGTTAATATAAAAAGTAATTAAAGGCAAGATATATAAAAATCTGTGTTGCATTTTTAATATTATTCAATATTGCAATTGCATTACATTATATCAATTTGATATCCTCTGTTTATTTATTTTCATAAATTATTATGCACAAAATATTCAGACAAAAAGCGGTGCTTCACAGTTAAACTGTGAGATTGTAATGTAATCCATCCAAGGGTAGATTTCTCCTTCATACATACATCTCCTACATTTCTCCTACATTTGTGCTACCCTATGACAGGAAGTGTGTTACTTGCCTAATCACAAGGTAAAAATAAAGGAAAAAGCCTAAAAAAAATTAATGCAGCCACCACAATTAAGTATTTGTAAGCTGCAATATTTTATATTTTCATATTTGGGTTTAGATATACCTTAACGTTTAGTACAGAATTGATTATAATTTGGCCTTTACAGAGTTTCCCTTTTTAAAATGAATACAAAACTTGCAAAGTGAGCATTCTTCCTGTGAAAAGGAAGTGGGTTTGATAAGCACTATCTAAGAGCTTAATCAGTAAGTGGGGCACACTAGTTAGAAAGCCTAGAAAGTACATGGTAAGAATCACTAGCTACAGTGAGCACTTACAGTTCATAAACTGCTAGCGGTCTGCTGAATCTACTTTATTACTTTTACAAAGCCGTTAAGCACTACTCAATAAACTAGTGGTGTCATTTTATCTGATGCAAAGGTAAAAATATATTATTGTTTTACTGTAATGTAATGGAAATATAAAATGCTTACCTCTTGGAAACTGAAGAACCACAGATTCGCTCTTATCTAAATGTTTTGCAGTGCAGTAATAAGAATCATTGTTCTCCCAGCCTTCAGTTGGTACTTTAATTTGGGAGCTTGCTGCATAGGTACCTCCAGTTTGCAACACAGAATTGTATTTCTTGAATCCAAAGGTATAGTTATTGCTGAGCTGATCTACCCAGCTGAAGTCAATGGAGCCAGGAAGGAAATCTTTGGCCAGACAGCCAACGGTGGTGCTCTTTTCCTGTGACGTGCCGCAAGAAATAAGTGGAAAGAGAGATGGGCCCTTCGGTTCAGCTGAGAATAGAAGCAAAGATGGAAGGAATGAGTACTGTGGTTAGGAGCCAGAGTTTAGTAGAAGTTAAAAGTGGAGATCTGAAAATATTTCAGTTTTGGGTCAAAACTGAAATTGGTTAATACTAGATGGTTGCAGTTAGTGTTAAAAAGGGAGCTAAAGGTTCAGATTAAAGTTATAATTAGGATGAGATTCATATTAGAATTAGATAACCTTTTTATAATACATGTTTGAAATATCATGTATTTGTATTACGTTAAAAAAAATTATATGTTGAAGAAATGTTAACTTTAAGATCTTAAACACTGCACCAGTTGAAATGCTGGAACCCCCCCCCCCCCCCAATACATGTGACTGGCTGAATGTGGCATATAATAAAATAATAGGACATTTTGTAAAATATAATTATAGATACTTACTTAGGCATTTAAAATGTGATAATCCCTCCCCCCCCCTCAAAAAAAAAAAACCTTAGTTCACTGCCCTTATCTCCTTAAAGCACAACGAGAAGACTTTTCTGATTTTACGAGAATACAATTGAGACATGTTGAACATAAAACTTTCATAACTTTTATGTGCTGACCAAACCTTCGTTGTTATAAAACAAATCTATGGCATAAGCCATGTATTTTGAACTTTAAGGTATAGTTTTTAGTAAGGACTGGTGAAAGCTGTTTAGTTCATTTAGAGTTTACTGGTATCAAGATGATAATTTGGCCATAACATCCATTCATCGTTCAGATAATGCTACTAAAAGCTGGTATATTTTTGGTTAACTTTGGTTATTACTGCACACTACTACTCATTGAATTATACTTTTAAAAAATTACAGTCAACAATCACATTTCTTTAGTCATACACTGATATTGTATTGCTGTTTTCTGGTTATTTGGAGAACATCCCCTATTTGCAAATATGTGTGGGCTCAAGTAACAGGTCAAGCTAACAGGTAAGACAACACAATGCCTAGTAAAGGTAATGCCAAAAAGTGCTAATAATAATACAAACTCTCATTCTGGAAAGCGGTTAATTTTATAATGCATCACTATCACACATAGTCAAACATACTTAGCTGTATATGGAATTGTAACAAGATAGCATGTGCTGTATTTTTTTTTAGAAATGGAAGTAATTATGGCCAATGTGAATATTGTACTCCCTACATTTAATTTTATGTATATAAGCCTATCAGTATTTAGAGTTGATTTACTAAAGGTGTATAGAATGTTTACTCAGCTTAGTGCATTAGGTGAAGCTGTGCTCACTTTGAATAACCAGTCATACACAGGACAATTTAAAAAGAAAAATCTGGACTTGTCTTGAGTGACTGAAGTTAACAAACCATATATAGTTAGCATTCACTTTGCCAGGTAAACATTCTTTGCTGTAATGAAATTTAGCCATCTTTGTTCATGTATTGTACATTACATTCATACACATTGCCACAATGCAGAACTGTTTTTTTTTTTTTCATTCCTTTTTTTTGGTGTATGTCACACAGATACAGTCTCTGCAGTTTATATGATTTTGTACGTTCTTACAAAGGATTTTGCATTTTTTAATGCTGTGATTATGACTCCTATTCCTATAATCCTATTTAGTGTTTCAGCACTATGCTAGTGGACAGCTCAATGATGACATATCTTTTCTGCTAGGGCTAAGAAATAATGTAACAATCTGTACTAGTGTGTATCTTCCCCATTTGTACAATAGCTACTTAACCCATTGGAATCGGGCCCTTTAGGCCATTTCATGTGGCCTTCGCACCTCTCTTGCAGCTGCAGGAGAGCTCCAGCCCTTCTTTGGTCCTACTCCAGACCCTTACTTTCTGCTTTCAAGCAATGCATCCAGCTTCTTCCCAGCAGCAGCATAAGGAAAGGGGGGTGCACTGTGATGTAAGGGAGAGTGGGGGACTCAACTTCTGATGGTGGGGTGGCTCTTGACATCTAATGTAAGGAGAGGGGATGCGCTGGACATCCAATCTTACAGATACAACCTGCCCTTTTGAGGGCAATCATAATGCTGATGCGGCCCGCGATGACATTTAGTTTGACAACCTTGCACTGTAACAATAATCTCAGGTTATCTACTTTCAGTTTATTGCTAGAATATCCGCTTACTGTAATCAAATATATTTTGACTTGTCTGTTGTTTGTTCAGGTCAGTGGTAAAGCACTCTGTACATTTTCTGATGAGCTAGCACTCTATTTCTTGGTCACTGAGCTATGCAATACCTGTATTACAATTACAGGGCCTTTAAAGGCTTTTGCATCAGAACTGCTTCTCTCCCCATACACATCTATGGGAATGTAAAAGCAATTTGAATCAGATACAATGCAGGCCAATTGTAGTTCCAATGCATTTAATTCTAAACTATTTCAGAAGCATTTCATACAAATGTAAAAAAAAAAAAAGCTGTGTTTTCCCATCGATACAGGCCCTAGTGGATCTAGCAAGCATTTGTTCTAACCTATGCAGAATCTTTACATCATGCTCAGCTTTTTTCATATCAATATAAGCTTCAAAGGGCAAGTTGGGAAGTTTCATTGCTTTTGAGCTTTATACTGCATTCTCCTCTATCGCATGAGTCTATCTTCCACAATAGACAATGCATGCTACACAATTATTATTTTTTTGGTACAGTACCTAACTTAGGTTACATTGACTGCTGAGCAGTACATTAACAGTACCCTGAACTACTAAATATAGTATAAAAAAAATGCTTTTACAACCTTCTGTGTAGTACCTGCTCTACCCCCTGTGTAATATAGGATTTGTATTACATGCTTTCTAGTGTAGTTAGTATTTTCTATACCTTGTATTAATATGTTACAGCTTGTGGCTTAACTTTGTCCATTCTATCTGCTATACCACAGTCATAATCTATATTAGATTGTCTTCTACTGTTTACACGGCCTGCCAATACAATAGTTATTTAAACAGTTGTGATGTAATTTACCTGCTATACTGAAATCACCTGCTGAGCAGCACCTTACCTCCTTCACCTTCTACTGTACTCATTTATTTCATAAAAAGATTTATACAGTACACAAAATACCTTTCCTGCAGCTGACCTGTGTTCAGTTTACAATTCTACAGGGCTGTACATTCCCTGCTGTGTCATCTGCTGTGCTGGATGCTACCTGTGCTATTTTCTGCTGCACAAAGCCCTGCTCTGCCATTACATGCATTGTATAGTACATATTTATCCATATGCAGTTCTGTCTTGTACATGCTGACATATATAGTAAGTGCAGCACTATATAATGCCTATAGCACCTACTATGCTGTAAGCTGTACAGTACATGCTAAACATATCAGTTATGCTGTACAGTTGATGCTCTTTTGCCTGCTGTACTACTTTTTGTGCCGTACACTTTTTTCACTACCTTCTAGTGAGTACAAGGCGTTACACGTATTGTATAGTACATGCTAAGCTGTCTGCTGTGCTATACAAAAGCTTTATGCCATCCTCTCTGCTGTATACTACTTATATCACTTTCTAATGTATACAAAACCTGCTTTGCAATTTACTGTATGGTACCGTACATACCATAGTGTTTAAATATACTGTCATCTGTGCTGTAGGTACCTGCACTATTTTCTGCTGTACCCAACATCTGCTGTAGTACCTGTGCTATACTCTCGCTGTACACAGTACCTACTGTACCATTAATTGTAGAGTACAGAGCATGCTGTACTCTACAGTAAATGCTGTATATATATGTTTGCTTTGACGTCTGTTTGGTCCTACAATAATTGCACTCCATACTACTGTAAATGGCATCTGCTTTGCCATTTGACATGATGAAGTGCATGCTGCACATTACTCCCAACCTGTGCATTACAATATACTGTATGCTGTATAACTAGCTGTGCTGTACACTACATCCACTACCTGCTGGTGAATACAGAACCTGGTATACTACATGCTTTGTTATACAGTAGCTTCTCTGTCAATTTCTGTGCTGTATACTATTTGTATCACTTTCTGAAGTATACCGAACCTGCTTTGTCATTTACCTTTACAGCATATGCTATACAATTTAGCCATGCTATCATTAGTGTTATATGTACCTGCACCATCTTCTGATATTTTCAACTTTGTGACTGGCTATGCACTACCACACAACATACATTTCAGTTGTGCTATACTATATATGCTTTGCTATGGACTGTGCTGTATAGTACCTGTGTTATACTCTCCTGTAGACAGTGCCTGCTGTACCATTAATTATGGCGTACAAAACATGCTGTACTGTACGGTGTATACTATACATCACCTGCACTGGCTTCTGTTGTATACAGAACTTGCTGTAACAATTCTAAATGCTATACTGCAGTACTGTATATGCTTCAGCGTCTGCTTGGCCCTACAATAAGTACTCACCATACTATTGTAAATGGCATCAGCTCTGCCATTAACTGGTGTAGAACATGCTTACTTTTAAGCTGTGCTGAACAATGCATAGTGTGTTACTTGCTGTGCTGTATGCTACATGCACT